>CM024758.1:42024933-42143962 GCA_014218235.1 Colocasia esculenta | reverse complement strand
AACTAGCCAGCACAAGGCCAACAACAGCCACAGACAAGTATTGCAGTGCTCAACCAGCAGTGCAACACGGCACACAAGCATCTGCTTAGCTCGAGCAAAGACGCCGACTGAGCAGAGCACAGCGCCAACGACGCACAGGCACACAAGACCATACACACATCCAACAAGGACACACCCTAACAACAAGGGACTGCCAACAAGGCAAGGACACCTTCGACCGATTCCGCAGACCACAACCCTGCACCAGTGAAGGCTACACCACACGTAGGCTCTCTCAACCTTCGCGACACAACCACCCGGACGTGCAGGCCGACGACGAATCCAACGCAGCACGAGAGAAAATAGCAACCACGCTCGCAGCACGCGCACCCAGTAACAACAACAACACTCTCCTGCAGCTCACACCAGGACCCTGTTGGAAGCTAGCCACCTGCAACAAAGAGCCCAATGCTCACCTAACAGCAACTCTACACGGATGGGCCAGCAGCGTACTAGTACCTTTCTTTGGGACAGCCACAGTTATTAACTCATTACAAATCTCGTTGGACCCCTGAGCTCTGATACCACTGTAACGACCCGACCTCCGGACCCCCCGCCAGGGACCCTGAAGGTCGTGCCTCCACCACGGATCCGAAGATCCGGAAGGGTTAGAATTTAGTCCAGTGAGATAAGCAATGAATTCAAATAACTATAACAAGACAGTTTGTACATTAATAAGGAAAATATGTACAACATGTCCCAAATAAAAGTATAGGTACAGAAAGAAGGTGCAGTCCTTAAGGGGCATACCCCGAGGACTTGCAAAATGGCCACTCTCAACTCAAGGTACAAGCGCTCACGCTCACAACTCACACTGCTGGCAACACACGGAGAACAAGCCGCCACCACGATCGTCCGGCAACGAACTCCTGTGACAGCGAGTCCCTACCTGAAGAGAGTAGGGGGGTGAGCCTCACGAACAAGGCTCAGAAGGGATAACCAGTCCTTTACCAGCCAGAGCAGCAGGAACTCCAACAAAGCGGAAGCAAAACTACTCTGCAAAGCAGTAAAGTGGGAATCACCTACTACAGAGAGCTATAAAGCAGCGGAACAAAGAAATGCCACGACTCACAACCATAGTCGGGCCCAACACGACTCCGCCAGAACCAGCGGAGTCAAACACAATGCGGAAGCAACCCTAGGCACACACCTGCCGAGACAAAGAACCTCACGGAACACCAGAGCAACCACGTGAGACCAAAGTCTCACGACAAAAGTACCTAACATCCCAGACCTCCACGAGTTTAGGACGAACAACCAGGTGTCACCACGAGAGACACCGAGCAACCACGTGAGAAGGAACGTCTCACCATAGGCACGACCACCTCAGACCTCCACAAGGTCGAGGGCCCACAAGCGGAACCACCCTACACTTTGGACATCCCACGAGGTCAGGGAACTACACCCTACAATGCCACCACGGACGGCACAAAGAACGGTCTACAGAAACAGCAGTCGGTGTCAACACAAGACACCCGAGAGAACCAGCAGAGCAGAAACCACTGAACAAGGCCCACAGGCCAAACCAACAAAGCCATAGAACTAGACACGGCTAGGCTACGACCACCGTGCAGGCTAGAGCGATGAGACTCACTTAGAAATAACGTGAGAAACTCCGTCACAGCAAGAGCAACCAAGCCACCACCACAAGCAGTTAAGAGGAGGACACACTGTCCACTCCTCCAACTCGCTAGCCGCTGACTCCTTCCTACAACATCCCTAGGTAGAGTGAGGCTAGTGAGCCACAGCAGAGAACAACACAACCAACCACCGCAGCCCGGCCGAGCTACGACCCCATGCCTACCCTCCCTACGCAGCACCGGAACCAACGCAGAGTGAGGCAGTGAGAAGGACTAGCTGGTCCGCACCGGAAGAACACCTCAACCACCTCGGAGACACAGACTAGCTAAGGGAGCTCCATAAGCAACTCAATGCCACTGCCCACCACCATTTTCCCCTCAGTTCTCCGAGGTGGTTGAGATGTTCCTCCGGTGCAGACCAGTTAGTCCTTCTCACTGCCTCGCTCTACGTTGGTTCCGGAGCCGCGTAGGGAGGGTAGGCGTGAAGCCGCAGCTCGGCGGGCTGCGGTGGTTGTTGTGTTGTTCTCTACTGTGGCTCACTAGCCTCACTCTACTTAGGGAGGTTGTAGGCAGGAGTCAGCGGCTGGCGAGTTGGAGGAGTGGACAGTGTGTCCTCCTCTTAACTGCCTATGGCGGTGGCTTGGTTGCTCTTGCTGTGACGGAGTTTCTCACGTTGTTTCTAAGTGAGTCTAGTCGCTCTAGCCTGCACGGTGGTCATAGGCTAGCCGTGTTTAGTTTCGTGACTTTGTTGGTTTGGCCTCGTGGGCCTTGTTCAGTGGTTTCCGCTCTACAGTTCTCTCGGGTGTCTTGTGTTGACACCGACTGTTGTTTCTGTAGACCTTCCTTGGTGCCATCCATGGTGGCACTGTAGGGTGTAGTTCCCTGACCTCGTGGCGTGTCCGAGGTGCAGGGTGGTTCCGCTTGTGGGCCCTCAACCTTGTGGAGGTATGAGGTGGCCGTGCATGTGGTGAGACGTTCCTTCTCACGTGGTTGCTCGGTGTCTCTAGTGGTGACACCTGGTTGTTCCTTCCCGACCTTGTGGAGGTCTGGGATGTTGGGTGCTTGTGTCGTGAGACTCTGGTCTCACGTGGTTGCTCCGGTGTTCCGTGAGCTTCTTTGTCTCGGCAGGTGTGTGCTGAGGGTTGCTTCCGCATTGTGTTTGACTCTGCTGGTTCGGCGGGAGTCGTGTTGGGCCCGACTCTAGTTGTGGGTCATGGTATTTCTCTGTTCTGCTGCTTTGTAGCTCTCTGCAGTAGGTATTTTCTGCTTTACTGCTTTACAGAGTAGTTTTGCTTCTGCTTTGTTGGAGTTCCTGCTGCTCTGGCTGGTAAGGGACTGGTTATCCTTACTGAGCCTTGTTCGCGAGGCTTACCCCCCTATTCTCTTCAGGTAGGGACTCACTGTCGCAGGAGTTCGTTGTCAGACGGTCATGGTGGCGGCTTGTTCACCGTGCGTTGCCAGTAGTGTGAGTGGTGAGCGTGAGCGCTTGTACCGTGAGTTTAGAGTGGCCTTTTTACAAGTCCTCGGGGTATGCCCCTTAAGGACTGCACCTTCTTTCTGTACCTGTACTTTTATTTGGGACATGTTGTACATATTTTCCTTATTAATATACAAACTTTCTTGTTATAGTTATTTGAATTCATTGCTTATCTCACTGGACTAAATTCTAACCCTTTTGAATCTTCAGATCCGTAGGTGGCAGCACGACCTTCGGGGTCCCTGGCGGGGGGTCTAGGAGGTCGGGTCATTACAGGACACCTCATTGTAACAAACACCCTTTCAATTTCATGAATCCAATGCTTAGCTGTGTCCGGACTAAGACCTCCCGAATATGTTGGTGGTTGTAAACGCAAGAACCTTTCCACCATCATCATGGACTCCTCCACACTTGTTGGCCACACTGGTACCACTGGAGGTAATGATGCTGCAAGGGGTGCGTCTACTCCATAGGGTGGTACTAATGGTGCCGGCATGATCTCCTCCATCACCGGTGGTGCTACTCCGAAGGACTGACTCGGTAATTACTGATCCAACCTTGTCCGGATATGCGTGATACTCTTCCCATTCTCTCTATCATCTGGTGAGTAGACTCCTCAGAATCATCACCTCTTCCTTCCCAATCTCTCCTATCAGCCATTATAAACTTGCATACACCCATCCACACAACACACGAATATATCATTATGAAAACAAGGCCAACTACCAGCAGAGGACCATGATAAAGGACAACTATGTACATTTACCATTCTTTCATATTTACACGGACCTTGCTCTGATACCAACTTTAACGATCCACGTTGTTCAAACCGTTAACCCAATAACAAGCTTGACACGACACAGTCTCCCGCGATCGGACCGAAGCCTCGAAAGGGATATCAGTCACATATGTCCGTGAAAATACAAAAGAACTGCAATAAGCACATATAATATACATTGCTCATATATGTTCGTATGAAATGTACATACTAAGTTCCATACATAGTCATCATAATAGATAAAAGTCTGGAACAAACCCCTAAGGCTCCACAAGTAAGAACTTTACTCTACTGGTGGCAAGCCCGACTCCACTATGGCGTTGACCAGAACCACAGGAGGGATGTGGATCCTCCTGCTCTCCCTCACCTGGAAGAAAAAGGGGTGAGCCTCACAAGTCATTGGCTCAGTAGGGTAACTTCCCCAAGCCGAGAAACATAATTAATATCAAACCTGTAAACATGTACCATCTAAGCATGATACTATAATTGCAAATAAATAAATAAACGACAACACACGTCAAAGTGTACAAGCTAAAGGAAGGGTACGCCGAACACGAGTCACAAAGACTGGTTCGCGACACCAACCACAGACTCGGACAAACTATACAAGTACACCTCTCAGCCTCGCAGCCACTGATGAAGGGTCTAGCTGCCGCTCCACCTCAACAAAACAAGAACTGTGGAGACTAACCACACCACACCTGCAAGCTACACCACTGTAGGACCAAGCCTAACACTTTTAGGGGCTCCAGACGAGAACCCTAAAGTGAGGCACTGAGATAGGACTAGCTGAGGACCAGTACGTCTACCAGTGTCTATCCCTCAACCAAGAGCACGCTACAAACGGCCGCACACCCACAAACACGAGCCGTTGTCCCCTCTCGTCTTTCCCTCAGTTGGACGTACTACTCAAACACAGGAGTGAGGGTGTCCAGGAAGACGACACAAACCTTGACGGTACTCCCGTACCGGGACAAGCCCTAAGCACCCGGTGCTAGGGTAACCGACTGAGGAGGTAACTACAGAAGGCGTGACACCCAACTTGCTATGCACACAAATCCACGTAAGACACCACGGTATCATTCACGACATGGGTCAACACAACCCATACAGACCCTACATTGCCTTCGTAACATAGCCCAAGCAACGTGGGATAGAAACCAGACAAACAGGCCACAACACACCAGAGCTTGGGTGGCCACTTTCTAAAATGTGTCCAACACAGTGGACACTTTCTTATGACTGAATCACGTCCTACTTACCGGCCGCCATTACGGTTGAATTGCGTCGGCCATGGCCGGCGCATTCACATAAACACGTTGGTTGTACCGAACACCTTTCAACCACCTGGAACACACCCTGAAATCCGTTCCAGAAAAAACACCACACATGGGCATACAAGCATGCTATATAAAGATATCCATTCAAAAGAAACCCTAGACATGCTTTCTAACATGTTCAACCCTTCATCCACCATGCATAACCCATTATTCCATAATTACACTCCTATTTTATAATCACCTAGTTCACACACATAAGAAACACGGTAGAAGTCCCCTACCCATGAAGGAACCACAATTCCGATACCACCATAGGATTCCTCGTGCTCCAAAGCTCGTCCTCGCGCCGCAATCACGCCGAACGTACTCCAATTGCACCCTAAACACCAAGAACACCTTCACGGCCGCAGAAACATATTCCCTAAGCTTGAGCAGTGCAATTGCAGTGTTTGGCCAGGGAAAGATACACTTAGCCTTAACAACACATAACCAAATTGTGTCGTACATACCCGACGCGTTAAGAAACATGTCCAACGTTGCCGATGTGACTAAAACCCACAACGTCGTGCATGCGCCATGCGGCGTGCATGCAGCGACGACCACGTAACGACGGTGCGAAATCGCGTCCCTTATAGTGAACGCGATTAACATACTAATTGCGTCAGGGAAACTAGACGCGTAATCCATGAGAATTGCGTCGTCTGTATGCAACGCGTTCTCAAAGAGCCTGACAGAGCCCTGCTTGGGCTGGGATGCCCAGCCCTTCTACCTCCCACCTAACCCAGAAAACCTATAAAAACATATTGAGACCTCTATGGTCTAACAATGGCCACACACTAGCCTCCAAACCCGGTAAACCTCGATCCTAACGTACCAGTATTACAATGCGAGAATATCTAGTACAGATTACAGGACACAGAGCCCAAAAGTTGAGAAACAAAGAGATTGAACTAATGAAAATCAGATGAGAAAATACAGGGTGGAGAGGACACATGGGAATTGAAAATTCTTGTAGGTGATAGTACCATGCATGTTTAATTGAAAATTTCCATGTTATGCTTTCTTCCCAAATTTTGAGAATGAAATTTCTCTTAGGTGATAGTAATGTAGCGTAGTGACCTTTCGGATTGAGTTCAGTGGTTGTGGTGGCTACTGTGTGGCCTATGGTTTGTGTTTGAGGTGCTTTCACAGATTGTGGGGCTTAGTGGGCCGAAAGATTGGGCCTAGAGCACCCACTGGTTCACTATTGTGAAAACGACAGAGGTGGAAGTCACGTTCTGAATGCGACGGTCTAGGGTGTCACACTCTTGTTACCGCCGCTTGAGGGTCTTCGGCTACATGTCCACTGCATGGTGCACACTGGACGGCCTGCTGGAATCAGCGATGAGAACGCAACACCTAAACCGTCGCGTTCTGGTCATGACGGAAGGGTGGGTCACGTTTCTCAACTCTGAGGAGTTATTAACCTAGGTCGGCCAAATAGAGCTCAGGTAGCTCTGCTCGGCAGGAGAAGGGGTTTTGCCGTGGTTTTGGGTGATTTGGAGTATTGGAGACAGATTCGGCATGGTCTTGCCGCAAAGACGTGGTACGGAGAGGGGGAAACGTCGGATTATCATCGTTCTTTGCGTATCTCACGAAGGTAGGGAGATTCCACCATGTTTCTCACTGTGATTGATCGGTTAAGCATGTTTAACTTGTTATATGCATTGTAGATGCTAGATACCAAGCTAGTGTATTGGTTAGAACATAAATAATTACTTTTCTAGGGATGTTACGTGGTTTGCATGGGGATTCCGGAGATGGAACCTCGGATTGCGGTCTCTATATGTGAAGGCGATAGACCTAGGTGTCGCGTTCAGAATGCAATAGCTCGACTTGTCGCGTGCTACTTCAAAACGCGTCGTATCGAGGCGTCGCATTCTGAAGGCGACGGAGGATCCCGTCGCATTCAGGCTACCAAAGGCTAAGGGTTCATGCATGGTTATGTAATTTTCAGATTATCTTATTTATTGTTATGGCAATGGTAAGCGATGCATTGGCACTTGTTGAGTTCGAGGAACGTAATTTGTGTGTGCGTGGCGAATAGTACGACGCCTACCATGGTTACCTCTCTAGTCGGGTACCTCAGGTTTTGTGTGAGTCAGGCAAGGCGTCGCGACAGCAACCCTGTCGCGACCTGGAAATGCGCCGCGACAGCAATCCTGTCGCGATCGGGAAGCGTGGCGCGACAGCCTTATCGCGACCGCCACCGCGTCGCGATAAGGTCTTGCCCGAGCGGGCCGACACCTCCTCTGATGTCGCGATGAGCCGAGCCGTCGCGACACCAGCAGAGAAGCAGACCAACGGGATCCTCAATCCCGGGCCGCCCACAAACCATACAAACACACCGCAAGGGGGAGGGGAGCATGGGGAAAGCAGTAAAGCTAACTATAAACCCCGAGGGGCTCCCAATCCACCCGGATCGGGAAGGGCACAAGAAATCCCTACCTCAAACAAAGACCGAACCCCGTAGGGCCCTTCTCGTAGGAATGAACACCTCCTCCTCTCTCCACGCACGCTCCTTGACGCCGGGACACCACGCACGGCCCTCCGCCTCGTTTGAAACACACAAAGGAGAGAAGAGGGGAGGAAGAGGTCGTCAGAGGAGAGGAGAAGGGAAGAAGAAGAGAGAGGGGGAAGGGGTAGCCGGCTTGTGCCTTAAGCGCCTGGCACCCAGAACGCGATGGACCGCCCCATCGTGTTAACAACCTTAACGCGACGGGTCAACGGACCGCGACAAGAATGCACCCCCCAAGGGCGCCGCGACAACGCGACAGGCCGTTCTGACACGCCTGCCCTCTAACAGGCGTCAGACGACCACACAGCGAAACACGACAAAACGCTGTCGCGACCCATTGACCAGGCGCTACAAGAACGCGCGGGGGTAACTCGGTCGCGACAAGAACGCGACGCACAGACTCACCGCGACACGGATGACTGTCGCGTCGGGCACCCCCGACGCGACACTGACGCGTCGCCCAGCCTGGACGCGTCAGTGGCCAGTCATCCCAGACGCCAGAAAGAAAGTCGGGAAGTCGGGTCTTACAGTGTTGTGGTTGTTATGTGTGTGGTCTTCTGTCTGTGCGCTGTTGTGCGTTGTGCTCTGCTTGGTTGGCATTGTTGTTTGGGCTAAGCAGATGTTTTGTGTGCTGTGTTGCATCGCGGGTTGAGCACTGCGACACTTACCTATGGTTGTGTCGGCCTGGTGCTGACTGGTTGTGAGCTCGGGTGAGGTGCTCCCGGAGTTCTTCTCTATTGGTTCTGGCGGGAGTAAGGTTTCCCCAGAACTGTGTTGTGCCCATTGCTGTTGCGCTACCCTCGAGGCTGAGGTGCATCGCTTGGTTGCCTGTGTTCTGGTGAGGTTTCCCAGAACCATTTTCTGTTGTCCTGGTGAGAGTCTCTCTCAAGACTGTTTTGTGCTCGTTTCTGCCATTGTTGTGCTACCTCAGGGTTTGAGGTATGCTGCTTCTGTTGGTTTGGCTGGTGCATTCTGGAGTGTTTTTCCAGAACGGTGCCTTCGTGGTTCTGGTGGAGGTTCTCCCAGGACCGGCTTGTGTTGCTTCTGCAGTTCTGCTTGCTGTAGTGTTCTCTCTGATGGTCTGTGTTCTTTGGTCGTTGGGGTTGTGCATTCTGGTGAAAGTTCTTCCAAGATCGCCCTTTTGTCACTTCTGGTGGAGGTTCTTCCCAGGAGTGCTCTGTGTTTGTTTTGGGTCACTATTAAGTTGCCCCTGTGGTTCGAAATGTGTCGTTTGGTTGGGCTTCGTTTTGGTGAGGTTCCCCCAAGATGGCTCTTGGCGCTTTTGGTGCAGGTTCTCCCCAAAGCTGCTTCGTGTTGTTTTAGTTGTCGCTGCTCTCTCTCTCTATAGAGATGAGCTGTAGTTGTTTTCGGTTGGACTGTCTGTGTTACAGTCTGCTTGGGCGTCTCCGGTCAAGGCATTGTGCGCTTGGCCGTGCATCTGGCTGTTGCGTTGGCCAGCTTGTCTCGTTGTTCGTTTCCAAGTTTTCTCGGCCACGCTGGTGGGACTGAGTGTCCCCATGGCTTGGATGGTTTGCTTCGTTTCTCGCACCTTGTGTGCTCTCCTAGATGGTGGTCTGGTGAGTGTAGGGGGTGCTCGGCTGGCTGTGCTTCCGTGGAAGCATCAGTCTCGCGTTGTGGTTTGCCCCTCACGTGCGGAAGAGACTCGTTGTGTGTCTCCTCCCCTTGCTTTTGTTGGTTGCTTGAGGTGTTGGTGCTCCACCGTGGTGTTGTGTCGCCAGGGTGCGCATCGTTGCGACCTTCTGGTGGAGTCATCCTCCCTTGAGTCATTTCTGGGTTGAGCTGGTTGCTCCCCTTGTGCTGTCATTTTTTTTGTGGCACCATAGGGTCGGTGGACCTGTTTGTGCGGTTTGTCGTTGTGATGGTTTCGTGCTACCTGCCTGAACAACTTGGGTCATTGGGTCCCTGTTGGCTTAGTGCGAGGTAGTACCGTTTTCTCGTTTGGTTGCAGGCGTGAGTGTTGTTCCGCTGTGCATTGGTTCTCCGTGGTTGGCTTGCTCGTGCAAGCGATGTTTCGATGTATGCCTCGACTTGTGCCTTGGAGGCTTTTCGTGCCGTCGTTTTGGTGTTTTGCCTCTCTATCAGTCGTGATAGAGGTGGTGCTTATTGCTCTTGCGCACTAGGGAGTTGCTGCGGTTTTTGCTCCTTGTGTGGCAGAGTCGGTGCTCCGTGTTTTGTGTTCTTCTTGGAGCGTACGTGGTTGTCGCGCTCTTGAAGTAGTTGTTTTCGGCTTCCGTGTGCTTCCGTTGTGGGTCTCCAGTGGGGAGCCCCCTTCGGTGGGCCCTGTGTCGTCTCGGGCCATCGGTGCGGTTGTGTGTTCTACACCTGTGTGTTTTCTTCGATGCTTCGTGTTTATGTGCCTCATGGGCTGGGGCCGGTGTGGCCTGTTGTGCCCTTTCAGGCTTGCGACTCTTAGCATGTGGCTTTTGGCAGGTCTCTTGTGGAGAGTCCTTCCTGTTAGCCGTGTTGTTTCAGCCGTTGGTGCACCTGTGTTGCACTTTGTTTAGTTTTTGGTGCTTGTGGTAGCCCCATGTGCTCGTGCTCGAGTGTTTAGGTTTGTGCCATCTGGAGCCTTGGTGCATTGTGTTGTACCTTGGGTGGCTCCTGGTGCTTGGGGTAGCACCATGTGTTGTGTCGTGTGTCTATTCGTGAGATTTGTGCGTCGTTTCATGAGTTTGCTAGGTGTTGGAGGCGTTGAGTGTTCTGCCTCTGGGACACTCTGTGTTGGCCTGTGCCTTGTGGTTGTACCGTTACCGCTATGGGGAGGCTGCTTTGCCTTGTCTAAGTAGCCCTGTCGGTGGTACGCCAGGCTTGGTCGTGGCCAGTGTCCCGGTTTTCCCTCTTGCTTTGGGAGCGAGTGTGTTGGCTGTGGCACCCTACTTCGGGTTGGGTTCCCTTGAGGTTGACGTGTTGTTCTCGACCTTTGTGCTTGTTTCGGTTCTCACGTGGTAGTGTGCCTTTCTGGCAATTGGCATGTTGGTACCCGCGCTAAGCCCTGTGTGCGTGTGGCGGGTGTGCTGCCAACTCTTCGTTGATTCTCCGTTGTGCGTGGCGTTGGTGAGTCTGGAAGCCGATGTCGGAGTCTCCTATTGGTTCATCTGGTGACAGTGAGGCCTATTGGCTTGCTAGTACTCGACCATGTGGTTTATCGACGTTGTGAGGTGTCCGGTTTCGGTTAACCTCAGACGTCTTCTGTGTTTCCGTTGTGGTGTGCCACATTGTGGAGTGTGTGACTCCAGTTTCTATGGCCCGTGTGCGATTAGTGCCTTGTCGGACCACAAGGAAGGTCTGTGACGGCCCTCGTTACACCGGTACGGTCATACCGACCCACGTCAATATAACGAGTGTGCTGCCACAGTGGGACATTTACCCAACGATACAAACAGTTGAGATACACGCGAATATACATAACAGAGTAGCGGAAGTAAAAGAGAACTATCTCCATTCATTCATCATCCACATTAGACATACATGCAGTTTACAATTTGCAAAGAAAGAATTAAAGTTCTCATAATTTAAATGCTGAATAAAATACAAAATGTCCAATGTCCACATAGTACATTTTCTTCATGATACTTCTAATATAATGTTTCAAGTACATACTATGAAGATTACAACAAAAGGGATGCACAACTCCACAAGCTAAACTCCGCGCTCGGAGTCTATCTCCACTGTCTCCTCCACGAAGGTCTCGTCACCGTCTAAACCTGTACGCCGAAGCAAGAGTGAGTCTTAAAGACTCAGCAAGCAACACTATATATGATATTCACGTACAAGTCCTAGTGGTTTCTACATGCACATTTACAGATTTCACACACAAGCATGCTAGTCAATGCAAGTTTTCAACCTATCATGAAGGTTCTACAGTTTTATACATAAGGCATGCTTTCAGTTTAAGATGAAACCCACCTATCACATGATCTCTATTCAATTTACTCATGGGACTTTGATCAAAACGTGAGAACTATTCACATGAACAATTGACATACATGCACGGGGAACGTAATTAGCATGGATTCCACAAGTTCTTAAGTACATACCAAACTTTTCAACATGCTTTAGGTTGCTGATTTTTACATGGTTCAATGACTATAACCTACACATGAGAGCTATGTTGCTTAAACATCACATGTGAACAATCCATCATGCCCTTTTCACACACATGTTCATTAGTTGTCTCTAACATGGATTCTACGCACTTTTGCATACATAACATGAGAATAATAACATGCATTTTCAGAATTTACTTGGTTTCAGATTTAGTCTCACATGGTTTCATTACACATTTACACATCTAGAATTTCACATTCCTTTTACACAATTTCCTCTTTTCACATGGTTACACTTTACACATATACATCCACATGTCACTTACACATTACACATGGTCACATACACTTTACACATTACACTTTACACATATTTACACAATTTAGGTGCCGTGACACATAGTCCAAACCACCAAAGAAGGACACATTCACATCACATAACACATAGGCACCATCTAGGCAATGCAATGGTGACTCTTGGACTGCGCAGACGGGAGAACAAGTCTCCACCCTAACCAGTGGTACTTGTCCACCTCCAGGATTTCCCCCTAATGCCCTTAGGGTCACTTAACACAATGAACTTTCTCAGGGGGACTTTTCCCTGATACAGTTCCACTGCCTTCTCGGAAGCAGTATCACATTGGCACAATTTACACTTTTACACAATTAGCGTTTTACACATGGTTTTCACACTTTACACTTCCCATCACATTCACTTCCTCACTCACATGAACTCCTCTGTTTTTACTAACATGGTACTACAGAGTTTCAGGCTTTAACACACAGTGAACATCCAAATCATGCTGATTTAAACAAAAATCTAGTCACATTGCGATCATATGTACGAATTATTCACATTCACATGAAAACTCATAACTCTATTTACGGGTCCAAATGGTCTGAAAATTTAACCACAGGCTGCTTTCGGGCTCATGATCATACCCTCAATTTTTCAGATTTTTCTGAGCTAAATAGGATTTACAGAAAATCAAACACATAATTAGCATGTTATTCACATTTTTCATCAACATGGAATTCACACATCATGTAACTTATCACTTGCTGTTTAAACATAAACTACCAATGTATACACATGAATTTAGAGTACAAAATTCCCTAATTCATACATCTATAAATCGTTTACCACAACCATTTTTACATGCTTTCATATTACCGAACCGACTTATTAGCAATTTCACAAGCATGTATAATTTCCAAAATTTCAGAACACACATACATGTCCCACAACTCTTCATGAATAGACCGAAATCAAGGCATTCACATTAATCTAAATCATGAATCATGGATTTTGCAAGATGATCTACAAGTTATTCTCACATGCTTACAAGACATCATTAGCCACATTCACCCACACAACTCACATACATCCACAACCACAATGTACCATATACATAGCTTATAGGAATACCATATATCCTCAACGTATAAACATACCGAATTAAATGTATAAGAGGGACAGAACAGCTCACTGTTCTGTCCTGAAGAACTAGGCGGCAGTCTCTGGCCGCTGACTCAGAGTCAGCGGCACGGTCGATGGACGCCAAGCTCATCCTAGGCGTCCAGGGACATTGCCGTTTACTCAGGTCTGTGCAAAAACACAGACCCGAGCTCTGAAATTTGGGTGAAATGGAGGGTCTAGGACTCGAAATAAATTTCATAAAAATGATAGAAACATCCTAGACTCATACGGGGACACCATGGATAGGTCACTTGCCTCTTTAAAAATCCTCCAAGAGATCTATGGCTCGAAGAAGACCTCCTTGGGCAGTCCCAAGAAGTTGCAGAAGCACCTCCAAGAACGCCTTCCTCCGAGCTCCTGGGTGATCTCCACGCCGAGGAGATGATGGGGAGGCCTTCCCCTTTGCTTCAGCTCCCTCCTTGATGCAGAAGATTTCTAAAACCAGCTTCCAAGGGTCGGATTTTAGGGGTCAAACTGGGGTTTTTCTCACAGAATGCTCTCTAGGGTTTTCTCTCTTCTTTTCCTCTTCTCACAAGGTGAAGGGAGAAGTGAGAGGAGCCAATTTCGGGTTGGACCCTAAGAAGAGCCCCTCACCCACTCACCATACCGATTTGACACCTTCAGAGCCGTTGGGGGACATCCCCCCAATGGTTGCCATGCCTTGTTTCAGAAGATAGCAGCTCTGCTGCGCATGCAGGTCAGAGAGGTTGGCGTCCAGATCGCTGGACGCCGGATCTAGTGTAGGCGTCCAGGGCTGGACGCTGACACCACCTCGACGGCCTGGGGATTGACGCCAATAGGGCCTTCGGCCAGAACCCTAATTTATGCAGAAAACCATGCATACCGGACATATATACATGCAATGTACATATAGTATCGTACCCACACTACCATCATGCAATAAGTACATTATTTATGTTCAATATAAACACATGTACACGTATTTATACTATTTTAATATCCACGTAAAATACGTACATATAGACTCAACACAATATACACACATAAATACGAAAAAAAATACGACGGAAATTCGAGGGTCTTACACCCTCTCCCCCTTAAAGAAACTTCGTCCTCGAAGTTAGAACGACACTACACAACAAAAAGGGATACTTCTTCTTCGCATCCTCAAGCTCCCATAGTAGCCTCCTCACGCGAGAAGTTCCGCCATAGAACTTTCACCGACGCGATACTCTTGTTCCGGAGATGCTGAACCTTCCGGTCAAGAATGGCTTGGCTGCTCGACATACGAAAGATCTGGCTGGATCTCCACTGGTTCATGACTAATCACATGAGACGGATCTCGGACATACTTCCTGAGCATAGATACGTGGAATACCGGGTGAACGCTAGCCAAAGCTGGGGGTAAAGCTAGCTCGTACGCCACGTTGCCCAAACGTCTGAGAATCTCATATGGGCCAATGAACCTAGGGCTTAGCTTGCTATGCCTGCCAAACCTAACAACACCTCGAGTAGGCGATATCTTCAAGAAGACATGATCACCAACCTCGAACTCCAAATCCTTCCTCCTGTTGTCGGCATAACTCTTCTGCCTATCCTGTGCCGCAACAAGCCTCTTCCTGATAAGCTGGATCTTATCCGAAGTTTCCTGAACCAACTCCGGTCCGATCAACTGCCTATCACCAGTCTCCTCCCAACATAAAGGAGACCTGCAGGGCCTACCATACAACGCCTCGAATGGAGCCATTCCAATGCTAGCATGAAAGCTGTTGTTGTATGCGAACTCCACAAGAGGTAAATGACGCTCCCAATCATCCTTCCAATCCAGAACACACGCTCTCAACATATCCTCGAGCGTCTGGATAGTCCTCTCGGACTGTCCATCGGTCTGGGGATGAAACGCTGAACTGAGCTTAAGCTCCGAACCTAACGCATCCTGAAGACCCTTCCACAACCTCGAAGTGAATCTCGGATCTCGATCCGAAATGATCGACTTCGGCACGCCATGCAATCTAACGATACCACCAACATACAATCTAGCTAAACTCTCTACTGACTGCTTCTTCTTCATAGGCAAGAAATGAGCAGTCTTCGAGAATCTATCTACGACTACCCAAATTGAGTCATTGCCCCTCTAGATCGAGGCAAACCCGATACGAAATCCATAGTGACAGCTTCCCACTTCCATACGGGGATATCCATCCTTTGCATAAGGCCGGATGGTCGCTGCCGCTCGGCTTTCACCTGCTGACATACTAGACATCTAGACACATAATCCGCAACATCCTTCTTCATGCCGGACCACCAAAATGATCTCTTCAGGTCTTGATACATCTTAGTGTTACCCGGATGAATAGAGAATCGCGATCTATGAGCCTCCGCTAACACATGCTCACGGACATCTACCACATCGGGGACACAAACACGATGCTGAAATCTAATCACACCGTCCTCATCACGAGCAATGCCCGCCTTACCCACTAACTCTAACAATCTAGGATCGGCTTTTTGCTGCTCAATCACCTCATCCAAGACTGAGGATCTAAGGGATAGCTGAGCTACAAAAGCCTGACACAACGATGGCTCTAACTCGGTCATAGAGCACGCTGCATCCTCCAACATCTTCCAATCCTGCTGGAGCGAAGACCTCTTCCTACTAAGAGCATCCGCTACGACGTTCGCCTTTCCAGGATGGTACTGAAGGTCGAAGTCATAGTCCTTCAAGAACTCAATCCATCTCCTCTGCCTCAGGTTTAATTCCTTTTGGGAGAAAAGATATCTCAAGCTCTTGTGGTCGGTAAACACCTCAAATCTGACACCATAAAGGTAGTGTCTCCAGATCTTTAGTGCGTGAACCACAGCTGCTAGCTCTAAATCATGAGTCGGATAGTTCCTCTCATGCTCCTTCAACTGACGAGAAGCATAAGCTACAACCCGCTCACACTGCATGAGTACACAGCCTAAACCAATCTGAGATGCGTCCGTATAAATGGCAAAGCCCTCTAGACCACTAGGCAATACCAATACCGGAGCAGAAGTAAGCTTAGCCTTCAATAGCTGAAAGCTATGCTCACACGCCTCAGACCACACGAACTTCTCACCTTTCCGAGTCAGCTTTGTCAAGGGGGCGGCGATGGATGAGAAACCCTCAATGAATCGCCGATAATAACCAGCTAACCCAATAAAGCTACGAATCTCCGAAGGGGTCCTGGGAACTTCCCAATCCATAACTGCCTGGACCTTCGCTGGATCAACTGCTACACCAGCGCCGGAGATAACATGCCCGAGAAAATGAACCTCGCGCAACCAAAAATCGCACTTGCTGAATTTTGCATACAGCTTGTGCTCACGGAGAACCTCTAAGACTAACCTCAAATGCTGACGATGTGTGGCCTCATCCGGAGAATAGACCAACACATCGTCAATAAACACAACAACAAAGCTATCTAAATACGGACTAAACACCCGGTTCATGAGATCCATGAACGCTGCAGGGGCGTTGGTCAATCCGAAGGGAAGAACTAAGAACTCATAATGTCCATAACGGGTTCTAAACGCCGTCTTGGACACATCCTCACTCCTAATCCTCAACTGATGATAACCAGATCGCAAGTCAATCTTGGAAAAGACTGATGCCTCTCGCAACTGGTCAAACAGATCATCAATCCGAGGTAAGGGATACCTGTTCTTCACAGTCACCTGGTTTAGCTTCCTATAATCGATGCACAACCGAAGTGACCCGTCTTTCTTCTTGACGAACAATACAGGTGCTCCCCAAGGGGAAACGCTAGGGCGAATAAATCCCTTATCGAGCAATTCTTGCAATTGCTTCCTCAACTCGGCTAACTCTGCAGGGGCCATCCGATATGGGGCCTTCGAGATAGGAGAGGTGCCTGGAAGCAACTCTATAGTGAACTCTATCTCCCTATCGGTGGCAATCCAGACAAGTCATCGGGAAAGACATCTGGAAAGTCCTGCACCACATCGATCTCTGCAAGAGTCAGTGAGACGAACTAGCATCGGGTACTAGCATAACGCTGGCAAGAAATGCGTCACAACCCTTGTTCACCATACGCATCGCCTTCATGGCAGAGATGACTAACTTTCCCGCTAAGTTCCTTGGCAAGGGGTGAGAAAACTCATCCTCACCAGGAATGCGGAAAACAATCTTCTTCCTACGACAATCCACTAACGCATAGTGCTCCTCTAGCCAATCCAGACCAAAGATACAATCATAGTCCTTCATCTTTAGCAAGAAGAAACACCCATCTAGGAACCTATCCTCAATGCACACAGGTAACGACGGAATGCACTTCCTAGTCGATACCGTACCCGCAGGGGTGTGCACAGACAAAGGGACCTCTAACTCCTCAGACTCTATGCCTGACTCTAGGGCTAACTGCCTAGCGAACCGCTCGGAAATGAACGAGTGTGTAGCACCCGTATCAAACAAACCCGAGCGTGCACACCGAAAAGTAAAACTGTACCTTCGGTGACATGCTCTGCCTGCTCGGCGTCCTCACGAGCTAACGCAAACACTCGAGCTGGGGCTCGAGGCCTTCCTGGTCGTCCTGTAGCTGGCGCGGCTGCCGCCACTGCTGGTACTGGCGCTCCTCGCTGAGCTCCCTGCTGAAGCCTAGGGCAGTCCTTGATTTTGTGGTCGCTGCTCCCACACTTTAGGCATTTGCCCGCTATCATCCAACATTCCGTACCACCATGTGCCCTTCCGCAATGAGGGCACTCCTTCTTGTCACCAGAGGAACGTACAGAAGGTACCTGATAGTTGCTGGTTGTCGATGATTTCTGCGGTGTCTGGTACACCGTCTTCCTCTTGTCTTGCCTCTGGAAAGCTGCTGCCGGCCTCTTCTGCGAAGCCTTCTTCTCCTCCAAGTATTGCTCCATTTCGCCTTCCTGTCTGCAGGCTGCGCTGAGGGCCTCGTCCAGGGTACGATGATCAAACGCTACGAGCCTCGTCCGCAGTGATGGCTTCAAGCCCATCACAAACTTCTTCGCTTCCTGCGCTCATCTGCCACAATATGGGGTGCATACTTAGACAGTTCTGCAAACCTGGCCTCATACTCAAGTACGGTCATGGAGCCCTGAGTCAAGGTGAGGAACTCCTGCTCCATCCTATCCTGGATGTGCTCGGGGACGAACTTGGCCCGAAAGAGCCTCACGAACTCGTCCCAAGCGACATCAATCGCGCCGTCCTCAAACCGCGTACGCAGTAGGGAGGACCACCATACATCAGCTCTCTCCTGCAACACACCTTCATAAGCACCACTAACAAATCTAACTTAACAAGCAACATTCAAGCAAACTAAAGCGTACCTGTAGCATGTAGGTGGCTAAGGTAACCTTGTCCTCATCCACACACCTGATGGCCCGGAAGATTTTCTCGATCTCCCTCATCCAACTCTCTGCTAGCAACGGATCGCTCTCTCCCTTAAAAGAGGGTGGGGTCATCCTCTTGAACCGCTCCATGATGGATGGTCCACCATGGTCCTGAGCTGGGGCCTGAGCCTGCTACATTATACAACAAACAATATACAATAAACACAATAGCATACAATTCAAATAGCATACTACTTAGTTATTTATTATTTTACCTGGGCCTCCAACTGGGCCTGAAGTGCTGCCTGAGTGTGTGCCTGGGTCTGCATGGCCTGCACCAGACCTTGCATGAACACTCCATAGTCCACAGGCGGCGGTGGGGGAAACACAGGGCCTCGTGGTGCTGGGGCCTGTTGCTCCGCCTGACCATCACGTCTCTGCTCATCGTCGCGAGCTGGCGCACCTCCACGTCGTCCACGGGAAGCCATGGCTGTCATAAAATTTCAGCCACTAATTAGAGCTAGGTTACTAAGTTCTCTAACCATTTTCTTATCTATCTTTCACTATTATTAGTGTTTTCTACACATGTGGACATACTTAGCATGCAATGGGGATGATGACTTAGTTATATTCATGTGTAATCTCAACCGGTCGCTCTGATACCAATCTCTGTGACGGCCCTCGTTACACGGTACGGTCATACCGACCCACGTCAATATAACGAGTGTGCTGCCACAGTGGGACATTTACCCAACGATACAAACAGTTGAGATACACGCGAATATACATAACAGAGTAGCGGAAGTAAAAGAGAACTATCTCCATTCATTCATCATCCACATTAGACATACATGCAGTTTACAATTTGCAAAGAAAGAATTAAAGTTCTCATAATTTAAATGCTGAATAAAATACAAATGTCCAATGTCCACATAGTACATTTTCTTCATGATACTTCTAATATAATGTTTCAAGTACATACTATGAAGATTACAACAAAAGGGATGCACAACTCCACAAGCTAAACTCCGCGCTCGGAGTCTATCTCCACTGTCTCCTCCACGAAGGTCTCGTCACCGTCTAAACCTGTACGCCGAAGCAAGAGTGAGTCTTAAAGACTCAGCAAGCAACACTATATATGATATTCACGTACAAGTCCTAGTGGTTTCTACATGCACATTTACAGATTTCACACACAAGCATGCTAGTCAATGCAAGTTTTCAACCTATCATGAAGGTTCTACAGTTTTATACATAAGGCATGCTTTCAGATTTTTAAGATGAAACCCACCTATCACATGATCTCTATTCAATTTACTCATGGGACTTTGATCAAAACGTGAGAACTATTCACATGAACAATTGACATACATGCACGGGGAACGTAATTAGCATGGATTCCACAAGTTCTTAAGTACATACCAAACTTTTCAACATGCTTTAGGTTGCTGATTTTTACATGGTTCAATGACTATAAACCTACACATGAGAGCTATGTTGCTTAAACATCACATGTGAACAATCCATCATGCCCTTTTCACACACATGTTCATTAGTTGTCTCTAACATGGATTCTACGCACTTTTGCATACATAACATGAGAATAATAACATGCATTTTCAGAATTTACTTGGTTTCAGATTTAGTCTCACATGGTTTCATTACACATTTACACATCTAGAATTTCACATTCCCTTTTTACACAATTTCCTCTTTTCACATGGTTACACTTTACACATATACATCCACATGTCACTTACACATTACACATGGTCACATACACTTTACACATTACACTTTACACATATTTACACAATTTAGGTGCCGTGACACATAGTCCAAACCACCAAAGAAGGACACATTCACATCACATAACACATAGGCACCATCTAGGCAATGCAATGGTGACTCTTGGACTGCGCAGACCGGGAGAACAAGTCTCCACCCTAACCAGTGGTACTTGTCCACCTCCAGGATTTCCCCCTAATGCCCTTAGGGTCACTTAACACAATGAACTTTCTCAGGGGGACTTTTCCCTGATACAGTTCCACTGCCTTCTCGGAAGCAGTATCACATTGGCACAATTTACACTTTTACACAATTAGCGTTTTACACATGGTTTTCACACTTTACACTTCCCATCACATTCACTTCCTCACTCACATGAACTCCTCTGTTTTTACTAACATGGTACTACAGAGTTTCAGGCTTTAACACACAGTGAACATCCAAATCATGCTGATTTAAACAAAAATCTAGTCACATTGCGATCATATGTACGAATTATTCACATTCACATGAAAACTCATAACTCTCTATTTACGGGTCCAAATGGTCTGAAAATTTAACCACAGGCTGCTTTCGGGCTCATGATCATACCCTCAATTTTTCAGATTTTTCTGAGCTAAATAGGATTTACAGAAAATCAAACACATAATTAGCATGTTATTCACATTTTTCATCAACATGGAATTCACACATCATGTAACTTATCACTTGCTGTTTAAACATAAACTACCAATGTATACACATGAATTTAGAGTACAAAATTCCCTAATTCATACATCTATAAATCGTTTACCACAACCATTTTTACATGCTTTCATATTACCGAACCGACTTATTAGCAATTTCACAAGCATGTATAATTTCCAAAATTTCAGAACACATACATGTCCCACAACTCTTCATGAATAGACCGAAATCAAGGCATTCACATTAATCTAAATCATGAATCATGGATTTTGCAAGATGATCTACAAGTTATTCTCACATGCTTACAAGACATCATTAGCCACATTCACCCACACAACTCACATACATCCACAACCACAATGTACCATATACATAGCTTATAGGAATACCATATATCCTCAACGTATAAACATACCGGAATTAAATGTATAAGAGGGACAGAACAGCTCACTGTTCTGTCCTGAAGAACTAGGCGGCAGTCTCTGGCCGCTGACTCAGAGTCAGCGGCACGGTCGATGGACGCCAAGCTCATCCTAGGCGTCCAGGGACATTGCCGTTTACTCAGGTCTGTGCAAAAACACAGACCCGAGCTCTGAAATTTGGGTGAAATGGAGGGTCTAGGACTCGAAATAAATTTCATAAAAAAATGATAGAAACATCCTAGACTCATACGGGGACACCATGGATAGGTCACTTGCCTCTTTAAAAATCCTCCAAGAGATCTATGGCTCGAAGAAGACCTCCTTGGGCAGTCCCAAGAAGTTGCAGAAGCACCTCCAAGAACGCCTTCCTCCGAGCTCCTGGGTGATCTCCACGCCGAGGAGATGATGGGGAGGCTTCCCCTTTGCTTCAGCTCCCTCCTTGATGCAGAAGATTTCTAAAACCAGCTTCCAAGGGTCGGATTTTAGGGGTTCAAACTGGGGTTTTTCTCACAGAATGCTCTCTAGGGTTTTCTCTCTTCTTTTCCTCTTCTCACAAGGTGAAGGGAGAAGTGAGAGGAGCCAATTTCGGGTTGGACCCTAAGAAGAGCCCCTCACCCACTCACCATACCGATTGACACCTTCAGAGCCGTTGGGGGACATCCCCCCAATGGTTGCCATGCCTTGTTTCAGAAGATAGCAGCTCTGCTGCGCATGCAGGTCAGAGAGGTTGGCGTCCAGATCGCTGGACGCCGGATCTAGTGTAGGCGTCCAGGGCTGGACGCTGACACCACCTCGACGGCCTGGGGATTGACGCCAATAGGGCCTTCGGCCAGAACCCTAATTTATGCAGAAAACCATGCATACCGGACATATATACATGCAATGTACATATAGTATCGTACCCACACTACCATCATGCAATAAGTACATTATTTATGTTCAATATAAACACATGTACACGTATTTATACTATTTTAATATCCACGTAAAATAGTACATATAGACTCAACACAATATACACACATAAATACGAAAAAAAATACGACGGAAATTCGAGGGTCTTACAGTTCTGAGTGAGACCTCGTGGTGACAATGGATGCCGTTTTACGTGTTTGAAGTTCCTCCCGCGGTGCGGGTTGCTGTCCATGTTGGAACGCGAGAGGAAGTCTGGGTGAGACCTAGTGGGAACAGTGGAAGTGTTCCGTGTGTTGGGATTGTCCGCAAGCGCGATGTGCTTTGGTTATAGTCGCTCGCGTGGCTTCGGTTGGGCTGATGACAGTGCTAGCTGCTGCTAGTAGCGTGATGGAGGCCATTCCCCTGAGACTCTGGTTGGTTCTCAGGTGTTTCTGTGTTGCGGTCAGAAACTGGGTACTCTGTCGGGTTTTGCTGCGCGACTAGAGTGAGTTGCTGATTGGTTGGTCCCAACAGCGAGGTCTATTAGTGGCTGCAGCAGTGTAGTTTTTGGCTGGCATTTTCCGTTATTCGGGCCGGATTTGGCATCGCTCGGCACCGGTAGGGTTGTCGTTCCGTTTGGGCACCCCACGTGTGGCTGGAATGAGCCGTTGGTTTCTCAGCTTGGGGCTCCAAGTGTGTTGGAGCATGTTGTGAACCGTTGGTTTTTCGGCTTCATGTGCCCGCACGTGTTTGGCGGTGTGGTTGTTGCCACGAGGAAGTCGTGTTGCGACTTAGTGTTTTTTCGCGCTGGTCTTACATTGGCTCCCTGTGTGATCGTTTCGTGCTCGAGATTTTGGGTTGCCCCAATTTCAAGGAGAAAATGTTTTAAGGGGGGTAGAATGTAAGACCTAGCTTCTCAGCTTTCTGTTCGGTGTCTGGGATGACTGGCCACTAACGCGTCCCGCTGGGCGATGCATTAGTGTCACGTCGAGGGTGCCCGATGCGATAGTTATCCCTATTACGACGCAGGTGTGCGCCGCGTTCTTCGTGCCTGGGTTGCTTGTCGCGTTCTTGTCGCGACCGGTCAACAGGTCGCAGCAGTGTTTGTCATGTTCCGCAGTCGATCGTCTGACGTCTGTCAGAGTGGCAGGTGTGTCAGTACGGCCTGTCGCATTGTCGCGGCGCCCTTGGGGGCGCATTCTTGTCGTGGTCCGTTGACCCGTCGCATTAAGATTCATAACGCGACGGGGCGGGCCATCGCGTTCTGGGTATCGAGGGCTTAAGGCCCTGGACGGCTACCCCTTTCCCCTTCTCTCTCTTTTTTCTTCCCTTCTCCCTCTCCCTCCGGCGACCTCTTCCTCCCCTCTTCTCCCCTTTGTGGTGTTTGAAGCGAGGAGAGGGTTGTGCGTGGTGTCCGCGTCGTGGAGCGTGCGTGGAGCGAGGAGGAGGTGTCATTCCTACGAGAAGGGCCCTACGGGGTTCGGTTCTTCATTTGAGGTAGGGATTTCTTGTGCCCTTCTCGATCTGGGTAGATTGGGAGCCTTTGTGCTTTCTAGATAGATTTACAGCTTTCCCCATGCTCCCCTCCCCCGTGTGTGCATGTGTGTATCTTCATGGGTGACCCGGGATTGAGGATCTCGCTAGTCTACCTCTCGGCTGATGTCGCGACGGCTCGGCGCGTCGCGACATCAGAGGAGGCGTCGGCCCCGTCGGGCGCGACCTTATCGCGACGCTGTTGGAAGTCGCGATAAGGCTGTCGCGCTGCGCTTCCCGGTCGCGACAGGATTGCTGTCGCGACGCGTTTTCGGGTCGCGACAGGGTTGCTGTCGCGACGCCTTGCCTGGTCACAACAAGGGCTGTCGCGGTGCCCTTCCCCGTCGCGATGGTGTCGTGACGACCTTGGGGGTCGCGACAGTACCTGTGTTGCCTCGGGTGTTTCCGTGGGCCCAGTTGTGTGTCGGCGTGTTCCCTGCCCCAGGGCAGGCCTTGCCCTTAGGACCTTCTGGTAGGACCGGCAGTTTGCTTCCCTGCGTTCAAGCCTAAGGGGACCCTTCGTGGCCATGTCCTGGCAGTGGTGCCAGGAGGGTCGCGTCTGTCTAATAATCGATTGACCGGTGGTCAATCGTTATTATCAGGCGATGGTTTCCATGCTGTCCGATAGGTTCCGAGGTTCTAGCCGTTCATGCGTGTTTGCTTCTCCAACCGCCCTCTCGAGGGTCTGTGCGTGCCTCATGCTTACTGGGCTTGTCGTGTGTTACAAGCTAGCGGTGCAGCACGGTTCCTGTTGTGCTTGCCCCACCTTTCGCCCGGTGCTTGGCAGTTGAGGGCTTGTCCTGTTCAGAGGTTGTCTCCATTTCCTGGGACCCCCGTCCTCGGGAGCCTGTTGAAGGAGTACTCCGGGCTATGAGCGTGCTCAAGTTGGCAGCCGACTGAGCGGACTCTGTTGCTGAGGGGAAAAAGAGGTTTGGACAGCGGCGCCGAGCCGTTTGCAGAGCTCTCTTGTCTGGGTCTGGGACGCGAGGGTTCGGAGTGCTTTCCTGGTGCAAACAAGACAATCCTTTGTCTCACTGCCTCACTCTATGTTGGTTCTGGAGCCGCGTAGGGAGGTCAGGCGTGGGGCCATAGCTTGGCCAAGCTGCGGTGTTGTGTGTGTTGTGTGTTCTTAGAGGTTCTGTCTTGCTCTTCCGGGGAGGTTAGAGGCGAGAGCCGGCTGGCGAGCGAAGAGGGTGCAGACGGCGCATCCCCTTCCTAGCTGCCAGTGGCGGTGGCTTGGTTGCTATTGTTGTGACGATGTTTCCTCATGACGTTTCCATGTTATCCATTGTCCTTGTTGGGTTGAGTGTGAAAACAAGTCATTTCCCCTCATATTTGATGATGACAAGCTGTGATTTTAATGCATAAAAATTGGAACATGTGAAATACATCACCTAAATTACCAATATTCAAAAAGCATGTTTCCAAGCACATAATCATTTATATTCATGATAGTACATTTATCTAATGATTATGTGTTTATTTTCTCAGGGACAAACATTTTTGCAAGGTAGTGTCGACACAACCATCAATGGTGTTGACACAATGGCTCGGAGCAAAGGCAGAAATGTGAAGAAAAGATCATCTAGTGTCGACACTAGTCCAGGGCAGGTCGACACTAGAGACAGATTCCAGAGAAACAAGACAACATGCTTCAATCTCAGGTCGACACCAAGGCAGGCAGGACGACACTAGAGAGCCTTCTCAGAAGGCCTGTTTTGCTGTCTGGGACAGTAGGTCGACACGAGATCATCTCAGGTCGACACTAGAGCCTCTCCCAGGGACTCATTTGGCCAGTCTGGCACAGTGTGTCGACACACCTCAAGGCAGGTCGACACACTCCGGAATCTCTATGACTTAAACTTTGTCCTGGACACGTGGCACCCTAGGGATTGTTGGATAAGCCTTGGATCGTTTGCCCACGACCCCCAAGGGTACACTTGGACTATTAGGGGTATAAATACCCTCCTATTGGCCATCCAACATGAGAGAACCCTTTAGAGCCTCCCAGAAATCCTGTTGGCGGCTAGAAGGTTCCTCCTCCCTGTTCTTGCCTTCCTGGTGCTTCCTCAAGCCAAATTCTCATCTGCTCAAGCGTGAGAAGTGGAGATTGATCGTTGAAGAAGCAATTGGATTACCTCAAGGAGTAGATCAAGTAGAAGCCGATTCCAGTGAAGAATTCAAGGAAGATCCTGAAGATCAAAATTGCAGAGCATCGCCCAGGAACTTCCAGAGATCAAAACACTTCACAATTCGACCTTCTACAAGGGAGTACATCTAAAGAGAAAAGCTATCAGTACAATTCTCATCTTCATTTTTCTCTTCTGAGTAATTCTGAGATTGTGCATGGGTTGTTGCATGAGTCTCATGAATTCACTCTTGTTGGACTAGATCTTTTGCTAGAGGATCTGAGTCTTGTGTTTTTCTAGCAAGTTGTTTGTGAGCCGTCGAGCTCAGTGGTGTTTGAGTCATCGTACTCAAGGTGTATGTTGAGCAGTCTTGCTCAGGGTCTAGAGTAGTCTTGCTCTAGAGGTCGTGTGAGTTGTAAACTCAAGGATTGGAGTTGTCAGGCTCCAGTGGGTGTGTTGTACCCAGGTTGGTTAGTGGATCCTCACTGTGTGAGGGGTGGATGTAGGAATCACATGGTGTGATTTCCGAACCACCTAAAAATCTCTGTGCATTGATCTGATTGTGGTTTGAACTTATCCTTCGTTAGATGCATGCATAGGATCGTTTGAATTCATCTAATCAATTTGTTCACACACACTTCATTTGCACAACTCACTCAATTTATCTTCAGATCTGTGAAATCTGTTTTTCAATTCGCCTCTGATTCAAGAGTTGTTAAAATTGGTTAAGCTTCCGCATTAGTAGGCCTAGATCTATTCACCCCCCCCCCCTTCTAGATCTTGTCCTCACCTTTTATCGATCCTTCAATTGGTATCAGAGCGGGTTTACACCTGATCTGATTTGATCTGAGTAATTTCTGAGTGTTCTGTGTGATTTGTTTGCTTGCTTGTTTGATTGCTGAGTGTTTCCTTCTTTGCACCATCTGTTTAATTAAATGGATTCCAGAGGATTCATAGCTGAGGGTCATTCCATAAATAGGCCACCATTCTTTAATGGAACGGACTATTCTTATTGAAAAATAGAATGCAAGTTTTTCTAAGAGCCCAAAATTATGAAATCTGGAAAGTAGTGGTAGGACCCTATGAAACCAGGGAGAGGAAGAAACCTGGACTAGGGAACAGATAAGAAGAGCTACATTGAATTACAGTGCCATGAATATGATTTAATGTGCTGTTCACCCCAAAGAGTACTAAGAATCTCAATGTGCAAATCTGCCAAAGAGATGTGGGATAAACTTGAGTACTCTATGAGGGAACATCTCAGGTTAAAGAAACCAAGGCTAACATACTTGTCTCTGAATATGAATTGTTCATGATGAATCTAATGAGACAATCTCTGAAATGTTTGCCAGGTTTATGATCATAGTCAATGGACTGAAGGCCTTAGGTAAGGACTATACTGATGCTACTTGGTAAGAAAAATTCTACGTTCTCTCTCTTCAATTTGGCACACAAAAGCCACTGTCATTGAAGATCTAAAGATCTGTCCAAAATTTCTTTGGATGAGTTGATAGGATCTTTAATGACATATGAAAGAATAATCTAAAGAGAAATGAAGAACATCAAAACCAAGCCAGTAGCTCAAGGCCTCATCTAGTAACAAAGACAAGAGTCAGGATAAACTAGTTCTCTGATGAGTCAAATCAAATGAGGATGAAATTGACCTCATGACCAGGCATTCAGAAATTCTTGAAATATAGAAAGGAAAAATGTCTGGCAAAAAGAAATATTCATCAGGTAAGAAACACTTCTTTTTCTAATTCTAATTCAAACAAGATAAAAAATCTGACGAAATTGTCATCTGTTACAGGTGCAACAAGCCAGGACATATGAAGGGAGAATGTCCTGAAAACAAGAAGGAGAAGCACAAAAGATTCACAAATTCAAGAAGCCAAAGCCATGGTAGCCACTTGGTCTGATGAACTCAAGTGAAAAGGAAGAAGAAGAAAAATCCTCAGTTCAGATAGTGAGGAAATCTACTTCATGGCGAATAGTTCTGATGGAAAGGTAAGTACATCTTTCGAAGACTATTCAGTTGAGATTGGCAAGATGCTTATGCAGAACTTGTTGAAAATATACTGAAATGAGGAAAGAAAATAAACATCTCAAAAGAAATTGAAAGCATTTACCATAACCAATCCTCAAACAAAAGAATTTGTGAACTAGAAAATGAAGTAACTGAACTGAATGAGAAAAAGAAAATCTTCTGAATTTGATTGATGAGCTTAAGCTAGCCTCTCAAAAGGCCACCCTTGAATTCAAAGAATTGTCTGGAAAGCTGGAAATGGAAAACCATGATAAACAACAAAAGATTGAAGAAATAAAAACCTTACAAAACCAGCTAAGAGAAAAGGATGAAGTTATTGAAACATTCACAAATGGTAAAGATAATCTGGAGGCCTTGCTGGGAGCAAAAATGAAATCAATCTCTCATGGACTAGGATTTGATCAACAAAAACCTAAGAAAGACAAATCTGGTGAGAAGAAGAATAAAGCACCATTAATTAAATTTGTCAAAGGTCCTAGTCTTGAGAACACAGAAATCAAACAAACCTCAAGCAAAACACCAAAAAGTCCAAAAACTCAAAAACAAAGCAGGTCAACCAGGTCCCCACCTGACAGGTCGACACCAGTCCACAAGAAGAAGGATTTGTGGCTGTTGTGTCGACACCAGTCAAGGAGAGGTCGACCTGCTCAACACCAACAAGATAAACAAAAATAAAATTCAAAAAAAATTTAAAAATAAGAAAAAGTCAAAGGAAGTCATTCATGAAAAACCTTGGACTTCCAAGACAAGATATCAAGCTGATTGGAACCAATGGCATTACAACCCATGTTGGTATCATCCCCATTCTTTATCCAAATTTCTGATGTACCAACAAAATCCTTGAATTCCACCTCCTCATCTAAACTCTCATGTTCAAATGAAAACTTCCCCTCCTACCAAAAATAAAAACATTGGTGTTTTCATTCCTAAAGGAGAAGAAAGTGAAAAAGACAGAGAACACCACTGTATTAAAACAAAAATAAAAACAAGTCAAATTTGGGTGAGAAAAGATTTGTTAAATTGTCCAAACATTCTGATGGTCCCAACTCTGTTTGGGTACCAAAATCTTCTCTCCACTAATTGATTTTGCAGGAAGGTCGTACCCAATTCAAATGTGTGGTTTCTTGACAGTGGGTGTTCACGACATATGACTGGAGATAGAGCCAAATTTTCATTCCTGATTGAGAAGGAGGGAGGTTCAGTAACATTTGGAGGTAAAAATAAAGGAAAGATCATTGGATCTGGAAAGGTTGGTCAAACTTCCTCAAACTCTGTTGATAGTGTTTTATTAGTTGATGGTCTTGATTACAATGCTAAGTATTAGCCAACTATGTGACAAAGGTCACAAAGTTGTGTTTGAATCCAATTTCTGTAAGATCATTGATTCATCAACTGATAAAATAAAATTTGTGGAAAAAGGGAAAACAATGTTTACATGATTGACCTTAATAAAAACTTTTCTGAAAATCTTTGTTTTGTTGCTAATAAAGATGAAATTGCATGGACTTGGCACAAAAGACTTGGCCATGCAAGTTTCAGAACCTTGAATAAATTGTTAAGGCTGAACTTGGTTAAGGGTCTTCCTGAATCTTTCTCTAACATTGAAAATCAAGTTTGTGGGATCTGTGCCCAAGGAAACAAACCAGGAAATCTTTTAAGAACTTCAATGAGGTACTCACATCTAGGCCACTAGAACTACTTCACATGGACCTTTTTGGCCCAACAAGAGTTCTAAGTCTAAGTGGCAAGAGATATGGGTTCGTAATCATTGATGATTTTACCAGATTTACTTGGGTTATCTTCTTGTCCCACAAAAGTGATACTTGCCTTGAGTTCAGGAAATTCTGTACCACTACTGCCCTAACAACTTTTCATATAAAATCAAAAAATTTTGACTGATCATGGGGGAGAATTTGAAAACCAATCCTTTTCTGATTTATGTGCTGAACTTCAATTTTCCACAAGTTTTCTTCACCAAGAACTCCAGAACAAAATGGAGTTGTGGAAAGAAAAAATAGAACTCTTGTGGAAATGGCTAGATCATGCTCTTAGAAAGCAATTTGCCCAAATCCTTCTGGGCTGAAGCTGTAAACACAGCAAATCACATCTGAATAGAGCTTTGATCAGACCAAAAATCAGAAAAACCCCCTATGAATTATTGAAAAACAAAAAGCCAACTGTTTCTTACTTAAAATCTTTGGGTGCAAGTGTTATGTACACAAATAATAAAGAAAATCTTGACAAGTTTGATGCTAAGAGTCAGAAGCCATCTTCCTTGGTTATTCAGAAGTGTCAAGAGCTTTCAGAGTGTACATTCTCAAAAACAAAAATGTTGAAGAATCTCCACATATTATTTTTGATGAAAATTCCTTTTCAACTAACATTTCTAAATCTTGCAGGGAAAGACAAGACAGTGAAGAGGATGATTTCATTGTGGACTCTTCACCAACTGTTGAGGAGCTTGAAGACATTGGTGAGAACTTGAACATCAATTCACCATCTTCAAGTGGATCAGGTAACATTGCTCCAGATTTAAGTACCCCTCAACAGGTAATTTCTGAACATCGATTTTGAGAGATCACCCATTAGATAATGTTGTTGGCAATTTGCATGATAGAGTTAGGACTAGATCTTCATTCCTGCATGCTATTGAAGAAGACCCACTAGCTCTAATTTCCCAAATTGAACCAAAGTCAATTGATGAAGCTTTATCAAGTTCTGATTGGATTAATGCCATGCATGATGAACTTCATCAATTTGAAAGAAATCAAGTATGGGAATTAGTACCTAGACCTAGTGACCAAACAGTCATTGGCACTAGATGGTTTTCAGAAATAAGTTGAATGAGAATGGTCAAGTCATAAAAAACAAAGCTAGGCTAGTTGCAAAGGGGTACAATCAAGAGTTTGGAATTGACTTTGAAGAATCATATGCCCCATAGCTAGACTAGAAGCAGTTAAGATTTTTCTTGCTTTTCATCCTCCATGAAATTCAAAGTTTATCAAATGGATGTTAAAAGTGTATTTTTAAATGGATATATCAAGGAAAATGTTTTTGTTGAACAACCTCCTGTTTTAAAAATGAAAAACATCCTAACCATGTTTTCAAGCTCCATAAGGCTCTCTATGGCCTTAAACAAGCTCCAAGAGCTTGGTATGACCGTTTGAGTTCCTTTTTACTTGAAAAGGATATTCTAGAGAAATGTTGATCAAACATTGTTCACAAAAACTAAATAATCAAATAATTGCAGTCCAAATTTATGTTGATGACATAATATTTGGATCAACCAATAAAGGCCTCTGTAATGAATTTTCCAATCAAATGAAAAATGAATTTGAAATGAGTTTAATGGGAGATCTAAAGTTTTTCTTGAGATTGCAGGTTAACCAACACATGAGGGGATCTTCATCAGTCAAACCAAATATGTCAAAGAACTTTTGCAAGGTTTGACTTTCAGAACCTCAAGCATTCAAACACACCAATTGCCATTAATGCTAAGCTAGAAGAAGACTCAATGGTAAGTCAGTAGACCCAAAGACCTACAGAGGTATGATTGGTTCTCTACTTTATCTTACAACTTCTAGACCTGATATTCAGTTTAGTGTGTGTTTGTGTGCTAGATTTCAATCAAATCCTAAAGAAAGTCACATGTTAGCTGTTAAAAGAATTTTCAAATATCTTGTTGGAACATGTGATTTAGGAATTTGGTATCGTGCTAATTGCAAGTTAGATTTGATTGCTTATTGTGATGCTGATTATGCTGGTTGTAAATTAGATAGAAAAGGCACAAGTGGCTTGTGTTTATACTTAGGTGGGTGCCTAATTTCTTGGGCTTCTAAGAAGCAACATTCAGTTGCTCTGTCAACTGCAGAGGCTGAGTATGTTGCTGCTGGTAGGTGTGGAACCCAAATTCTTTGGGTGAAACATCAACTTCTTGATTATAACCAAGACTTAGGTTGTGTTCCCATTCTATGGGATAACACAATGTTCAATATCTATCTAAAAACCCCATTCAGCATTCCAGAACCAAGCATATTGAAATTAGGCATCATTTCTTGAGAGATGAGGTATCAAAAAATCCTTTGAACTCCACTTCATAGAAACTGAAAAACAAATTGCTGACATCTTCACGAAACCCCTTCCTGGCAGTAGATTCTCATCTTTAAGGAGAGAACTTGGTCTTTGTAAATGTCCTTTAGGATTGGGTTGAGTGTTAGGCATCTTCTGAGGGGGAGTTCTTTGCATCATCATATTCATATTGATCATATCTCTCTCCATTTCACTTCTATTTCTTTTTTACAATGAACTCTTCAACTCACATTGTGTTGAACTTCTTGGTATATCAAATGGTGATTTGAAGAAGGACAAGTTCTGCTTGTCTGGACACTTTCACTATACGAGAGTATATGTCTCCGCCAAGTACCAAGAAATGAATATGCAATTGTTGAGGGGAGTTTTTGTTGCTCAAAGAGAATTATTTCTGATTTCAAAAAACTTGCATATCCTTATTCTGATGAAAAGTGGTTGAAATCCTCATCTCAGGGGGAGCTAGAAAATTCACAAGTCATATCTTTTGAAAAATTCAAAAACTTTTCTTGCATTACATCAATTTCCTTGCATGATGTCCTCATTCAGGTGTCTAGAGTCTCAAAATGATCCTTTGAGTGATCTACTATATTCATTTGTCAACTCTCACTATATTCCTCAAAACCATAGAAATTCAGATTTCTTTCAAAGACTGAAGGATAATGTGTCCTTGAATCTAAACATGTTTTTTCTTTGCAATTGATGTTGGATATAGATGATGTCTTTTTTGTCAAAAATCTCAAAAATTTGTCAATTCAACAGAGCAATGGCAACATTGCTGAGAAACTACACACCTTCACAATGAATGAAGTGTCATGTATGTCATGAAGCACTAATGCTATCTCTGTTCAAAGGGTTCAAAATCAAATCATATGAAAAGCAAAATAAATATGTCCCATTTTTTTTTATGATGACTGAGTAACTGGAAATATTGGCGTCAAAAAACGTATATTTTCATGTAAAAAGGTCATCATTTACCCCTTTGAGACTTGATAATGGATAAATCTTTAGTATCCAGGGACTATAGTGTGTGAAAAGCATTAGTCCTTGAGTGAACAAGATGTATCTCATTTGATAGTTTGTTTTCAAAAACAAAATGTGTATATCATTGGAGAATTGTTTTAAAAGAATCATTCTTATCCATCATCAAATTGTCTTAAAAGGTTGTTTATTTTCAACACACTTGATTTTAGTCTAAATGATTTTTTTTATTTCTTTGGACTTGAAGAATATGGTAGTGTGTAGTTGATTTATTAAATATTTATATCCCTCAAATCATCATTTTAATGACTCAAGTCACTGAATGCTCATATCCTGTTGGATATTGTGTAAAACTTGAATTGTGTTGAATTTTGCAAATTTAACAAATGAATTTTTTAGTCTCTTAAATATCCTGAAATGATTATTCCTCCCATTGCTTATCATTATAAAGATGTCCCAAAGCTCACTAATTTTCCCACACTCAATCTTAAATTTTCATCAGGCCAGGTCGACACTACTCCATCTAGTGTCGACACACTTTCACTCAGGTCGACACTCACCTCCTCTAGTGTCGACACTGACCCCCCCTGCCAGACTCTTTTTCGCCGTGGGCGCCGGTTAAGGATTTGTTGTACCTGCGGGATAGCATACCCTAAAACCCCCTTTTTTTCATCTCCAGGTCGACCCGACGGTCATCTTCTTCCTGGAATCCGGCAGGTTGTTGAATCCATCTCCACCTCTTCCCTCCTCCATCCCTTCCCTATTCCTCTTCTCTCATTCCTCTCTCTCCATCGTCCCCTATTTTCTATTCTATGGCACCCAAGCAGGTCCCTCGCCGTGGAGCAAAATCAAGGGCTACGGCAAGGTCCATTCCGGCGGATGTTGATCCTCCTACTGAAAGGAGAACCAAGAGGCGCCATGACCCTGTAGAGCAGCCAGGATCTCCCTCTGCATCCCCATCACCTGTTAAGAGAGGTAGGGCTTCATCTTCTGGGCGAGGTAGAGGGTCTGCCTACCCTAGGAGGAAAATTCTGGATTCCTCTCCTGAAGTTCTCGCAGCAGTCATCCTCATCCTCATCCTCATCATCCTTAGAGTCTTCCCAACCTTCTAAGAGGACTCCCTCCAAACCACCTAGTGCCGGGAAGACATTTTTGAAACCCAGAGCAGTGGAGTTAGAAGATAGTGAATTGATTGTTGCCTTTCCTGAAGTCCTAAATTTCTTTAAATTTCAGTCTTGGCAACCCTTTATCTCAGAATTTCGCATCATCGACCCTAGACTTGTCCAGGACTTCTACATGCATTTGGAATGCACAGATGAGGGCTACAAGTCAAAAGTCAAAGGGATTGCAATTGATATGCCTACAGACATAGCAGCTACCATTTTAAAAATTCCAGATGAAGGAGCAGACTACCATAACTTTGAGTTCAATCTTCATGAAGCATATACCATTTTGACTGGATTGCAGGCAGATGAGACTGATCTCAAGCAAACCCATGTCACCAATTCAACACCAACAATTTTCCTCCAGTGTTGAGGCTTACCCATCACATCCTCACCACTATCATAACACCTCAAGGTGGTGGGAGAGACAGACTCACAGACATCCAAAGGTTTGTGCTATTATGTATGAGCAAGAACATAAAGATCAACCTTCATGTAATTATGTACCAGATCATGTCAGAGACCACTAGGGCAGATTTGCATAGATCACTTCCATATGCAGCCCATTTGACTCAAGTCTTTAAACACTTTGGTGTGTCTCTTGAGAATGAGAAGTCTGAGAAAATTCCTAAGTCCAATTTTACTGCTTTAAGCATTTCAAAAATTCATGGGCTTTAGGATTGTGGGTGATCAAGTTAGGAGAGGGCCAACTGTTGTAGAGGCCCCTATGGTGCAAGAGGATCAGCCTCCAATGCAAGAGATCAGCCTCAAGTGCAAGAGGATCAGCCTTAAGTGCATGAGGATCAGCCTCCAGTGTATAAGGACCAGCCTCAAGTGCATGAGGACCAGCCTCCAGTGAATGAGGATCAGCCTCATGTGGCAGTTGAAGTTGATGTACTCATTGATGCCCCCCTTTCACCTCAACTTAGCCCTCCTCCTCCATGAACCCTGAAACTAAAATCCATATTTTTTCTCCACACCTCCAGTTCATGCATCCTCATCCTTTGGTGGACCTCTGTTCCACCAGAGTTATACACCTTTTTAAATCACAAATTTGATGCTTTGAACACCTCCATTCAAACAATGTCAGAATCTTTTGAGTTGAGGATTCAGAGGTTGGAGAACACTGTGTCTGCCAAGTTTATTGAACAAAAAGCAGCTTCTGACCATGCAGCACAAAGGTTCAACAGGCTGATAGGCACATTGGCAGATGCTTCAGTTGAACTAAACAGCATCAAGAGGAGTTGGAAATAGTTCTTAAGGAAATTTTGAAAATTCCCAAACTGATGTCTTCAACACCAAGGAGACACTCTCTCAGATTTCTAAGACAAGGCTGTCTTTTGCACATCTGGTTGATAACTTGGAGAGTATGAAGAATTTGTCTGCTCATATTGATGAAGAGATGTCTGCACTTAAAAAGGAATTCAAAGTTTTGAATAGACCTGCTTGGTCAACTGGTTCCTCCTCATCTTCACAGCCAAGGTCAACTGAACTCAGTGCCCTTCAAGCTACAATGTCAGAGAATTCAGAGAGAATGGAAAATCTATTGCATACAAGACTCTCAACTATCCAAGCTCAAATGAAGTTCAGTTTGACTTCAATGGAAAGAGACTCACGGATATTGAGACCATTTTAATACCCATTCCTCCTCCTCCTCCTCCCCATTAATGTAGTTTCTTTTGATGATGTCAAAGGGGGAGAAGATAGCAAGAACTTGTAATGCTTTTTAAATGTGTTTTTGAAGATTGCAATTTCATATTTTGTGAATAAATGAATAGAAATCTTTGTGTCTTCAATGTGATTAAAAACTTTTTTGAATGAATGTGAATGTGATGATTGCTTGTCAAGCTGCTTGACCTCTTTGTGCAAATAACTCACTTCTAGTAACATTGTGTCTTTCATGTGTGTGATCTTCAAATGTTACTAAAAATGTTCAAAGGTCTTTGACAAGTTTGAATAATAATAAAAAAAAATAAAAATAAAACATCACTCAGTCACAATCAATGCCTTTCTAACTGAGTGTTAAATAACCAAAGGTGCTTAAAATCACTTTTCATCAAAACTTCACTTCTATATAGTTTTAAGGTTGCCATCATCAAAAAGGGGGAGATTGTTGGGTTGAGTGTGAAAACAAGTCATTTCCCCTCATATTTTGATGATGACAAGCTGTGATTTTAATGCATAAAAATTAGAACATGTGAAATACATCACCTAAATTACCAATATTCAAAAAGCATGTTTCCAAGCACATTAATCATTTATATTCATGATAGTACATTTATCTAATGATTTATGTGTTTATTTTCTCAGGGACAAACATTTCTTGCAAAGGTAGTGTCGACACAACCATCAATGGTGTCGACACAATGGCTTAGAGCAAAGGCAGAAATGTGAAGAAAAGATCATCTAGTGTCGACACTAGTCCAGGGCAGGTCGACACTAGAGATAGATTCTAGAGAAACAAGACAACAGGATTCAATCTCAGGTCGACACCAAAGGCAGGCAGGTCGACACTAGAGAGCCTTCCCAGAAGGCCTGTTTTGCTGTCTGGGACAGCAGGTCGACACATAGCCTCCTCCCAGGACACTTTGGCCAGTCTGGGACAGTGTGTCGACACACCTCAAGGGCAGGTCAACACACTCCGGAATCCATGTGACTTAAACTTTGTCCTGGACACGTGGCACCCTAGGGATTTGTTGGATAAGCCTTGGATCGTGTACCCACAACCCCCAAGGGTACACTTGGACTATTAGGGGTATAAATACCCTCCTATTGGCCATCCAACATGAGAGAACCCTTTCAGAGCCTCCAGAAATCTTGTTGGCGGCTAGAAGGTTCCTCCTCCCTGTTCTTGCCTTCCTGGTGCTTCCTCAAGCCAAATCTCATCTACTCAAGCGTGAGAAGTGGAGATTGATCGTTGAAGAAGCAATTGGATTACCTCAAGAAGCAGATCAAGTAGAAGCCGATTCCTGTGAAGAATTCAAGGAAGATCCTGAAGATCAAATTGCAGAGCATCGCCCAGGAACATCCAGAGATCAAAACACTTCACAATTCGACCTTCTACAAGGGAGTACATCTGAAGAGCAAAGCTATCAGTACAATTCTCATCTTCATTTTTCTCTTCTGAGTAATTCTTAGATTGTGCATGGGTTGTTGCATGAGTCTCATGAATTCACTCTTGTTGGACTAGATCTTTTGCTAGAGGATCTGAGTCTTGTGTTTTTCTAGCAAGTTGTTTGTGAGCAGTCGAGCTCAGTGGTGTTTGAGTCGTCGTACTCAAGGTGTATGTAGAGCAGTCTTGCTCAGGGTCTAGAGTAGTCTTGCTCTAGAGGTCGTGTGAGTTGTAAACTCAGGATTGGAGTTGTCAGGCTCCAGTGGGTGTGTTGTACCCAGGTTGGTTAGTGGATCTCACTGTGTGAGGGGTGGATGTAGGAATCACATGGTGTGATTTCCGAACCACCTAAAAATCTCTGTGCATTGATCTGATTGTGGTTTGAACTTATCCTTCGTTAGATGCATGCATAGGATCGTTTGAATTCATCTAATCATTTGTTCACACACACTTCATTTGCACAACTCACTCAATTTATCTTCAGATATGTGAAATCTGTTTTTCAATTCGCCTATGATTCAAGAGTTGTTAAAATTGGTTAAGCTTCCGCATTAGTAGGCCTAGATCTATTCAACCCCCCCCTTCTAGATCTTGTCCTCACCTTTTATCGATCCTTCAGTCCTAGCTTGCACGGCGGTTATAGCCTGGGCTGTGCCTAGTTTCCATGGGCGTCGTTGGTCTGGCCTTTTGCATACCCGTGCTTATGGTGGTTTCTGCTCGGTGTCCTCTCGGTTCCGCAGTCCCACTCATGGTGCCAGTCTGCAGTGGCACTAGCGTGTGTAGCTTCCCGACCTTGTCAGTGTCCAGGGTCCGGTGGTTTTTCTTGTGAGCCCTCGACCTTGTGGAGGTCTGAGGTGGTCGTGCTTGAGGTGAGACGTCGTTCTCACTTGGTTGTTACGTAGTCTCGGCGGGTGTGCGAGCGTTCTTCTGCTGTGTCCCGACTCCATTGGTTTCTACGGAGTCTTGTGTGTGTGGCCTGACCTCGGTTGGTGGTCGTGGCGTTGCGCTGTTCTCTTCCGCTGCCTAGTAGTATCTTGCTGTAGGTGCTCCTCGATTTACAACTTTCTAGTGTAGTTTTCCTATTTTCGGAGTTCCTGCTGCTTTGGCCGGTGAGGGGCTGGTAATCCCTACTAGGCCTTGTTCCCCAGGCTCACCCCCCCTACTTCCTTCAGCTAGGGGCTCGTCGTCGCGGGAGCTCGGTGTCGGATGGGTTGCAGAGGCGGCTGTGGCGCCGTGTTGTTGTCAGCAGCAGTGAGAGCTGAGTGTGGTGAGCTCTTGTAGCCGAGTGAGCTGAGAGTTGTGTTTTGCAAGTCCTCGGGGTATGCCCCTTAAGGACTGCACCTTTCTTCTTGTACCTGTACTTTTGCTTGGGACTCGTTGTACATACTTTTGTATATTGTACATATTGTTATAGTTATTTAAATTCAGTACATATCTCACTAGAATAGTTCTTCTAACCCTTCCGGATCTTCGGATCCGTGGGTGGCGACGCGAACTTCGGGGCCCTGGTGGGGGTCCGGGCGGTCGGGTCGTTACAGCTCAGGTCGGAGTCCCTAAAAGTGTTAGGCATGGACCTGCGGTAGTATGGTCTGCAGGTGTAGTGTTGATTGGTCTCCACAGTTTCTTGGCTTGTTGTGGTGGAGCGCATCTGGACCTTTCATCCGTGGCTACGAGACTGAGAGGTAGTCCTATGTGGTTTGTCCGAGTTAGTTGTTGGTGTCGAGAACCAGTCCTCGTGACCCGAGTGTGGCATTTTTCTACTTCAGCTCGTACACTTGGATGAAGTTTGTCATTTATTTATTAAAGATTGATTTCTGTTAATAGCATGAGATAAATGTTATTTACAACTTTAATATCATGCGTTGCTAGCTGTATAAATTGTCTAGTGTAGCTTCCTGCTTCTGCACTTTGTGAGTTTGGTTTTGTACGGATTTTGGGAGAGTTTTCCTACTGAGCTAGTGACCTGCGAGGCTCACCCCTACTCCTTTCAGGTGAGGGAGAGCAGGAGACTTCCCGCCCTTCGTCTAGTTCGGAGCCGCACCGTAGCGAAGTTGGGTCTGCACCACCAGTAGTGTAATCTTTTATTTCTGTTCACCTCGGGGTATGCCCAAGGTTGTTGTACCTTGTGTTTAACTACAGTTGAGAATTGGCTATGTATATTTCATGTAAATATTTGTGAGATGTGGCATCTTATATATGATTGAGTTGTTTTCTTTATATTTCTACGGACATGTGATTGATATCCCTTATGAGGCTACGGCTCGTTCGCGGGAGGCGGAGTCGGGTCAAGCTCGTTATTAGGTTAATGGGTTTGAACGGCGAGGACCATTACAGTTTATGAAGGCAATTGATGTTTTATGATAACAATCGATGTTTAATAATGATAATCGATGTTTAAAGACAATCGATGTTCAAGTTTATCAGAACTCAATGTTTAAGTTAAAAGACAATCGATGTTTAAGGACAATCGATGTTTTAAAGCAATCGATGTTTAAGACAATCGATGTTAATCAATGTTTTTCAAGGCAATCGATGTTTTAAAGTAATCGATGTTTAAGGCAATCAATGTCTAAGGGCAATCAATTTGAATCAAGGCAATCGATGTTTAAGTTAAACAACAATCGATGTGAACTTCGACTGGCCTCTTCGACTGATAAGTAAATGGTCAGCAATCGATATCTCACTTAAATTGCCAACATCGACTCATGATGAAACTTCGACTAATGAAGAAATATAACGTAGTAGTCGATGTTGCACTTCGGCTGCTAGCATCAACTGGTCAAAAACGAATGCAGTCAGTAGAAGTTGCGCTTCAATTGCAATCCAATTAAAATGCAATTAGTCGAAGTGAAGAACTTCAACTGGAATCATTACAAAGTAATCAATCGAAGTGAGAAGCTTCAGATAAAACATGTTATTTCTTATGGATAAATAATCTTGAAAAAGAGTAATACAAATATTCATGTTATTTTTTTTAATCATGAGCTTTTGTTATCACCAAATAAAGGGATAAAATATAGGAGTGATTCAATAATCACCCCCTTTTTGGTGATGAAAAAATACAACTAATGAACAGAAAATTCATAGTATAAAATACTCTCCCCTTTTTTGTCAATAACCAAAAAGAAAAGATCTTACCATTTCTCTTTCACCTTACTGTTTGTATGGAGATATCTTACCAGAGGGGTTCAACAATGCTATCATGAATTGATACTCCCCCTTAGTGTATGCCCCCTGAATGTGAGGCTCTCCCTGATGGGTTTGACCTAGTTTACTTGAACCATCCACTTGTTGTTGTGTTGGGGGGTCTTTAAGAGTATTCTTTGCATTGTTCCTATAAAGAGATAGAAATTCTTGTAAGGATATTAGTAGTATTGTAGTTTAAAGAATAGAAAAAATGAATATAATTTTAAACAAAATTTAAAAACTAAGGATGACTACTTCCTCTTCAGTTTGGAATGAAGTGTAGAGTTGGTAGTCACCAATCGGATGCTTTTAAGCATCCCTAACCATACCCATTTAAATGTCTTTTTGTTTTGTCCATTAAAATAAAATTGGCATTCTCTTCTTCTTCTTCGGTGCTTGAGCTTTCTAAGGAGTTATCACATGTAGCTGTGAAGGTCTTTCTTTTATATTGTTATGTTTTCTCTTTTCTATTCTTCTTTTTCTCATTCCTCTTGGCTAAGATTTTTCGGATAATTTCCTCTTCTCTGGTCAGTATTACTGCTCTCACTAGCAGTGGCTTCATCCGAAGTGCTTTCCTCAGTCTTGAATGCATTGTTTAACCTTCTTATGAAAGAGCTTTTCCTAATCTCTCCATGTTGATCTCATGTTCCATGAGAGATCCAATGAGCTTTCAATGTCATTGTGGAGAGGTTATTTGATTCTTCTATAGCAGTGACTTTGGAGTCCTCTGCTCTGTGAGAGATCTTAGGATCTTCCTGACCATGTCTCCCTAGCTATACTTCTTACCCAAACTTGCAAGTCCATTGATGTATTCAGTGAAGTTGCTATACATTTGAGATATGGGCTAACTTTATTCCATTTGAAACTTCTCATATTGTGATCACCAATATGTCAATTCTGGTTTCTTTTACCTTGTCAATCCCTTTATATGTGAGCCTTAACGTTTCCCACATATCCTTTGCTGTTTTGCACGTAGAAATATTGTTGAACTCTTGCTTGTCAGCGCGCAACACATGAAGCTATTGGCCTTGCTATTCAAAGATATCTTCTTTCCTCTTCAGCTGTCCAGTCTTCCTGGGCTTCGAGATTTAGTGATCACCATCTTCTATGAAGCTCCAGATTTGATAGTCGTAGACTGTAGGAAGAACTCCATCTTCGTCTTCCAATATTGATAATCTTCTCCATCAAATAGTGGAGGTCAAAAGATGGATTGGCCTTCTATGAATCCTTGAACTGCCATGGATCTTTGCTCTCAAGATCGTTGGATCTTCTTGAAGTTTAGAGATCAGGGCTCTGATACCACATGTTGACCCACTTGATATGGTAACAAGACTAACCTAGAGGGGGGGAGGGGTGAATATGTAATCTGAAAACTGAAACAAAAATCACCACTAGAAAATGTTTAGTTAGTATAAATAAGCGTGTGTAATGGAAATTAACGGAAGCAAACATACACAAGACACAGAGATTTATCCTGGTTCGGCACTTCCAAATGGAAGTCCTACATCAGGTCCCCAAGCAAACTCTTGGGATTTCACTAACCAAGGGTAGAGTCCCCCTTAAGAACATACAAACCTAGCCCCAGCTGGTCTTCTTCTCTTTCTTGGCAAGAAGGCTGCCCACTATTTCACCTCAGCTAGGTGCTTCTTTTTCGAGCTCAGAAGCAACTCACTGGTATAGACCTCCAGCTGGTCAAACCACCAGACACAAGCTAGTCTTCTTCTCTTTCCAGGTAAGAAGACGACTCATTTCTCTTACAGGTCAAGAAGTCAACCTCCTAGTACAAACGCCAGTGTGGTTCTTCCCTTAACACAAAAGGAAGACTTGCATAACAAGCCTTTTCTTCCAACCGAAGAGGAATACTTCTGAACACAAAAGCTAGGACTTGAAGCCCCTAGATCAAGCTCAAGATGAGTAATTGAAATGTTTGATCCGAGACTAAGCCTAAGAATAAAAGAATATACAAGACAAACTCTCTTAGGCAAAACCCCCAGCTCTCTCTCACATAAATACACAAAGACACTCAGAGAAATAATGAGGAAGAAGGAAGACAACTTGAATGCTTCTGCTTGAATGGGCTCGAGCTCTTCCTCTCTTGCTTTTAGTGTGTATAGAGTTGGATGATCATTAGATGTACAATCCTTGAAAGATCTTCAAGTTTTTTCATCTATTCTGCTTCAAACACTTCATCCTTTAAAGAGCATAAAGATAGATCCGTGATAGATGGTCGTTGGAGTTGATTGGCTATCTTGTTCTTCTGCTCTCTTTCTCTTAGTCTAACGGATGTCTTCTTGTGTCTTCTAGCTACTTGGAATAGAAGATCTTTCAACTGGTGCATGCTTCCAAGAGTTCCAACAGCAGGTCCAAGGTGCTAACTATAAGTGGAGTAGGCCTGCAGACAATTAATGCAAATAGGAATATGTTAGACTAGAGAAGTCTTCTAACAGATAGTCCATACCTCTTTTGCCATGTTTCTTTCTGACAGATACAAATAGTAGGTAGGTCTTTTTCTTTCTTGCAGGAGGGAAGAGATCCTATGAGATAGGCAAAAAGATCTTCAGTCAGAGAAATAATAAGTTAAGCATATGAAGTGCATTTGAAATTTTATTGGGCACCAAAGATATTTTAAAATATTTAGGGTACAGAGGCGATTGATGTTTGCTTAAGGCAATCAATATTTGAGAAAGGCAATCGATGTGAAACAACTGTAATCGCTGTGTGAAGGCAATCGATGTTTATGATGGCAATCAATGTTTTATGAAGGAAATTGATGTTTTATAAAGAAAATCAATGTTTATGAAGGAAATCGATGTTTTATAAGCACAATCGATATTTAAAGACAATCAACATTTAAGTTAAACAGCAATCGATGTTTAAGTTAAAATACAATCGATGTTTAAAAATAATCGATGTTTAAGGCAATCGATGTTAATCGATGTTTTTCAAGGCAATTAATGTTTAAGGCAATCGATGTCTAAGGGCAATCGATTTGAATCAAGGCAATCGATGTTTAAGTTAAACAACAATCGATGTCTAAGAGCAATCGATTTGAATCAAGGCAATTGATGATTAAGTTAAATAGCAATCGATGTGAGAGAAGACAATCGATGTGAACTTCGACTGGCCACTTCAACTGATGAGTAAATGGTCAGCAATTGATATCTCACTTCGACTGCCAACATCGACTCATGAAGAAACATTGACTAATGAAGAAATATAACGTAGTAGTCGATGTTGCACTTCGAATGCTAGCATCGACTGGTCAAGAAATAACACAGTCAGTAGAAGTTACGCTTCGACTGCAATCAAATTAAAACGCGATCAGTCGAAGTGAAGAACTTCAACTGGAATCATTACAAAGTAATCAGTCGAAGTGAGAAGCTTCGAATAAAACATGTTATTTCTTATGCATAAATAATCTTAAAAAATGATAACAAATATATTCATGTTGTTTATGATAATCATGAGATTTTTTTATCACCAAAATAAAAAGATAAAATATAGGAGTGTTTCAACAAGAGTTACTTGGAAAGATGCATGACTTCTACTCTACAATCCTTGGACTTCTCTCACAAATTGGCACTCACCTACTATCTTATTTCTGCAGCTGGAATACAACTTTTGCGACGACCCTCCTTATACCGTATGATTACCAATCCACGTCGTATATGTGAGTCTCTTCACAGTGGGACATTACCCAACAATAACATACGATTGAGATGCTCATAATATAAATACAGAGTAGCGGAAGTAAAGAACTACTTGTCTTCATTTCATCATCCACATTTAACATACATGATTCAAATGTCAATTTAAGATAACCAAAGTCCACATAAATAAAGTGCTAAAAATCGCATTACATAGCTTGTCCACAATTACATAATAGTTTCATTACAATGCCTCAATTACATACAATGAAAGCAAAATGTCACGATGACAACTCCACCAGGCTACTCGCCACGCTCGGAGTCACTCTCCACGGTCTCCTCCAACAATGTAGGGTCACCAACTAAACCTGTACGCCGAAGCAAGGAATGAGTCTAAAAGACTCAACAAATGACACCACTCACCTCATACATGCATATATCACAGTAGGTTTTTCATTCTAATTTACAAACAAAACATATAGCATGCTGTGACATTGATAAAAGACAACCTATCATGATAATTCTACAAAATTTAAAACACATGGTACATGATTTAAGCCATTCCAAATAAATATCCTATCTCATACTTTCTACTCATTCAATCACATGAAAGCTATATTTCAAATCAAGCTATAGCATGGAAGAAACCACACATGGGATTCTTGCCTACATAAAAGGAAACATTCCTATCATGGTTTCTACACATTCTTGCACATGCAATTTATCATTTCCTATACATTAAGGTTGATGTTTTGACATAATTTTAGCAATTCACATCCTATCGCATGAGAGCTACAATTCTAATTTACTACAACACGATAGCAATTAAACATGGAATTGTTCACACATATGCAAGAAGTGCTCCTAGCATGGATTCTACGCATTTTTACATATATAAAACATTCTTATAAACACCTTTAGGTTGCTGTTAACATAATTTCACATTAACATATCATGGACCACAATTTCACAATTAACATAATGGTTTTACATGTTTTACACAATTACTCATCACATAGTTCTCTTTTACACATTGCACATTACACATATTCACACTACACAATTTACACATAATCACATTCACATTTCACATTTAGTGCCGTGACACATAGTCCAAACCACCATTAGAAGGACACATCACATAACATAACACATAACACATAGACGTCACCTAGGCAACACAGTGACGACTCTTGGATGCGCAGACGGGAGAACAAGTCTCCACCCTAACCAGTGGTACTTGTCCACCTCTAGGATTTCATCCTAATGCCCTTAGGATCTTAACACATTGAACCTTCCCATGGGGACTTTTCCATGATACGGTTCCATGGTCCTCTATGGAAGCAGTGTCACACATGGCACAGTCTTACACATTACACATTCCGATTTTAACACACACATTACACATGTCTTTACATTCTCTCACTTATACACATGGTTCTGTTTTCCTAATCAGGATACTACTGTTGACAGAAAGCATACATTCAGTAACTCACATTAATCAGGTGGTAACCACATCATCAAATCATATCTTCATGATAGCATGCATTTAACATGTTTTCACTTAGAAATTTCATAATACAGTTTACAGTTATCCAAATATCATGAAATTTAACCACACACTAAGTGCAGGTTCATGACCTCTCATACAAATTTCCAGATTTTTCTGAGTTATATTACATTTACCGAAATTAAAACATTCAATTTCATGCCATTCATAATTCAATTTATCATGGAACATAACATGAATATCCAGTTTGATAGTTCACAGCCCTTAACCTAACATACACATCATCACAGGAATTTTCTCGGATTATTGCGCAACACACAATTTACTCTAAATTTTTACAAATCCTACGCATGTCTTCTATTTCCAAAACAGAAATTACAGTAAATCCACAATCATGGAAAAATTCTCAAATTGCAGGGCATGGACTGATACATATATACACAGTTTAGAAAAAAATTTAGGGCATTCCATTCCTCAGGGATCATGTAGACAGTAGGTGAATATGCATAATCCATTTTCCAAACATGTATTTCAATAAATCAAATAATTTATGTCATCCACAGAAAAACACAGAAATTTCCACACACATCACATTATTTATTTTACATAACATATAAAAACTACACTATATCCTCATGCGTCAAAGTCCGGAAAATAATTATTTAAGGCAGAACAGTTTACTGTTCTGCACTGAAGAACTTAGCTGCAGTGTCTGGCCGTTCAAGGAGTTGGACAGTAAGATCGCTGGACGCAGACTGGAGATCTTGGCGGCAAGAGGCCTTGACGCCAAGTTCCTGTCTGTGCAAGAACACAGACCGAGCTCCAAATGAAGGAGAATTGTGAGGATCCAGGACACGAGGAAAATCTGTAAAAATGGTAAAACCCTACTAGACTCATACATGGACGAAATGTATGGGTTACTTGCCTCTCACAAAATCTCCAAAGGGGTCAAATGTGTCGTTGAAGCTCTCCTTGGGCAGTCCCAAGAAGTCTCCAAAACACCACTCCTCCGGGTTCTTGATCGACCTCCACAGCAAGCTGGGGTCGGGGAAGCCTTCTCCTTGGTCCACTCTGGCCTCCAGTTGCAAGGGATTGCCGGATGAAGCTCCAAGTTGCCGGATCAGAGCTTGCAAAGTCTGGTTTTTCTCATAGAAGCTAGGGTTTCTCTCTTCTCCTTGCAAAGAGCCAAAGAGAACTCCTCTGGTGCAGAAGGGGGTTTGGTTTAAAGGAGAGGGGTTTGGGGAACCCCGGAGAGGTGATGGGATGGCCTGATAGCCGTTGGGGACATCTCCCCAATGGCTGGGCTTGCTTGCCCCCGGAATTTCGGGGTCTGCAACGCATGCAAGTCAGAGATATTAACGTCTACATCCATGGCCGTTGACTTAAGCATTAGCGTCCATCGAGGTGGACGCTGACTCAGACTGGACGTCCATCCATGTTGACGCCAATTGGCCCTTCGGCCAGAACTTAAAATCATGCAGAAATCATGCTCATTATACATATATACACGCCATATATATACTATCATGTACACACTACCACCATGCAATTCATACACTATTTACAACTAATTATACACATGCATACATAGTATACTTAACTAATACGTACGTAGATAGGTACATCTATGATACACAAGTATGAATTATTTACGCGTAATAAAGTAATACAAAAAATTCGAGGGCCTACACCCTCCCCCTTAAAGAAACTTTGTCCTCGAAGTTTAAACAAAACTACTCAAACAAACGGGGATACTTCTTCTTCATCGCATCCTCAAGCTCCCAAGTAGCCTCCTCTCGCGAGAAGTTCCGCCATAGAACTTTCACCGACGCAGTACCCTTGTTCCGGAGATGCTGAACCTTTCGGTCAAGTATAGCTACTGGTTGCTCCTCATACGAAACATCTGGCTGTAACTCCACTGGCTCGTGGCTAATCACATGAGATGGATCTCGGACATACTTCCGGAGCATAGACACGTGGAAAACGGGATGAACACTAGCTAAAGCTGGGGGTAAAGCTAGCTCATATGCCACGTTGCCCAATCGTCTGAGAATCTCATACAGGCCAATGAATCTAGGGCTTAGCTTACTATGTCTGCCAAACCTGACAACACCTGAGTAGGCGATATTCAAGAAGACATGATCACCCACCTCGAACTCCAAATCCTTCCTCCTGTTGTCGGCATAGCTCTTCTGCCTATCCTGTGCCGCAACAAGCCTCTTCCTGATAAGCTGGATCTTATCCGAAATCTCCTGAACTAACTCCGGACCGATCAACTGCCTATCACCTGTCTCTCCCAACATAAAGGAGATTGCAGGGCCTACCACAACGCCTCAAATGGAGCCATACCAATACTCGCATGAAAAGCTGTTGTTATATGCGAACTCCATAAGAGGTAACTGACGCTCCCAATCATCCTTCAATCCAGTACACATGCCCTCAACATATCCTCGAGCGTCTGGATAGTCCTCTCGGACTGTCCATCTTTCTGGGGATGAAACGACGAACTGAGCTTCAGCTCCGAACCTAAAGCATCCTGAAGACCCTTCCACAATCTCGAAGTAAATCTCGGATCTCGATCCGAAATGATCGACTTCGGCACACCATGCAATCTAATGATGCTACTGACATACAATCTAGCCAAGCTCTCTACTGACTGCTTCTTCTTCATAGGCAAGAAATGCGCAGTCTTCGAGAATCTATCTACGACTACCCAAAATCGAGTCATTGCCCCGTCTAGACCGAGGCAAACCGAAACAAAATCCATAGTGACAGCTTCCCACTTCCATACTGGGATCTCCATCTTCTGCATAAGGCAGATGGTCGCTGCCGCTCGGCTTTCACTTGCTGGCATACTAAAACCGGGATACATAATCTGCTACATCCCTTTTCATGCCAGACCACCAAAAGGATCCTTAATCTTGGTACATCTTGGTGTTACCCGGATGAATAGAGAATCGCGATCTATGAGCCTCCGCTAAACACATGCTCACGGACCTCTACCAAATCAGGGACACAGACGCGATGATGAAACCTAATCACACCATCGTCATCACGAGCAATGCCTGCCTTGCCCACTAACTCTTGGAGTTAGGGTCGGCTTTCTGTTGCTCGATCACCTCATCCAAACCGAAGACCTAAGAGATAACTGAGCTACAAAAACCTGGCATAGCGATGGCCCTAACTCAGTCAACGCGCACGCCGCATCCTCCAACATCTTCAGTCATGCTGAGAGAGATGGTCTCATCCTACTAGGGCATCAGCTACGACATTCGCCTTCCCAGGGTGATACTGAAGGTCGAAGTCATAGTCCTTGAGGAACTCAATCCATCTTCTCTGCCTCAGGTTTAAATCCTTCTGGGAGAAGAGATACTTCAAGCTCTTGTGGTCGGTGAAACCTCAATCTGACACCATAAAGATAGTGTCTCCAGATCTTTAGTGCATGAACCACTGCTGCAAGCTCCAAATCATGAATCGGATAGTTACGCTCATGCGCCTTCAATTGACGAGAAGCATAGCCACTACCCTTCCTTGCTGCATTAGCACACAACCTAAGCAATCCGAGACGCATTCGTGTAGATAGCAAAACCCTCTACACCGATCGGCAAGACTAACACCGGAGCTGACGTGAGTTTTGTCTTCAACAATTGAAAACTACTCTCACACTTCTCGGACCAAACAAACTTCACTCCCTTTCTGGTGAGCTGAGTCAATGGGGCGGCGATGGATGAAAATCCCTCAATAAATCGCCGATAGTAACAAGCCAAACCAATAAAACTACGAATCTCCGAAGGGGTCATGGGAGTCTCCCAATCCATAACTGCTTGGACCTTTGCTGGGTCAACTGCTACACCAGCACCAAAGATGACATGCCCGAGGAAATGAACCTCGCGCAACCAGAAATCGCACTGCTGAATTACCATACAGCTTGTGCTCACGAAGGACCTCTAACACTACCCTCAAATGCTGATGGGTGTGGCCTCATCTGGAGAGTAGACCAGCACATCATCAATAAACACCACAACAAAGCTATCTAAATAAGGCTAAAAACTCGGTTCATGAGATCCATGAACGCTGCAGGGGCGTTGGTCAATCCGAAAGGAAGACCAAAAACTCATAATGTCCATAACGGGTTCTAAACGCCGTCTTGGACACATCCTCACTCCTAATCTTCAACTGATGATAACCAGATTGCAAATCAATCTTAGAAAAGACTGATGCATCTTGCAACTGGTCAAACAAATCATCAATACGAGGCAAGGGATACCTGTTCTTCACAGTCACCTGGGTTAGCTTCCTGTAGTCAATGCATAACCTAAGTGACCCATCCTTTCTTCACGAACAGTACAGGTGCGCCCCAAGGAGAAACACTAGGGCGAATAAATCCCTTATCTAGCAACTCTTGCAACTGCCTCCTCAACTCATCTAACTCCGCAGGTGCCATCCGATATGGAGCCTTCGATATAGGAGAGGTACCCGGAAGCAACTCTATGGTGAACTCTATCTCTCTATCCGGTGGCAATCCAGACAAATCATCGGGAAAGACGTCTGGAAAATCCTGCACTACCTCGATTTCTGCAAGAGTAGGTGACTCATCAGCCTCTGGTACTAATACCACGCTGGCAAGAAAAGCGTCACACACCTTGTTCACCATGCGCATCGCCTTCATGGCAGAGATGACCAACTTTCCCGCCGAGTTCCTTGGCAAGGGATGAGAGAATTCATCCTCACCAGGAATGCAGAAAACAATCCTCTTCCACGACAATCTACTAACGCATAGTGCTCCTCTAGCCAATCCAGACCAAGAATAGCATCAAAGTCTTTCATCTTGGCAAGAAGAAACACCCTTCTAGGACTCTATCCTCAATGCACACAGGTAACGACGGAATACACTTCCTAGTCGACACGTACCCGCAGGTGTGTGCACAGACAAATGGACTTCTAAATCCTCAGATTCTACGCCTGACTCTAGAGCTAACTGCCTAGCGAAACGCTCGGAGATGAACGAGTGAGTGGCACCCGTATCAAACAAAAACCGAGCGTGCACACCTAGAAGTAAAACCGTACCTTCGGTGACATGCTCACCTGCTCGGCATCCTCTCGTGCTAGGGCAAACACTCGAGCTGGGGCTCGAGGCCTTCATGGTCTTCCTGTAGCTGGCGCTGCTGCTACTACGCTTCTGGGGCTGGAGCTCCACGTTGGACTCCCTGCTGAAGTCTCGGACAATCTTTGATCTTGTGGTCGCTGCTTCCGCACTTTAAGCATTTCCCGCAATCATCCAACACTCGGAACCACCGGTGTCTTCCCGTAATGGGAACACTCCTTCTTCACACTAGGGGAACGTTGAGAAGGTACCTGTGCACTGCCAGTTGTTACTAGTCGCTGCGGTGCTGGTACACTGCTTTCTTCTTATCCTGCCGCTGGAACGCAGCTGCAGGCCTCTTCTGCGAAGCCTTCTTCTCTTCCAGATATTGCTCCATCTCGCCCTCCTGCTACAAGCAGCACTAAGGGCCTCGTCCAAGGTACGATGGTCAAACGCCACTAGCTCGTCGCAGTGATGGCTTCAGACCCATCACGAACTTCTTTGCTTTTCTGCGCTCATCTGTCACGATATGAGGTGCATATTTAGATATTCTGCAAATCTGGCCTCATATTCGAGCACGGTCATGGAGCCTTGAGTCAAGGAGAGGAACTCCTGCTCCATCCTGTCCTGGATATGCTCGGGGATGAATGGCCCGAAAGAGCCTCACGAACTCGTCCCAAGCAACATCAATCGCGCCGTCCTCGAATCGGTGTGCGCAGTAATGAAGCCCACCACACATCAGCTCTTTCCTGCAGTACACCGTTCATAAGCACTATCTAAACGAATCTAACTTAATAGAACATACAAACATACAAAACTAACACCTACTTGTAGCATGTAGGTGGCTAATGTAACCTTATCCTCATCGCACACCTAATAGCTCGGAAGATCTTTCAATCTCCCTCATCCAGCTCTCAGCTAGTAATGGATCGCTCTCTCCCTTAAAAGGGGTGGCAACATCCTCTGAATCTTTCCATGATGGAGGGTCCACCATGGTCCTGAGCTGGGACTTGAGCCTATTACATCAAACAAATAAGCAATATGCACTCAACATAACATCAATAATTAAATAATAGACTACTCTTGAGTAAATTTGCTAACATGAGCCTCCAACTGAGCCTGGAGTGCAGCCTGGTGTGGGCCTGCGTCTGCATGGCCTGCACCAAACCTTGCATGAACACTCCGTAATCCACGGCGGCGGGGGGGAAGTACAGGACCCTGTGGAGCCGGGGCCTGCTGCTCCGCCGCTCCTCACGTCTCGGCTCGTCCTCACGGGCCGGCGCTCCGCCACGCCTACCTCTCGAAGCCATGGCTGCAATAATTTCAGTCACTATTATCGCTACGTTAAATTGTTTCCTAACCATTTTCTTATCTATTTTCATTCATTATTAATCAATTCTACACATGTGGACATTCCTATGTAGACTTAGCATGTAATGGGGATGATGACTTATGCATATTCATGTGCAATCTCAACCGGTCGCTCTGATACCAATCTCTGCGACGACCCTCCTTATACCGGTACGATTATACCAATCCACGTCGGTATAGTGAGTCTCGTCACAGTGGGACATTTACCCAACAATAACATACGATTGAGATGCTCATAAATATAAATACAGAGTAGCGGAAGTAAAAGAACTACTTGTCTTTATTTCATCATCCACATTTAACATACATGATTCAAATGTCAATTTAAGATAACCAAAGTCCACATAAATAAAGTGCTAAAAATCGCATTACATAGCTTGTCCACAATTAATAATAGTTTCATTACAATGCCTCAATTACATACAATGAAAGCAAAATGTCACGATGACAACTCCACCAGGCTACTAGCCACGCTCGGAGTCACTCTCCACAGTCTCCTCCAACAATGTAGGGTCACCAACTAAACCTGTACGCCGAAGCAAGGAATGAGTCTAAAAGACTCAGCAAATGACATCACTCACCTCATACATGCATATATCACAGTAGGTTTTTCATTCTAATTTACAAGCAAAACATATAGCATGCTGGGACATTGATAAAAGACAACCTATCATGATAATTCTACAAAATTTAAAACACATGGTACATGATTTAAGCCATTCCAAATAAATATCCTATCTCATACTTTCTACTCATTCAATCACATGAAAGCTATATTTCAAATCAAGCTATAGCATGGAAGCAACCACACATGAGATTCTTCTCTACATAAAAGGAAACATTCCTATCATGGTTTCTACACATTCTTGCACATGCAATTTATCATTTCCTATACATTAAGGTTGCTGTTTTGACATAATTTTAGCAATTCACATCCTATCGATAGCAATTAAACATGGAATTGTTCACACATATGCAAGAAGTGCTCCTAGCATGGATTCTACGCATTTTTACATATATAAAACATTCTTATAAACACCTTTAGGTTTCTGTTATAACATAATTTCACATTAACATATCATGGACCACAATTTCACAATTTAACATAATGGTTTTACATGTTTACACAATTACTCATTCACATAGTTCTCTTTTTACACATTGCACATTTACACATATTCACACTACACAATTTACACATAATCACATTCACATTTCACAATTTAGTGCCGTGACACATAGTCCAAACCACCATTAGAATGACACATCACATACACATAACACATAACACATAGACGCCACCTAGGCAACACAGTGACGACTCTTGGACTGCGCAGACTGGGAGAACAAGTCTCCACCCTAACCAGTAGTACTTGTCCACATCCAGGATTTCATCCTAATGCCCTTAGGATCCTAACACATTGAACCTTCCCATGGGGACTTTTCCATGATACGGTTCCACGGCCCTCTATGGAAGCAGTGTCACACATGGCACAGTCTTACACATTACACATTGCGATTTTAACACACACATTACACATGTCTTTACATTCTCTCACTTACACATGGTTCTGTTTTCCTAATCAGGATACTACTGTTGACAGAAAGCATACATTCAGTAACTCACATTAATCAGGTTGGTAACCACATCATCAAATCATATTCATGATAGCATGCATTATTACATATTTTCACATGGAATTTCATAATACACTTTATAGTTATCCAAATATCATGAAATTTTAACCACACATAAATTGCAGGTTCATGACCTCTCATACAAATTTCCAGATTTTTCTGAGTTATATTACATTTACCGAAATTAAAACATTCAGTTTCATGCCATTCATAATTCAATTTATCATGGAACATAACATGAATATTCAGTTTGACAGTTCACAACCCTAAACCTAACATACACATCATCACAGGAAATTTTCTCGGATTTATTGCACAACACAAAATTTACTGTAAATTTTTACATATCCTACGTATGTCTTCTATTTCCAAACAGAAATTACAGTAAATCCCACAATCATGGAAAAATTCTCAAAATTGTAGGGCATGGACTGATACGTATATACACGGTTTAGAAAAAATTTTAGGGCATTCCATTCCTCAGGGATCATGTAGACAGTAGGTGAACATGCATAATCCATTTTCCAAACATGTATTTCAATAAATCTAATAATTTATGCCATCTACAGAAAAACACACAAATTTCCACACACATCACATTATCTATTTTAAATAACATATAAAAATTACATTATATCCTCATGCGTCAAAGTCCGGAAAATAATTATTTAAGGCAAAACTTTTACTATTCTGCACTGAAGAACTTAGCGGCAGTGTCTGGCCGTTCAGGAGTTGGATAGCAAGATCGCTGGACGCAGACTGTAGATCTTGGCGGTAAGAGGCCTTGACGCCAAGTTCCTGTCTATGCAAGAACACAGACTGAGCTCCAAATGAAGGAGAATTGTGAGGATCCAGGACACGAGAAAAATCTGTAAAAATGGTAAAACCCTACTAGACTCATACATGGACGAAATGTATGGGTTACTTTCCTCTCAAAAAATCTCCAAAGGGGTCAAATGTGTCGTTGAAGCTCTCCTTGGGCAGTCCCAAGAAGTCTCCAAAACACCACTCCTCCGGGTTCTTGATCGACCTCCACAGCAAGCTGGGGTCGGGGAAGCCTTCTCCTTGGTCCACTCTGGCCTCCAGTTGCAAGGGATCGCCGGATGAAGCTCCAAGTTGTCGGATCAGAGCTTGCAAAGTCTGGTTTTTCTCACAGAAGCTAGGGTTTCTCTCTTCTCCTTGCAAAGAGCCAAAGAGAACTCCTCTGGTGCAGAAGGGGGTTTGGTTTAAAGGAGAGGGGTTTGGGGAACCCCGGAGAGGTGATGGGATGGCCTGATAGCCGTTGGGGACATTTCCCCAATGGCTGGGCTTGCTTGCCCCCAGAATTTCGGGGTCTGCAACGCATGCAGGTCAGAGATATTAACGTCCACATCCATGGCCGTTGACTTAAGCATTAGCGTCCATCGAGGTGGACGCTGACTCAGACTGGACGTCTATCCATGTTGACGCCAATTGGCCCTTCGGCCAGAACTTAAAATCATGCTGAACTTATACATATATACACGCCATATATATACTATCATGTACACACTACCACCATGCAATTCATACACTATTTACAACTAATTATACACATGCATACATAAGTATCCTTAACTATACGTACGTAGATATGTACATCTATGCATACACATGTATGAATTATTTACGCGTAATAAAGTAATACAACAAAATTCGAGGACCTTACAACTTTAAACACTTCTGTCATTTGTGTTCCCCGCTTTCTTATCAAAATCTTTGCATGCTTCCTCAAAAATTGGAAGAAACCCTCTAGTTACTTTCCATTCAGTATCAAATATACTTTTCCTTGTTTCCTTTCAAAAGTGAACCATGATCATAAATTACTCCTTTCTAACTAGTCTCCTACATTTGACTCTTTTATCTTTTGAAATTGGTATGAACTCAGGGAGAGCCTTGGATTAAGGGGGAGCCTTCATTAATCTCATTATATCTTCTGATTTCTTAACCACTCATTGTTCCATCTCTCATTAATCATGCTTAGTTCCTTACCTCTCCTTTTTGGGTATTGACAAAAAATGGGAGAAATACTACTCTGAAATATAGACCACTTGACATCATTTAGCATCACCTTAGTTCACATTTGTTATAATACTTTGCTCAAATGTGTTTTTAGAATGATCAATATTTCAGTTAAATTTTTTTTTTTGTAGTCACCAAAAATGGGGAAATTATTGACTCTTTTATCTCCATAACTATATATTTTGGTGATAACAAAAACCTCAAAATCACATAACAAAACCCTTAAAATCACATGACAAAAACCTAAAGTTGCACGCCTTTGATCATGACTATACCTATATACATATCCCCATATCTAATGTACTCATCTGTTCAATCGCATCTTCATTCTCATTATACGTGTTGATCTTGTTGCCCAGCTAGCTAGCCCAGAGGGGGGGGGTGAATGGGTTATTAAAAATTGATCTTTGATTGAAACCTGTTCACTAATAAGATTACACAACAACTTAAACGAAGGTTAGAGTTAGAGGAAATGAAACAGCAAACGCACAAAACACAACCACAAGACACAAGGATTTTATCCTGGTTCGAAACTCCTATCCACAGGAGACCTACGTCCAGTCCCTGAGCAATACCTCAGGATATCACTATCAAGGGTACTATCCCCCTCACGGATCCTTACACTCAGCCACAACCGGTCTTCCTTCAACCTGAAGGGAAAACAACCACCCTGGATACCACCAGGTCTTCCTTCACATAGAAGGGAATACAACCACCCTGGATACCACCAGGTCTTCCTTCACACAGAAGGGAATAAAACTAATAAAAGTAAGCACAAGAACAGGCTTCAGGAACTAGCTCAAACAGCTATAGTCTGAAGCAAATAAGCCTCAAGAGAGAAAGGATTTTGACACTGGTTTCTCTCAAAAGACTTTACTAACTCTCACAGGAATTTCTTTTTCAACACAGAGAGCTAAAGAGCTGAGATATATTGGAATGGAGTGCTTCGCCCTTGTTTTCAACTACTGAAGACTTGAAGGATTGGCTATTCTCTATCACCGAATATTTTCTTCAAAAGTCTCGTAGTCTTGTATTTAAGCTTCTATTTGAAATTTGAACGTTAAAGAACCGTTGTCCTCATTCTGGTGTACGTTAGACTGGTCTGCAAGGAAGCTTCTGAACTTCAGTCTTTTATCCTTTAGTACACGCCAAAAGATATTTTGATATCTTGTATCTTTTGTGTCCAACGTTGTACAGATAAATCTTGTCAGGTATCTGCAAGCATATCACAATACATAGGAGACAGCTAGGGCTGTCACTGATTGTTAGTCACAGTTGGAAAAGATATTGCTATATTTAGCAAAGCTCCTTTCTGTCAAAATAAAGATGTAGACAGAATAGCACAATGGTGGAAGATATCGTCTGCATGTATGAGAGATACGTTCAGAGTGCATTGAATGCATGGCAGTCAAACAGACGAGATACAACTTTGACTATTCAACGTATATTAAGAATATTGATAAAATCGATATAAACAAAGCTGATGCCTTTATGACTTATGAAATCATTATAAGTTGATAGGCAAATCGTTATGACAGAGAACCATTAAATCATAATAATGAAATTGTTATAAGCACTTATGAAATCGTTATGAGTCATAGCAAATCGTTAAGTGACAGAAGATATATTATGAACAATTTTCATAAAGCAAATCATTATGAACACTTATCAAGTCGTTATAGAGACCAAGTCGTTACGATTTCTAAAGAAATCGTTATGATAACTTATGAAATCGTTGTGCAAGACAAATCGTTATAAGCATCAAGGAAATCGATGTGATTACTTACCAAATCGTTGTGGTAAGCAAATCGTTATGACAATACAGAATTGTTATGACAATACAGAAATCATTATGAGTTCTATAAAATCGATGTGATTACTTACCAAATCGTTGTGGTAAGCAAATCGTTATGAACAATACAGAAATCGTTATGAACAATACAGAAATCGTTATGAGTTCTATAGAAATCGTTACGACGAGCAAATCGTTACGAGGTCTTAAGAAATCGTTATGACAACTTAAGAATCACTGCGACAAGCAAATCGTTACGAGGTCTTAAGAATCGTTATGACAACTTAGAAATCGTTGCGACGAGCAAATCGTTACGAGGTCTTAAGAAATCGTTATGACACTTAACTTCTTTTTACTTTTATTCCTGTCCTCAAGGCTCAAGTAATTCATTAGTATTTTTTTGTTAATCATCAAAATTAATATAAATAAGTGAATTAATTTATATGGGGAAAGTTTGGTCATCAATCTCCCCCTTTTTGATGATGACAAAATATACTAAATAGCATAAATAAACAGTCATGTTTATCAGAGTTGCTTTTAGTTTTCTCCCCCTTTTTGTCAATAAGCAAAAAGATAGTCTATGAGACAAAGAAGAGAGAAGCTTTGTATTAATTAGGAGCAAGATAATACAAAGGAGACAAAGAGAGGCATGCTGGGAAATGACAGTCCATGCCTTGATCTCCATATCTTCAAAAGTCTGGTGGAAAACACCAGGAGCAACTGAGAAGAAGAACCCATGGCTGGAGTGATCCTCTGAATGTATAGCTGCCGCTGCTCTTCCAGGAATTCTCCATACTGATCTCTGTCCAGTATGAATCTGAAGTAGGTGCTTTTTCCAAAACTGGCACGATGGAGAAATCTGTCCAGAGAGATTAGATAGAAAATCTTCTGATCAAGAAGATCCTTCTTTAAGGCATAGAAGGCAGTATATCTGGCTGCCCACTGAACATAGATCTCTTGAATGGGATTTATGGAGTTGAGATCCATGAAGGCTTCGGCTGATAGAATAGGCTTAGCTTGACGGATCAAGGAACTGTTGATGGCTTGCAACTGAAGATGGGGTTCCTTGTAGAGCGTTTCCCATACGGTGGGAGAAAGCCTCTCACACTCAGAAATGAGTGGAGCCAAAACTTGGGAGGAAATGCGGCCAGAGTGGTATTCTCTGAAGATAAACCGCAAAAAGGAAGGCATTCTACCCTGCTTAGCCGACATTCTGCCCATCTGCTTAGCAAACATATCAAAGGCATGGGAGCCTGCATCTGAGTCAAACACTAAGGAGTGTAGCTTCGGCAGAAGAACTGGAGAGTCAACTTTGAGGTTGGCAAAATCCACTGTGAGGGGAAGATTTATTGGATGTTCTGATCTCAGCATCACTATGACTGAATGAAAATTGGTAGAACTGGACTTCAGGCAGCTTGTTCAGGTAGCAGAAATCACTGTACAACTGGAAGTTCTTTGCTATCTTGATTTCTTTCAGAATGAAAGGGCCCCAAGAGGTCTTATGCCGAAGAATGAACCACTCAGAAAGAGGAGTGGGTGATCTCTATGAGTAAGGGTTTCTGCTGCACGGCAGTCAAAAATTTGGAGTACTGAGGCTTATTTCCCTTGATGCTGGCCCACTGTGCTTCAGTCTTGAACTCAGTCCCCTCATAGATTTTGGATTTTTTAGGTGGGAGAACTGGCAAAGAGGAAGAACAATGTTTAGATGCTCAGAGATGTTGAGGAAGGGAATACCATAGATAGTGGAAAGGATACATTTTGAAGGTATTCCTTATAGATGGATCTTCTCTGAGGGTCGAGGGTAAGAGAGTACCAAAGAGGAGGAAATAATGGTGTGGAAGGGATGCTGACAGAGGATGAATGTTTCCTCTTCTTTTTGGCAGGACTGGAGGATCAGTCCTGTGGATATGAGTGGTAGTGTAGTATGGAGATGAGGGTACTTCTTTCAAAGTCATCCGGAAGATTAGTGTCAAAGTCACTGTGAATTTGAGGTGATTCCGGAATGAAAGTAACAGAAGAAGGAGGAGTAGGAGGATAGAAGAGATGTTTGGGATTGAAGGATGAAGATGGGTGAACTGGAGTAGTTTTAGAGAGAGGTGAAGATGGAGCTGAGGTTTGAGAGAAGTGGGAGAAGGAAGGTTGAGATGGAATGATAGAGGATGAGGTTTGGGTGCGAGGCATAGGTGTGTTGAAGGTTGGTGGAGCTGGAGGGGCTGTAGAAGAGGATGAAGGTGAGGAGGGGATTGGAGTTACAAGAGTAGAAGTTTCAGGGGCCTTGGTAGCTGCTACGGGTTCTTTCCCTTTTGCTTGACCTTCGCTGACAACTGCAGACGGCCCAGATGGCCTAATTCTTGATGAGATGGTCCTGATGACCCTGAAGCTTGTACTGATGGCCCAGATGGCCCTGACTCTTGTGCTAGTGGCCCTGGTGGCCGAGGAACAGCTGCTGGTCTGCTCTGAGTAGCAGAAGAAGAAAGTCCACCGGTCCTGGAAATTGCTAATAGCATGGTCTTCATTTCTGACAATTCCTTGTTGAACCACCTCATAGCATTTCGGACTGAAGACAGTTCAGAAGTGGTTGTAGCTTGATTGGCAAGAATTCCTTGGACACTGGACTGAACTGATGATAATATATCTCCTTGAGCCTTTAGTATTTCCATAACAGGCTTCAAATTTACTTTCCTGTGGCTTTTTCTTTGCTTTCTGTGAACCACTCGCTTTATTTTTCTTTGAGGTACTGGTTCTTCAAATTCACCATGACCTGTACTAGGTCCTTCAATTACAGGGACATTTTCAATGGGCTCCCCCTGTGATGGTGCTTCTTCTGTACCAAGCTCTTGCTCCCCCTGAATAGGAGCAGATTTAACAACATTTTCTTGTTCCCCCAGAGTGGGAACTTCTTCCAAAACAATGTCCTCACTGTGGCCTTCTGCCACTGATTCTGACATTTGTGGCTCACTTCCAATTGGCTCCACTTGGCTAGGAGCTTCCTCCAATTCAATGTGACCCTCGGCCACAGAAGTAGATACTTGAGACACACTTGCAATTTGCTCCCCCTCAGTAGAAGCTTCATCCATCACTAATTCCCTTTGCGCAACTGTTGGCTCCTCAGAAATAATTTTTCTGCATTGGATCTTTCAATATGGCCTGGTGCCATAGCTTCTGTCTCTGTAAGTCCACCTATTTCTGAAGTAACTGGAAAGGAATCCAACACTTCTCTTAGAATAGAGGCAACTCTGGAGGTGGGCAAGGGATCTGCCACACCTACTACTGCTTCTCCCATTGGAGTTTCTGGAGGACGAGAGTCAACCTCCATAACAGGTGATCCTGAAGTCTCTACTTGTTCTTCCACTGCAGGTTCTGCTGCTGCTTGTTCTACTGCTACTGATTCTACTTCTAATTCTGCTGGTGGATCTGCTGCTTCTTCTGGAATCTCTGGAATATCTCCAATGATGGCCTCTCCCTCTACCACAGAGGTCTTGGTCCATATCCCATTCTGCACTGAGAATCCACTTTTCTTTAGGTTCCTGGACCTTATAGACTGGCCCATCTTTTCCACAACTGCCCCAGATAGATTTACTCCAAAATGGTTGAAAATCTTGGTAAGTAGATGAGCATAGGGCAATGAAACATTCAATTTGCTCTTTGTATCCCAGATTTGATCATGGGCAAACTTCATTCTCTCCATCATTACCTCGGCCATGTTAATCTCCTTTTGCTGGATTACCCAGAACATCATATCTGAATCTGCCTAGTACAAGTTGAGAAGGTGGCACTGTGGGGAACTATGATTTGACAGATAATAAAATGAAGTAGAAGGTTGAAGGCAGTCATCTGATTGATATCCAATTTACCGTCTCTCAGCCTGAAACCTGGACCTATAATGCCAAGACCCTTAGCTTGATCATTCACTGTGTGAACCCCACTGTGTCCAGAAATCTTCACCCCAAACAACATGTGCAGAAGCTCATGATCTACTTTATTTGGATACCCTTTACAGATGAGACAAGGGACCCATCCGCCTCTGACTTTAGACAAACATAAAAGGCTTTCACCAGGTCGGGATAGCTTACCTCGGTGAAGGTGGCAATATCCATCCACTGCATCCTTCTCTGTTTCTGCTATACTGCTCATGCCATTCTTTTCTAGATTTGGTACATCCACTGCTTTATTTCCACACACCTTCGTCTTAACGAATGTAAACCTTTCCTGCTGCTCAGGGGACAAATACTCAGCACTGTAGCCCCCTACACTTCCGGAGATCACTGGAGCGGCCATGAGTGGAGTGGATAAAAGGTTCTGAGAAAGGAGATGATGGAAGGGATGGAAGCCCTCAAGGGATTCTTCGCGGGAAGAGGAGAAGGCTTCAAATCTTGCGAAGAGTCGATGCCAGAATCGTTAGGGCATCGGCTTTGGGCGATCAGATAAAGAAGAAGGAAGGGTAAAGGTGGGAGATGAGTCGTTCCCACAACGATTTGACTAATTAATAATACTTTATCGAAAAGGGAGGCGCCAGAAGAGTAACGGTAGAAAGCGACAAAAGGGTTTGACGGGTCAAACTACTTTTGATACAACAGCGGTCAAATAAAGTAAATAAGCTGAGTTTTGCTTAATGCCAGAGAGAGAAAGAAGATTTCATTATAATCTAAAAAATTTATATGCCAATTTAAATACAGAAATCTTTTCGCAAATTGCACATCCTTAATTCCCTTCTGAGAGATGTAAATCTCTCTTCAGATAGGGCTTTGGTGAAGATATCTGCCAATGACCATTTGTATCTATAAAAGAAATTTCTAAGTTACCACTAGCTACATGATCTCGAATGAAATGATATCTAACCTCAATGTTTAGTCCTTGAGTGTTGTACTGGGTTTTTGGTGAGGTTGATGGCACTTGTATTATCACATAGTAGTGGAATTGACTTGAAATGAATGCTGAAATCCTCAAGTTGTTGCTTTATCCATAGGAGTTGTACAGTAACTTCCAGCAGCAACATATTCAGCTTCAGCTGTTGATAGAGCTACTGAGTTTTGTTTCTTGGAAGACCAAGATATCAGACATCCTGCAAGAAATTGACAACAACCACTGGTGCTTTTTCTATCTACTTTGCATCCAGCATAGTCAGCATCAGAGTATCCTACTAAGTTTATTTCACAAGATTTTGGATACCAAAGACCTAAATCATGAGTTCTAGCTAAATATCTAAATATTCTTTTCACATAGATTAAATGAGACTCTCTAGGTCTGCTTGATATCTAGCACACATGCATACACTAAATAAAATGTGTAACGACCCTCTTTATATCGGTACGGTTCCACCAACCCACGTCGATATAGAAAGCATCACCAGAGTGGGACATTTACCCAACACTAGTACGATAGGCTGAAACATACACAAATATAGTATATCACATGACAACAGAATTTAAAGAACTGAAAAGAAATCTTATTCCATCATCCACATTCTATTCACAGTTTGTATAGAAGAAAAGAGAACTAACTTTTCATAACTGAGATAAAATAAATACATTGTCCACATGAGACTACGCAGAGTCTTTATTACATACTATGAAGTAAGGAAAAGTACAATGCCAAATCCACAACAAGCTCTCCTACTCTCGCTCCGAGTCGCTCCTAACGATCTCCTCGGAAGAAGTAGAAACGTCTGCACCTGTACGCCGAAGCAAGAATGAATTCAAAAGAACTCAACAAGTAACACCAAGCACACTAAACATACATGTATCAAGTAATCGCCATCTCCTTATACTACCCCATTAACACATGCATGAAAGGACAGTTTATTCAAATAGAGACCTATGCATAATTTCTACGCATATTACACATGGAATTCCGTTTTTACAAAATAACCTAATCCTACCACATGCTTTCTACACACTTTCAACATGCTAAACTGATTTCATTCAACCATTCATATGCTAAATGTTGATCATTTTACACATAATTTTACACATAATAACGACTAATTTAACATGAATTCTAAAATAAATTCTCACATAGATACACATTTACATTAGTGAAAAGCTCGTTGTTTTGCTACTATTATGTCACATTCACAAGAAATTTATCCTTTTTGCATGTTTTCATAAGAATTTCATGAACACATATTCACTTACACAGGTTCACAATTTACACATTTCTTTTCACTTAAACACATTTTCACTTTTTCTTAATGCCGTGACACATAGCCCAAACCACTTTAGAAGGACACACACTAATCACATCACATATCTATCACCTAGGCATTCCAGTGATAAGTCTTCGTTACTGCGCAGAAACGGGAGAAGCACTCTCCACCCTAACCAGCGATACTTGTTCGCCTCCAGGATTTAATCCCAATGCCCATGGGACATCACACACTTTGAACTTTCCGTGGGACTTACCACAGTACAGTTCCACAGCCCTCTAAGGTAGCAGTGTCACCCATTGGCACATTAATACATTTTCTAAGTTTCAACACACTTCTAAATACAAAATTCTTACACATTCATCTCATGTTCGCATATTTACATTCTTCAGTATTACCTAGCATGGTACTACTGTCTTCAGTATTAATCAAGTTTTACAACAATTCTAATCATGCTGAATTTACAGAATTAACACTAATCATATTAACATGCATATTTGTTAATATCTAACATAAAACAATTATATATATAGCTATTGTCATCAGTTCCATACAGAAATTTAACCAGAAATTCATCACAGTTTAACCATCATGCATACCAAGATTTACATTTTTCTGCATCATGCATAATTTCTGAAAATTCTAAAAGTGGTGTTATCAATTGTAAAAATAGTCAAACTGACATAAATTTTCATTGGTCGGACCCACAACTTATTACACACATGAATACTGACAGTACTAATTATATCTCGATTTATAGGAATTTAACTAGTTTTGCATGAATTATTAACTTTTCTACATTGAGTAGACATATTCACTATTTTTCGGTTGAGAAAATTTAATAAACTATACAGATATTATAAATTACTCAAATTTTTATATCATGCATTAGACCTCATAAACAGTGTATAGAAATTTCATGGCAGTTAAATTCTATACATATTCACAAACGAGATTTTTCAAGATTAAAATTCTGTCGGTCGAACATTCAAAGAATTCTAATAATTAAGGCAAATTACAAAAATTCACAATAACTCACAGTACACACAAATATGTATATTACATATTATATGAAATTTACTGTATATCCTCATGTGGAAATCTCGAAAGTTATCTTATAGAAGGGCAGACCTGCACACTGTTGCAGTCTGAAGAACTTGACGGCATGGGGTAGCCGTCTATAGGTTAACGGCAATATGATGCCGCCAACGCATGATATTAGCGGCAAGGGATCCTGCCGTTAATATCCTGTCTGCATAAACACAGACTGAACGCTAACAATCACTTGATGGGGGGGTTTCAGGACACGAGAAAAATCCGTAAAATTCCTAGGACATACTAGACACATGTAGGGTTGATGTGAGTGGGGTACTTGCCTCTTGTAAAATCCACAAGTGACGATTCAAGTCGGAGAAGCACTCCTCGGCCTGTGCCAAAGAGTCTTCGAATCCCTCCTTATTCGGGTCTCTGTTGATCTTCACTGCACACCAGCGTGGGGAAGTCGTTCTCGGATGTTCAGAGTTGTCACCAGTCGATGCAGATCACCGGATGAAGCCTCCCGAAGTCGGATTTCTCAGATTCAAGTTGGGGTTCGCATAGAAGAGCTAGGTTTTTGACCCAAGAGTCAAAAGGATGGATCTGGCCGAAAACTGGGTAATATAAAGGGTTGGGGGCCAGACATGCTAAAGGGGTAAGTCTTAGAGCCGTTGGGGACGGTTTCTAAAACAAATAGCGAAATTTTCGGAGGCATTTCCGGATCTGGAAACGTAACTGGTCTGGGATATTGGCGTCCATATCTATGGTCGCCTATCCAAAGTGGGTGTCCATCGATATTGCCGCCTAATCCTAGTCAACGTCAGTCGATGTTGACGTCGACTGGCCGACAAAATTTCACTTAAAATATGTAGAATCTATAAACACCACACACATAAATATATATTTATATATATATATACTTGTATACAATATGTACATTACAATAATACTAATTCATACAATTCGTATAAATAAATACTATGCACAATAATCTATACTTCAATAGTATACACTTATATGCATATATATTTTTAAGCAAGCAAAATAAAAATCAAGGGCCTTACAAAATGTCTGGTCTACTTGCTGTTAAGTAAAGTAATGACCCTATCATACATCTATAGTTCTTTTGATCTACCTTTTTACCATTTTGATCACTGTCCATTCTGGTTGATGTGCTCATTGGCGTTGACAGTGGCTTCGCACCTTCAAATCCATATTTCTTTAACAGCTCTTTGGTGTACTTGGCTTGACAGATGTGGGTGCCTTCCTTCCCTTGCTTGATTTGCAATCCAAAAAAGTAGTTTAGCTCTCCCATCATACTCATTTCAAATTCTCCCTGCATAAGCTTTTCAAAGTACTTGCAAAGAGATTCATCAGTAGATCCAAAAATAATATCATCTACATATATTTACACAAGTAGTATATGTTTGACTTTTGATTTTATAAATAATGTGCTATCTACTTGACCTCTAGTGAAACCATGATTTAATAAGAAAGTACTGAGCCTTTCATACCAGGCTCTAGGTGCTTGCTTTAAACCATATAAAGCCTTATGGAGTTTAAATACATGATTTGGAAATTCGGTGTCATCAAAACCTGGAGGTTGTTCAACATACACTTCCTCCTTGATAAAACCATTTAAAAAGGCAGATTTGACATCTATTTGAAACAATTTTAAATCTAATGCAGATGCATAAGCAAGTAAAATTCTAATAGCCTCAAGTCTAGCCACAGGTGCATAGGTTTCATCGAAATCTATGCCTTCCTCTTGGGAATAGCCTTGAGCTACCAGTCTGGTCTTGTTTCTTAAGATTATTCCAAACACATCCAGTTTATTTCTGAACACCCACTTGGTGCCAATAACTGAATGATTGGATGGTCTAGGAACAAGTGACCATACATGGTTTCTCTTGAACTGATTTAGTTCATCTTGCATGGCTATTATCCAAGATTCATCAGTTAAAGCTTCATTGACTGTCTTAGGCTCTATTTGAGAAACAAAAGCTAAATAATCACAAGGAATTACATTACCTCTTGTTCTTACCCCTACATATGGATCACCAATAATGTTCTCAAGAGGGTGATATTTCTTATGTCTCCATTCTTTTGGAAGATTTTCATGTTGAATTTCAGTTTGCTGCAGTTCTTCCAGAGGTGGATCTTCCTTGTCCTCAATTGAGGTATTCTTTAATTTTTCGGACAAGTCATCTGCATCATCAATGTCACTAATTTCTTCCTTTTTCAAGGAAGGGTTAGATTCATCAAAAATAACATGCACAGATTGTTCATTAATAGTGAGCGTTTATTGAAAACTCTATAACCTTTGGGTTTAGAAGTGTACCCCATAAAGATGCCTTCATCTGATTTGGCATATGTCCCTTTTTTTGCCATTGTGGATGAGCAAGGACATCCAAATATTTTGAAGTGACTGATCTTAGGTTTCTTTCCCTTGTAGAGTTCATAAGCAGTCTTCTCAGAATTGGCCTGATCATTACCCTATTAATGATGTAGCTTGTAGTGTTGATGGCTTCAGCCCAAAATATCTTGGCAAGTCATATTTTGATAACATTGTTCTTGCCATATCCAAAAGAGTTCTATTTTTCCTCTCAGCAATTCCATTCTGTTGAGGTGTCCTTGGTGCTGAGAAGTTGTGCTCAATTCCTTGGTCATCACAGAACCTAGCAAACTTTTCATTTTGAAATTCACCACCATGATCTGATCGGATAGAGATAATGGTGAACTTCTGGTCTTTCTAAACCTTCTTGCTGAAGCTGACAAAATTATCAAAGGTGTCATCTTTGTGCTCTAGAAAGGATACCCAAGTAAATCTTGAGTAATCATCAACTATGACAAATCCAAAATTCTTTCCTCCAAGACTGGTAGTCCTCATTGGCCCAAATAAATCCATGTGAAGTAGTTCTAACGGCTTTGAGGTGGTCACTATTGTCTTTGATTTGAAAGAGTTCTTGGTGTGCTTTCCTCTTGCACAAGGTCTGCAGATGCTATCCATTTTTATGTTGACCTTTGGCAGTCCTTCCACTAGATTTCTCTTTCTGAGCTTGTTCAATCCATCCAAACTGCAGTGCCCCAATCTTCTGTGCCACAGCTCAGTTGATTGATCTTTGCTGGCTGCCAAACAGACATCTTGATCCTTGAGTTCCTCAAGATAGAGTACATACAAATTTCTTTCTCTATATGCTTCAAAGATGACTGCTCCATCTTTTAATATGCTGCATTTTGATTCTTGGAACTGAATCTGATGGCCTTTGTCACACAACTGGCTGATGCTAATGAGATTGTGCTTTAATCCCTTGACCAGCAACACATCTTCAATAACTGATTTTCCTTTGTTGTTTACGGACCCACTTCCTATCACTGTGCCTTTTCCATTATCTCCATAAGTAACTGTTCCTTCTTCAGCTTGGAGATTGATGAAAAGCTTCTGGTTACCTGACATGTGTCTTGAGCATCCACTATCCAAATACCATTTGGATGCTCTTGAATTTCCCTGAAATTTAAACATTAAGTTTTAGGTACCCAAGTTCTTTTGGGTCCTGATTGGTTAGTATTATTAATTTTACCTTTTATTATCCATTTTTTATGTCTTGTTGGGCATGTTGTTACGATATGTCCTAATTTGTTGCAGTGACCACAGCAGGATAATTTTGTTACCTTTTCTATATACTTGAAATCAGCTTTATATGCTATATCTTGTTCAGGTACAAATTTTGTGTTGTATATATTTTAGGGTAGACTATGGTTTCTTCATTATCTGGGATGTATATCCTAGCCCATTTTTCTTCTTACCTGATCTTCTAGTACCTTTTAATATTAGAGAGTTTTTACCATTGGTAAATTTTTCTAGTGTGCTTGATAGTTCATTATTTTCTTCATTTAAGTTTTTAATTTCTTTCCTTAATTCATCTGTGCTTTCCTGTTTTTCCAATTTGTTATTTGTTCATTCTTAGCTTTTAGGTCTTCATATAATAATTTATTTCTTCTTTTAAGTTCAGTTATTTGTTTTTCTAATTCTTCATTTTTTGTTTTTAATCAGAATTAGTGTTCTCTAGACAAATGATATTTTTCTTACTGACTTTTAATAATTTGCATACTTCTTTATATTTATCATAAAATTCATTAAATGCACTTTCTAGATTATCTGAATCTGAATCATTACAGGAATCAAATGAAGAGTCAGAAGTTACCTTGTCTTCAGTGTTGGCCATGAGAGCCAGGTTGGCTTCTTCTCCATCACTGCTTGAGCTTGACTCACTGTCTGAGTCACTGCTGTTTTCCCAAGCAGCTGCCATTGCTTTCTTTTTATACTTCTTGAATTTTTGAAATTATCTTCTTCTTGTGATCATTCTTCTTAAGCATTGGACAATCTGCCTTGATGTGTCCAGGCTTCTTGCATTCATAGCATATCACTTCTCCTTTCTTCGAATCCTTTACTTCTGTTTTTCTGAAATCTTTATTTTTCTTAAAAAATCTTCTCCCAGACTGGAACTTCTTCTTCTTTGCTAGAATTCTTTGAAGTCTTCGAGACAGCATTGCTTCTTCATCATCACTGTCCTTACTGCTTTCACTGTTGTCCAGTGATTCTTCTGATATTTCTTCATGGGCCTTGAGAGCGTTTGATTGCTTCTTTCTGCTGGAGGATTCTCCTAATCTCTCCATATTTATCTCATGAGCCATGAGGGATCCTATTAACTTTCCAATGACATTAGTTTTAGATCATTGGCTTCCTCAATGGCTGTTACCTTTGGAATCCATGAGGATGGCAGAGATCTGAGGATCTTCCTGACCATATCTGGTACAACATAGATTTTTCCTAATCCAGCTAACCCATTTGTGAAATCTGTAAATCTACTAAACATTTGGGTTATGGATTCACCTGACTGCATCTGGAATCTTTCATATTGGGTCACAAGAATGTCGATTCTTCTCTCCTTTACCTTATTGTCCCTTCATAGGTAATCCTGAGCTTTTCCACATTTCCATTGCGGATTTGCAGGCTGAAACTCTGTTGAATTCTTTCTTGCTGAGGGCACAACACAGGATGCTCTTGGCTTTGCAGTTTAAGGAGATTTTTCTCTGTCTTCATCTGTCCACTGACCTTTGCATTGGTGACTAGAAGATCGCCTCTTCCATTGCCATATCATGTAATCGTGGCCTTGTAGAAAGTACTCAATCTTGTCTTCCAATAGGTATAATCTTCTCCATCAAACAAAGGAGGTCTGTTGACTGACTGACCTTCGAAGTTACCTTGGGCTGCCATGGATCTTTACTCTTCAGATCGTTGGATCTTCTTCTTTGTCGAAGAGACTTGCTTTGATACCACTTGTTGCCCAGCTAGCTAGCCCAGAGGGGGGGGGGGGGGGTGAATGGGTTATAAAAAATTGATCTTTGATTGAAACTGTTCACTAATAAGATTACACAACAACTTAAACGAAGGTTAGAGTTAGAGGAATGAAACAGCAAATGCACAAAACACAACCACAAGACACAAGGATTTTATCCTGGTTCGGAACTCCTATCCACAGGAGACCTACGTCCAGTCCCTGAGCAATACCTCAGGATATCACTATCAAGGTACTATCCCCCACTGATCCTTACACCCAGCCACAACCGGTCTTCCTTCAACCTGAAGGGAAAATAACCACCCTGGATACCACCAGGTCTTCCTTCACACAGAAGGGAATACAACCACCCTGGATACCACCAGGTCTTCCTTCACAAGAAGGGAATAAAACTAATAAAAGTAAGCACAAGAACAGGCTTCAGGAACTAGCTCAAACAGCTATAGTCTGAAGCAAATAAGCCTCAAGAGAGAAAGGATTTTGACACTGGTTTCTCTCAAAAGACTTTACTAACTCTCACAGGAATTTCTTTTTCAACACAGAGGCTAAAGAGCTGAGATCTATTGGAATGGAGTGCTTCGCCCTTGTTTTCAACTACTGAAGACTTGAAGGATTGGCTATTCTCTATCACCGAATATTTTCTTCAAAAGTCTTGTAGTCTTGTATTTAAACTTCTATTTGAAATTTGAACGTTAAAGAACCGTTCTCTCATTCTGGTGTACGTTAGACTGGTCTACAAGGAAGCTTCTGAACTTCAGTCTTTTATCCTTTAGTACACGCCAAAAAGATATTTTGATATCTTGTATCTTTTGTGTCCAACGTTGTACAGATAAATCTTGTCAGGTATCTGCAAGCATATCACAAATACATAGGAGACAGCTAGGGCTGTCACTGATTCTTAGTCACAGTTGGAAAAGATATTGCTATATTAGCAAAGCTCATTTCTGTCAAAATAAAGATGTAGACAGAATAGCACAATGGTGGAAGATATCGTCTGCATGCATGAGAGAAACGTTCAGAGTGCATTGAATGCATGGCAGTCAAATAGACGAGATACGACTTTAACTATTCAACATATATTAAACAATATTGATAAAATCGATATAAACAAAGCTGATGCCTTTATGACTTATGAAATTGTTATAAGTTGATAGGCAAATCGTTATGACAGAGAACCATTAAATCATAATAATGAAATTGTTATAAGCACTTATGAAATCGTTATGAGTCATAGCAAATCGTTAAGTGACAGAAGATATATTATGAACAATTTTCACAAAGCAAATCGTTATGACACTTATCAAGTCGTTATAGAGAGCAAGTCGTTACGAGTTCTAAAGAAATCATTATGATAACTTATGAAATCGTTGTGCAAGACAAATCGTTATAAGCATCAAGGAAATCGATGTGATTACTTACCAAATCGTTGTGGTAAGCAAATCGTTATGAACAATACATAAATCGTTATGAACAATACAGAAATCGTTATGAGTTCTATAGAAATCAATGTGATCACTTACCAAATCGTTGTGGTAAGCAAATCGTTATGAACAATACGAAATCGTTATGATTTCTATAGAAATCGTTACAACGAGCAAATCGTTATGAGGTCTTAAGAAATCGTTATGACAACTTAAGAAATCGCTGCGACAAGCAAATCGTTACGAGGTCTTAAGAAATCTTTATGACAACTTAAGAATTCGTTGCGACGAGCAAATCGTTACGAGGTCTTAAGAAATCGTTATGACAACTTAAGAAATTGTTGCGACGATAAATCATTACGATGTCTTAAGAGATCGTTATGACAACTTAAGAAATCGTTGTGACGAGCAAATCGTTACGAGGTCTTAAGAAATCGTTATGACAACTTAAGAAATCGTTGCGACGAGCAAATCGTTGCGCGGTCTTAAGGAATCGTTATGATGACTTACAGAATCGTTATGAGATCGACTTGTTTAAACAACATGACTTTATAACTTACAAGAGAACCGATGTCTTAGCAAGTCGTAATGATGTATGAAGAAGTCGATGCAATGACTTGGGAAAAATATGAAGTGAGAGTTTTACCTGATTGTCTTAAACTTCATTTTACTTTTATTTCTTGTCCTCAAGGCTCAAGTAATTCATTAGTATTGTTTTGTTAATCATCAAAATTAATATATAAATAAGTGAATTAATTTATATGGGGAAAGTTTGGTCATCAGATCTGTGTAGCTCATGTTTGGCAAATGATGCATAGTGTCGACCTGTGTAGCATAGGTGTCGCACACTATTATCCTATCATTCTTGATGAAATTTATATTTTTTCTTTTCTTATGATCTTGATGATGGTTTGCCTTAATATGTATTTTTCATTAATCTGTCATTATGATAACAAACTCCAAGGATCATCACTGTAAGTATTCTAAAGGCTCAAGTGAATTCCATATTATGTGCTTCATATCTAAGTTCACTTCGTTGAATAAAAAATTTCTAATCAATCGAAGTTACCATCCAAAGTTTCACTTCGTCATTCATGTTTTTCTTCTGATTAGTCGAAGTTATCATCTAAAGTTTCACTTTGTTATGCACATTTTTCTTTTGATCAGTCAAAGTTTCACTTCATCATATATGAAGTCATATACAAATTAAGTTCCTTTTGACTAACGATGTTATTTTTTAGACCAGTCAAAGTTCCACTTTGACTGACAGTATTATTTTTTCAATTCCAGCCAAAGTCCCACTTCGACTAACTGTTTCATATTCTTAGCAGTCGAAGTTTATATCTTGACCAGTCGAAGGTTCAATGATATCGATTAATGATAAGTCATGTAGTGGAAGTCCTACTCAGAACTTCTGACCAGTCGAAGTTATGTTGCAATTAATGAACAAACATTTATTTCTTTCGATTAATGTTAGAATCTTTCGATTGGTGTTATATATATATATATATATATATATTATATCCTATCAATTTTTTATCAAACTATCGGTTATTATTATATTTTGTTTCGATTGGTGAACATTCTATGGATTGGTATATATTATAAGCTTTTCTGATTGATGACTACTTACTATATTCTATCAATTGGTAATCAAAATATCGATTGTTGTTATAAGAAATTCCGATTGGTGACTACTTTCTATATCCTATCGATTGGTGACCAAATAGCTTTAACTCAAAACTATTTATGTTCTTTCACATATTTCTACTGATTGGTATCATTTTCATTCCAATTGGTGATCAAAATAATGTTTAATGTTATTTTTCTTCTGATTGGTGAACAAATATTTATTCTATTTCGATTGATGCTATTTTCATACTTATTGATGCTTACCTATCTACAAGCAATCAATTGATGTTCATTTAAGATCTGTTTCACATCGATTGATAAACAAATTTATTTAGTGCTCAAATTTTCCTCATTTCAAATTTGGCTCTCATGTTCTTACATAAGATCTCACACATATCTTTACATTAAATGCTCAGTCAACCTTTTTTAGACTAGGTTGTGTGTTCACATCTTAAACATGTTACTGATAGTCTTTCTTTTTTATTAGACAAAAAGGAAGACAACTAGAATAGAAATCTGTCAGCAAAATTTGAGGACTTTTACAACAGAGATATGGGTGTCTGATTGATAGGTGAAATATAACCTAACATCTTCTTCTCTATGCATTAAATGCTTGCAGGTGCTCAATACCTATGCAAACCCAACAACATTAGAAACATGCAAACTATAGGACTCAATGATAGCTAACGAGTAGAAAAGCCTACAAGAACATCTATTGAAGATCCAATGACTACTGAAGATGAGTCTAATGGGAAGATCTGTTGAGTAACCGAAAGAAGAGAAGAAGAGGAAGCTGGAGCTGAAGACTCAACCGCTATTTTCTACCAAGAGGTTATAAAAGAAAAGGTGGATGCAGTCATGAGAGGAATCTTTTTCGACCAAATACACAACCATCTCTCAGCAAGAAAAAGATCTAAAGTTTCGAGGAGCACACCAATGTCCACATCCTTCCTGAACCAGAAGAGAAAGTGAGAGTTGTCTAAACCATCTGTTTTCAACTTTTTTCTTCCTCTCTCTCTCTCTTCATTGCTTTCTGATCATTTGTCAAAAAGAGATAGTGAGATGTTTGCGTCTAAGAGAAATATTCATTGTTCATCTTTTCTCTCTTGGGCATTGTCTCTGATCAAGCCTTGTTTCAGTAAGCTTGGTCTAGGGACCCTAGTATCTCCTTGAGATATATGTTGTGCCTCTTCATTTGAAGAGAAGGCTTGATGAGCAAGCATTCCCCTTTATAGAAGGGAAGAACAGTGAGGAGTTGGGTGTTGTTTGCCCCTTCTGAAAAGGGAAAACCAGCGGGGTGCTGTGTGTATTGCCCTTTGTGAAGACGTGAAGACCAACGACTGTGCTAGGTGTTATATGCCCCTTTTTAAAGGAAGACCAATGTTTGTTTGGTGGTTTAGTGAAATCCCAAGAGGTCGCTTAGGGACTAGACGTAGGACTTCCTTTTAAAAGGGCGATCTAGGCCAACATGAGCTAGATGAAAGGGTCTTGAATTACGCAACAACTTCTCTTTCCGGTAGAGCCGAGAATACATGCCATTGGAGGCTCCATGGAAAGACAAAAGTGTTGAAGCAATCGAAGTGGTGAGATGGATTGGCTGTACCGTTGTACCATTGTAGGGCTTCATGTTAGGCATTTCCATACGTCTAGGATGTGATGCCACCAAGATCTCCTCAATGAAGGGAGAATGAAGGAGTTGGACTGCTAGGACAACCAGACCAGGGAGCTGTCCAGTTAGACACTTGACATCCTTCCGCATGTCTTTAACCTTCTTCTCCAGGTCAGCAAGGGGCTGCATGGTTATTGTGGCCGTGAGGGCTAGGGGCCAATCAACAATAACTGGAGGTGCATAGTCAGGTCGCAATGGAGGCGGAATTGGATTGCTGCTCATGGTATCATGCTCCTCTGTGACTTCATGGGGAGAAGGAGGATGGCATACCTAATGTGCGCACCTTCGAAGGCCCAAGAGCAAGCACTAGAGGGTTCTCGGGCTAAGTCGCAAGGGGGATACTATGTTACTAGTGTACTTACTACATTTGGAAGCACTAATAGCCCCTTTACAGCCTCTCCAAAGTAAATGAATTGATGTGAGAGGGCTTGAAATTGCTCAACGTAGATGATGAGATTGCAAGTCTCGCCTTTGGAGTTGATCTCCCTATATTGGGCCTCCAATTTATTAGAATGGATGATCACTTTACTTATCATAAGTGTCATAGCTTGTTGCTTCATTCCCATATATGGTGCCAATGTAAGGCCAGTTCAAACCAGGAAAGATCTTATCAGACCGACCTCAAGAGGATCTGAGATTGAGACCTCAGATCTGTTAATGAAGAGGGGAAGAGAAGTTGCCGATGTCGCCTGTAGTCATCATTAGCATCGCCCATCCTGCAATAAGTCAATATAATGGAGGGATTCCAGAGTCGACTCTTCAACACTCAAGTCAATGTCTCATTCTAGGAAGAAAGCAAAGTATGAAGAGAGAGAGAGAGAGAGAGAGAGAGATCTTGTGTTGATTCGGAACCTCCCATCCTCGAGTGGACTCTTTTTTAGGTGATCCTCCATAGTTCCACTAGGCTACCTTGTTGTGAATGGGTTCAAAACCTTTTGTGAAACACATGACTTTAGAAGGAAACTTACAACTAGAATTGCCTTACAGAATAGATTGTCTGCGGGTTCGGAGTCGCTTTGGTGTCAAGATTGTCGGCGGACCACAGACTCTTAATCAGATCTCCATCCACATTGGATGTGTGCTAGTCCTTCCTTTCTACGTTATCGACACTCTTAATGAGCTGACTAGCTTAGGCCAAGATGGTGACCCATCAACCATCGTAAGGTTGTCTTCACTCTTCAATGCACCCATTTACTGACGGAATAGAAAAGCAATCCTGTGTTTATAATATCATTTTCCCTCCTTTGTTTAAATTCCTTTCTAAAATTTAAAATGACATTGGTTTACTAACATACTTTTCCTCGCGCCGCTTACACCATTGGACAACAGTTCTGTACTTGTGTCGATTTTTCATTCTTTTATCTAATTTCATGTCAAAGACTTGACTTCTATGGAACATCTAAATGACGCCTCTTAGTTCTTTTTTTTGGATTGTCACCGGGTATCATCCGGTCAGCCCTGAAACCACCACACCCGACGTGTCCTGTAGCAACCCGGAAAAAAAAAATTAAAATACTTAAAAATTCAAAAATATAATTTCTTTAAATTAAAATAATAGAAACATACGTACCATTATTGTATGTGCAAGAATACACCGGAAAATTCCGTAAAAATTATAAATCAACCCCATTAATATCCCTAAGTGTTCTACGAAGAAATTCGTGTAACGAAAAATCCCATGGCTAAGTGTACGTCACAATGTGACTAATTAAATTAGGAAACTAAGTCGGAAAACCGTTAACACGGAAAAATAACGCGCTCATAAACTAAACGATCATGTGGGAGAGACTTCCAACATCATGTGATGATTAACCATTATCGGGTTTGGACCAATAGACCTCTCATAGCCATGAATAAATTCAAATAAGAAAATGCAATAAAATTCATAACTCTATTATTCCCTAATTAAAAAGAGAAAACCTATAAGATAAATTCCAATAAATAATGGGCTTGGTTAAATGGACCCATTAGAAATTAGTGGGCCAAAATAAGGATTTTAAAATAAAAATAATAGGAAAATACCCTAAATTCGTAACTAAATTATTACCTAAATAGAAAAGGGGTATTTAATACATAAAAAGGAAGTTTGAGTTAGAATTGGATTCCTAAACCTACCCTAATAGGTTGGCCACGAATTTAGCTCCCATCCTAACCCAAATAGGAAGAGGGAAGCTTGGAAGGAGGTTATGAAAGGAGGAAATTCGGAATTTAATAGGAGTTAGAGTACTATTAGGAATTAGAAACATAACTAGCATAAATACACCTTCTTAACCCTCTTGGCCGACCCTAGCTCGTTGCCAAAGGTTCTTGGACGTGGAGAAGAGGCCAAGGAGGAGAGGATCTTGGGGAGAAGGAGTTCTTGGAGCTTCTTCCTCGTTCTTGGAGTTCTAAGCCCTAGAAGAGGAAATCGAGTCAAGGTAGGCATTTCACAAGCATAAATCATGAAACTTTTTCTGTAGGTTCTTACTACCCTCTTGAACGAAACCCCCAAGTTTCATATTTTTCCATCCATCCTATCTTTTGTTCTTAATTTCTGAAGTTCTGCAAATATGATAACCCGAGACATCATGTTAAATCCATATCTCCTTGTATACTTGATCCCATGCTATGAAATTTTTATTGTAAATACTTGATCTTGTTAGGGATCTTTTGACCCCGAAAGCCCTAATTTTTGTTGAGCATGTTACTCGATTTAAATCCATCTTGCTCCCTGTGTCATGTTCTATGTTACTCGTTCTTGTTCGTTCTCAAACAATGTTCAAACCATACTCTCTCTCGAATCCCTATTTACTGGAAGTACCCTCGCATGTCTAGTTTCATTTGCCACTGATTTCATGATTTTTCATCGTGTATATAATTAGTTATGAATTTCTGAACAACCCTGTATCAAAAATTGATATCCCTGGTCCGCAATCCAATGTCTGGTCTGACTCCTGTCAGAGTCAGGCGCAGACAACCAGAAGGCGACACCCGATATGTCGTTTTCTGGGCTCCTATTGCGACAGCCTACTGTCGCAATCAAGAAGGCGACAGGTGAGCCGTCGCGTTCTCAGAACCCGATCTGCAAGCCATGTCGCGATCCTTACATGCTCCTGTCGCGTTCTGCCTGGCACCTGTCGCGATCCTTACAACCCTATGTCTCCTTCACAGGAATTTTGGCGAAAACCCATAAAAATATTTCTGTCACTTTCTAAATAATCCTTACGCCTTTTTACAGTTATACCCTCAGTAAAAACCTTGCCTAAAAATGGAGCAATATTGAATATTTTTAATACATCTTCTGACTTATTTCTATCTATGATTTCTCTTACACATGCACACACATGAACCATCCATGTATGGCTGAAACCTTGCAGAAAATATCTCATAATGTATTTGGTAATTTATTGAAATAAAGTACATTAATTGCCCTATTTTAAAAGGACTTGTATTTATTTCTCGCGTTGTTTATGAACCGATATCGACGCTCCACTGTCCTAGAACTCCTCTAGAACGTCGAGCACCTGTTTTATATACACACTTTACTTAGCTTGTGGTGAACTCTCCGTCGGATATTCCTTTCGCCGGACTAGTGAACCCTTGCACAAGGCCTCCGTAAGTCTCCTCTGATCATGGATCCCACATGATCGACGAGCCGGTTGTACCCTAATACCTATGATACCCTTTAGGGATCTATATGATCCAAACGGCTATTAGTGATTCACTCTCGTCTCAATCACGCCGGACCTCTGGACCTGTGCTTAACATGGCCAGTGGTAGGTCGTGAGTTCCACCTGACTGCCAACACCAGGTGCGCGTGTTGTGCAACTGTTACTATCGCCTGTTTACTCGTCGCATTACGTGCAATTGACCACTAGCTCTTATCTGTACTCTACTCGCTCACCCATTCACGTTCACTCTACTATCTCGTCTATTCATCTAGTGCTCTTATCTATTTCTTGGTATTCTCTATTGGCCATCAATTGCTTGTCGACAAATAAACAAAAATAACTAATGCCTGCGCAATAGGGCCCCGATCTGGTCCTGGGGAGAACGCCCGAAAAGTGTCATTTGCCCGGGGAGTTAAATGATCAGGATGTCGGCATTACATCCAAGTGCCATAAACAACATAAATAATGCCAGTGCTATAGGGCCCCGATCTGGTCCTGGGGAGAACGCCCGAAAGTGCCATTTGCCCACGGGAGTTAACATGATCAGGATGCTGGCATTACATCCAAGTGCCATTTAAAAATAAGTGTTATATTCTCTCGTTGTCTACGACAACAAAAGTGCTATATTCTCTCGTTGTCTTCGACAACAAAAGTGCTATATTCTCTCTCGGCTATCTACGGATAACCAAAATGCCATTTACTCTCTATATGGTCAACTACTTTTTCTCTCCTTGCTATACATGTGTCGTGCTATTGCTTGACGTTGACGTTATTTGCTATCGTGTCGTTGTTGTTTTCTATCGTGACTCGATCTTATTCATTGTACTATACTGATTCATCTGCTATTTGAACCATGTTACTTGTGCTCTTACTTTCTCGACTTTACATGACTCACTCTATCTTTAGTTACTCTGCCATTAATGCATTAAATATTAAAGCCTGCTTGATCCTGAGATTTAAGTCTTACTGAGCGTTATCGCTCACCCTTCGTTATTTGTTATTGTGTCTCAGGTAAGTCGGACAATGACGTTACGCGCACCAATGGGACAGGATCAGAGTGATGAGTGACCTGGATCAGTTGATGAAGTCACCCTAGCATAATGGAGTCTAGTAGTTATTGCTTTAGATTTCTTTTCAATGTAATGATGTCATTGAGCCCTATGTATTGGCTCGAATAGCGGTTGTAATGGTCTTAGTGATTTTATAATGAAATAAAGAGTTTATTTCAATTATTGTTCATTAGATGCTCTGATGTTTGCAAAAGTATACGTAATTGTCGTTACCATACTCGTTGTTCGCGTCTCCCTCCGATTTATTCCGCTGCTAAATTGGAGGGGCGTGACATGTCCATACTACATCACTTTACAGTTTCTATCCTTCCCTGTCAAAGAGACAACATCAATGTGATAGGACAGGCAAGACGGCCTCGTGAAAGTTGTTCATCTTAGCATTACCAAGCCGTAGATTAAGAAAACGTTTGATGGAACGACCATTTGATGTATCCTCAATTGGAGTGTCACTATTTCCTTCTTTTGACATAATGGTCATGTTCAAGCCCAACATAGGAATTTTCTTGCATGCCTTTACAGAAGGAAATTGTGTTCTTCATTCTGGGTCTATTTGGTATAGCGTAAATTTTTATGTAAGAAAATTTGTAAAAAAAAAAATTCATACAATAACTTATTTAATACCACTAAAAATGAATCCATAAAATTTTTTTACCTAAAATTATAAATTTTAACATTTTTAATGAGACTGTAAATTTTTTTTTTAATCTTTCTTTCACATAAAATTTTTATTCGACGTTCGACGACCAACGTCTAACACTCGATGTCCGACATCCGAACACCGAGTTATCGACTATCGGACATTTAACGATTGGGTGGTAGACACATTCTTTTTATTTTTTTTAGATAATTTTAATTATTTTTTAAAAAAATATATTTAAAAAATATTTTACTGAAAAACAAACAATAGAAAATCAATTTAGAAAAAATATTTACGTAAACATCAAATAGATAATTATGTTTTTGATTTTTCTGTAAAAATTATTCCTTGAAAAAAAATTCATATGAATATATTTTACAAATAATTAAAGGGACCTTTGTTTTGATGGATAAAAAGAAATGAACCATCTAAGAAACTTCCACATCATGTGGTAGTGGACAGAGCTGTTGTTAGTTTAAGCTGTTGAAATAGCTGAAAAACACACACAGTCTAGTTCTCATATGAAGAACTGCTACACTTGTAGAGCATATTGGAACTCTATTTTGGATGTTAGATATACACAGCCTTAAAACCCCTCCCCAGCCATTCAAACTGCCACTAGATCAGGAACAGAGCTTATACTACGTTTGCCTGATGTGTCTTCTCCGTATTCGGACAAAATTGCCCTGAATTCATCTCCTGCCCTAGAAGCACCTCCACCAATTTGTCGATGGCACAACGGTTCCTTCTTATGTGGGCCTTTGCAACTTCATACGCACTATCAACAATTTTCTTCACTGCGCTGTCAATATCTTCTGCAAGTTTCTCTGACATGGAATTTCTTGCCATCACTCTTAGGACCACGTCGCTGCTCTGCACCACTGGATCCATCAATGTCCATGGCCCAATTTCAGAAAGAAAAATTGTATCATTAATCCACTTCGGATTCATCTTCCTCTATATGCGCGTACCAGTATGCTGCAAATTGGAACCTGGGAAACTTTTGCATATGAGAGACACTTAAACTTGCAATAAGCGTTTCTCTTGCAAATTTTGTGGTGGATCCTGCCTGTACCCAAAACTAGTGCCAAAGAACATTGCAGCTTGCAGTCTCGTGAACAAGAGAATAGAGATATAACTTACTACTCCTTTCAATATAAACTTACCTGTTTTGCCATCTGGCTTATCTGTTTCAGGTCTCCTGCAGCACCTGTTGTGACCTCTGACTCTCCAAATATGACTTCCTCTGCTGCCCGTCCACCGAGGCCGCCCACTATTCTGGAAAAGATTTGTTGTTTTGACATCAGTGTTGGGTCTTCACCAGGTCGGGCCACGAGCTTGGCCTCGAGGAACAAGAGGAACTTTCTGTACCGGGTCATGGCCAGGAGTTAACGTCCTGCAGGGGTTAAACCAAACGCCAGTTAGATGAACAGAGCATTGAGGAAGGAATGCAGAAAGAACATGAGAGGCAGATCTGACATCATTTTCCACGGGAACGTACGCGCAAATGGCGTGCCCAGTCTCGTGGTAAGCCACCAGTATCTTGCTCCTCCCATCTGTCATCTTCGTACCCTCCATGCCAGCCACAATTCTGTCAATTGAATCATCAATCTCCTTCAATGTTATTCTCTCTTTTCCTCTTCTCCCTGCAAGAATGGCCGCTTCGTTCATGAGGTTTGCTAGATCTGCACCACTGAAGCCTGGCGTTCGTATGGCCACGGTACTGAGAGACATCCGAATCATGCTTCTTATTGTTGCTATGGACCGGCAGCCCAACAGTTACCTGGTTGAAAGACGGAGATGATGAGCCTTCTCTCCATGAAAAAAAAAGGGTGATAAGAAAACAGCAAGAACAAGAAGAAGTGGCCGCTACGACAACGTTTATGGATACCTGTCGATCAAATCTCTCCGGCCTGAGCAGAGCAGCGTCAAGAATCTCGGGTCGGTTAGTAGCTGCAATCACAATCACCCCACTACTCCGCTGAAGCCATCATCCATCTCAATGAGCAGCTGGTTCAGCGTCTGCTCTCTCTCATCATTTCCTCCCCCAATTCCTGTTCCCCACAGCATCTATTTCATCTATGAAGACCAGGCATGGTGAGTTTGCCTTGGCCTTGCTGAACAGATCTCTCACTCTCGAAACCCCCACCCCTACAAACATTTCCACAAACTCCGAGCCTGACAGAGAATAGAAAGGAACCCCCGCTTCCCCAGCTATAGCTCTAGGCAGCAATGTTTTGCCCATCCCTGGTGGCCCAACCAGCAAGACGCCCTTGGGGATCTTTGACCCTACGGCTGTGAACTTTTCTGGGAACTTCAGGAATTGGACAATCTCCTGCAAATCTTGCTTTGCTTCGTCCACACCAGCTACATCATCAAATGTGACTCCGGTGTTGGGTTCCATCTGAAACTTGGCCTTGGACCTGTTCAGGTCATTTGAGATGATATCAGTTGGACTGCAGCCTTGCAGAGACTAGAAAAGAGAAAAGGGAGGAAGAGCATTCCCACCACGACTGTAAGATACAACGAGGGATGTTCGGAATTTGATTCGAGTTAGCTTTTTATTACTGTTGGACTTAGTTTAATTTGAAGTTCACATTTTCGGTTCGACTTTTAATTTGAATAAATCGATTCAACTCGAATAAATTGAATTATTATTTTATTTATAAAAATTATATAAATTTCAACTTATTGTTCTATACGTAATAGTAACAGTAAACTATTATAAGATTAAAGATAACTTAATCTTCTTAGTTAAAGTTATTATTATGTCTTGCTATTTTTCAATTTTTTCTTCATAAATATTACAACAAATATACTAGAGAGATTAACGTGTTAATAAAGTTTTTGAATATATTTCAATTTAAACCAAACAAAATTGAGTGAAACTGAATTAAATTGGTTTTGTTTCGTTTGATTTCAATTCGATTTAATTAAGTTGTAAGTCTAATTCAATTTGATTTGATTTGAGAAAAAAAAAAATTTAAATCGAACCCAAGCCGATTTGGGTTCGCCCCTAACTACAACATATTGTAGCAAAGAGCATTCGAAGTAAAGAACAATATGTTTCCATAGAAATGATGATTAAAAATGGAAAAGTGAGGTAGATTTTTTTTAACGGGGTTTCATTGGATCAACACGTGAGAATTTCAAAAAAAAAAAAACCTATTACAATTTAGAATTATTACTTCAGAATTACCTTCCCAGACCAAAGGGCAAATTGGGCCGAGTCCTGGAGTGTTCAGAGACGACGTCCCCGGGAAGAGCGAGCCGACTGCCGAGCAGAAGCAATGGGAAGCCAAAATTGGGCAGGAAATCAAGGACCATCAGCCCGACGTTGGGCTCGATCGGCCGGGTGCGCCGCAAAGTCCACGTCCATCTCCTTGAGCTTCCTCACCAGCTCTGTGCGCAGGCCGGGTAACTCCACTCTGACTCTCTGAATCTTGTTCGGTGCTGGGTAATTCTCGATCTCGGCAATCGGCACACTGCCAATGTCGAACAGGTCCACCTTCCTCACGGCTCCCTCGTCCAAGTAACGCAGGAACCTGGAGTAGGACATTCTGCTCGAACTGGAGTTTAAAGATTATTGGTCGAGCTCAGATTGTTTAGTTCTTATGGTTCATTGGTGCGCTCTAGGATAGGGTCATCCTATTGGTGCTTTACAACTTTTAACACATTTATTTTATGGGAAAATTTCATATAAACTCTAACTATGTTTTATTACAAGGAAATAAGGCTGACTTATGTCTTACAACCATTATTCTATAATGACTTCTAAATTGTCATTGTACTTATCTATCAAAGAATGTCAATAGACCGGATTTGGACCGAGTCTTACTAGATCCGATCCAGACTTGATTTTCTAAAAGTCGACCTGCGCCCAACCCCGGCCCGTGGATAGATCCGATATGGTGGACCGACTCGGGCCCAAGAAAAGCCCGGTTAAGTCGGCCCATCCAAAAATATAAGAAAATTATTATTTATATATATATTATATATAATTTTAATATATCTAGTATAATATATTTATAAAAAATAATATATTTTTTACTTATATCTAAAATAACATTCAACTTATAAAAGATTATATTTTTAGTAGTAGATTTAATAGAAAAAATATATAACTCACTTTCTAAATATAAATTTTATATGTAATAAAATTAAATTTATATTTATAAATTTTGGGTCGGCCTCACAAAGCCCAAGCTCGACCCTATTTTTTTTCGAGCCAGGCCAAAAAAATTTAAACGGGCTAATTTTTTCAACCCAAACCCAATTAAAACTAGGTCGCACTTTTGGACCTTTGGGCCGGCTCGGCCCAATTGATACCCCTATATATACCTTCACCTTAGGGTAACTAAAATAGAGTTAAATTTCACTAACATTGTAAAAGTCTAACCTACCCTGAAAATTAGACTTTAAAAAAAAGAGTCTTCTTTACATACCTAAAAGTCTATCAATGGTCTAAATATCACCCAGTATTTAAAAAGTTGGGATGAAAATTCATATGGCTTCTCTCCTCTCTCTCTCTCTCTCCCCCTCTCTCTCTCTCTCTTAAGGGGGTTGTAGACAAGAAATTGATCCCAAAAATAAAGAAATATAACAAAACATGATCATCCCCAAAGTAATTAATTACATAAGAGATAGGATAGATGAAGTGATGCTAATTTTCTGGAAAATTGAAAAGGACTGAAGGCGCACTATTTGAGAATCCGTAACGTGTTGGATCGAACAAAGGCACAACACAAATCTAGAAGGGGGGCGGGGTGAATAGATCTATCACAAATTGCAACGGAAACTTGAGGAATTAAATATTATTCGAATTAAAAGATCTATTCAATCAACCCCACAAATCTTATGCACTTAAGTGATTAAAATATGTTAGACACTTTGTTGGACAGTGTGTGATCAAATTGACAGATAGTGTGTATCTAAAATCCCTATACATGCATCAAGCGCAACACAAGATCAAACCAAAATTCAAACCACAGTGCACAAGGGATTTTTAAGTGGTTTGAAAATCATCTCCAGTGACTTCTACGTCCACCTCTCACACAGTGAGCCACACACTATTCAAAACCTGAGTACAACATAGACGCTGGAACACGACAACTCCAACACACCTTTGAGCACAACGACTCAAAGCACCTAAGCACGACGGCTCAAAACACCTAAGCACGACGACTTATAGACACTTGAGCACGAAGGCTCAAAACACCACTAGATCAAGTACAAATAGAACCATATCCTCTAGCACCGATCTGATCCATACACCTCACAGATGTGTACATGTAACCTACATAGAACACGTGCACAAATCACAATTCACAACTGTCGACGTCAAAAAAAAATTGAAGAGATGAGGCCCATATGCACAAAGAGTGCAAACCACGTGCACACTTAAAATGGGCCAAAAAATATAGCCAAAGAGGCCCACAATGCAGCAGCCCATGAGGGCCCAACAACACCAATGCATAAGTCCACAGCAAATGGCCCAAGGAAAATATGGAAAAAGGTGGGGGGGGGGGGGGGGGGGGGGGGGCAAAAGGGTAAAGGGGATTTTTCCCATCCCCTTAAAAGTGCCTTCTTGGGCAGCAAGCAAGAGAGAAGAGAGGGAGCCAAAAAGGGGAGGGCAGCAAGAGGTCTTTTGGGTTCCTGGGTCTTAAGGGGGAGAGAGCAGAAGAGAGGAGAGGAAGAGAAGAGAAAGGGGCTCTGCGTGGGCTTCCAAGAGGAAAAGAGAAGAAAAGAAGAAGGGGGAAGCTTGTCAATGTGAGAGAGAAGAGGCTTGGAGGAGGTTCTCTCTCTCCCTCAAAAGGTGTGTCAAGAAGAGTGGAAGAGGAGAGCTCCAAGAAGAGGGGCCATCGTCCCCTCCTCCACTCCTTTTTTTTTATTATTTTATGTTCTTCTCTTCTTCCTCATGTCTTGTCAAATCATGGTGCATGTGTGTACTTGTTGTCTCTTCCCTTTTCCCATGGGATGAGAAGGGCATTTAATGCTTCCTTTCTTTGAATAGAGTATAATAGATGAGATGCATGTGATGCTCTTTTCATTTAATGGAATGGAGGATGCTTCTTTTGTTGTTTATATTGTGCAAGGACATGGTCCCTTCCCCCATCTTTTTTAAGTGATTTGGCCCTTCTCTCAGCAAGAAACCCCCTTTCTATTGTTGTGTTTCTGCTCTTTTCTCTTGAATGTAGGCTGCCGACTCACCTGGGTGTGGGTTTAGGGGGGCGCCCAAGGGTAGACAACCGATTCTATTCCTTTCCGGTGCCCCTAAATGGGACTGAAAGCCCTCTAATCCATCATGGAGGTGCTGTCTTCCCCTGGCAAACAAGGGATTCCTCCATTTTATAAGTTTTCAAGCTCGAACATCGCTTTTCGAATCACTGCAATTCCAAGTCTATGCACAAAAAGGTTGGATAATGGATATACATGCCCTGCTAAGGACTTGAAGGGGATGTAATCCATCCCAACATCGCGTCCATACCGCGTTTCTCTCGTTTCCCGGGGCGGAAAACCATGTAAGCAACCCTTCTTTGTTGAAGGTTTGCTGCTGGACTCACCTGGGATGTGAGCTTTGGACGCTTTAAGATAGGTTGGCATGTTGTTCCGGCCCTATAAGAGTTTGAAACCAACTGTGATATGCCTCAGTCCTGTTGGGTTGAGTGTGTTTTGTTATTTCTTAAAATTGTATTTTAATGATGACCAATGAACATCACTCATACTTTGATTTTGATGATGACATATTGTGATTTTAAAGTTGACATATTGTGATTTTGATGATGACATATTGTGATTTTAATGATGACATACTTGATTTTAATGATGACATACTTTGATTTTAATGATGACATATTATGATTTTGATGATGAAATGTTGAACATGTTATACATTCTATACATATCACAATATTGCTTAAACAACATGTTCTTGATGTTTATATCTCATATTTAATGATAATATCTTGTACTAATGATTTATGTGTTAAATTTGCAGGTGTATACAGATTTTGTCATGGTAGTGTCGACACACCCACTACTGGTGTCGACACAGGGTTTCAAACCCTAAGGCAAAATGATGAAAGAAAAGGTCAAGTGTGTCGACACAGCCTCAAGTGGTGTCGACACTAGTCCCAGTTCCCAGAGAACCCAGTGACAGGTCTGTATAGTGTGTCGACACAGCCTCAAGTGGTGTCGACACTAGATCAAGTTCCCAGAAGACCTGTTTGTCAGTTCTGGACAGTGTGTCGACACAGCCTGAAGTAGTGTCGACACTAGTGACCCTTCCCAGAGAACAAATTTTGCCAGTTTGGGACAGTGTGTCGACACACTCCTTGGACAGGTCGACACACTCTGGCTGAAACTCAAAATCATGATTTTGTTTGGACAAGGGTTTTGACCTAGGTTTTGTGCCCACACACCCTAAGGCTCTTTATGGACATATGGGGCTATATACCCATGTTTCTTGTACTCCAAGGTATCCTACAAGGAGAGAGACCAGACATCTCCAGAAAAGGGTGTGGCGGCTGCAGAAAGGGAAAAAGTGGACCAGAGCTGTAGTAACCTGAATTTTTAAGAAAAATAAAAATTTAAATAATAAATTAAAAACTCAGTTAAAGGGATATTCAATGAAAAGAACATTAAATAAACCCATTAAATGGAAAAAGAGTAGATGGGCTTTGCTTAATGGATCCTCTGGAACTTATTAGGTCAAAATATGAATTTACAATAGTAAATAAAAGAAGTACCCTAAATTCGGAGTTTAATTATCTCCTAATGGAAAGGGGTTATTAAAGCAATAAAAGTGGCAATTAGAGTTGAAATGGATTCCTAAACCTACCCCATATAGTCTAGCAAGAATTTAGATACTATTCTAACCCAATTAGAGAGTGGAAAGCAAGAGAGGAAATGTGGAGTTATGAAATCTCGTAATTAAGAGGAATTTGAGTAGTAGTAGAATATGAACTCTATTATATAAATACACCTCTTAAACCCTAATGGTCGGCCCTAGCTCGTGCAAAGGGGTTCTTGGACGTGGAGAAGAGGCCAAGGAGGAGGAGAAATCGAGGAGAGGAAGATCCATCAAGCTTCTTCCTTCGTTCTTGGAGTTCTAAGCCCTAGAAGATAAATCGAGTCAAAGGTAGGCATTCTCACAAGCAAAACCAAATCAAATCCATCTATAGGTAGTTCCAATCACCAGGAACAAAAGCCCTCTTGTTTCATAATTTTTCATCGAGCCAATCTTTTGTTCTTGATTTTAGAAGTTCTGCAAACATGATAACCCCGAGTCATCATGTTTGAATCATATCTCCATGTATACTTGATCCCATGCTACGAAATTTTTACTGTAGACACTTCATGTTGTTAGGGATCTTTTGCCCCTGAAAGCCCTAATTTTTGTTGAGCATATTGCTCGAATTAAATCAATCTTACTCTCTGTATCATGTTCTGTGTTACTCGTTATTGTTCATGCTCAAAACATGTTCAAACCATGCTCTCTCTCTAATTCTATTTACTGGAAGTACTCTCGCATGTCTAGTTTCATTGCCCCTGGTTCATGATTTTTAATCGTGTATACAATTAGTTATGATTTTCTGAACGAACCTGTATCAAAATCTGATATTTCTGGACCGCAATCCAAGACAGAGCAGAACTCTGTCAGACTCAGTCCACGGACCTGAGAACGCAACGGCCCGACAGGTCGCGTTCTCAAGCCCGTCGCGACGCCTCTTCTTGTCGCGTTCTGAATGCGACAGGAGACCCCGTCGCGTTCTGGCTGCCTGAGCAGACAGCCCTGTCACGACCCGTACAGGACCCTGTCGCGATCTGCCCTGACCCTGTCGCGATCCTTACTGGCCTACGTCGCGTTCACATGATTTTTTAACAGTCATACACGCAGTAAAAACACATGTTTTTGATGGATCTATATTGAATACTTTAAAATACATATTCACGACTTCTTTTCTATCTATGATTTCTCTTACACATGCACACACATGAACCATCCATATATGGCTGAAATCTGACATAAAATATCTCATAATGTATCTGGTAATTTATTGCAATAAAGTATATTAATTGCCCTATTTTAAAGAACTTGTATTCGTTTCTTGCGTTGTTTATATACCGATATCGACGCTTCACTGTTCTAGAATTCCTCTAGAACGTCGAGCACATTTTTATATAGACACTTTACTGGCTGTGGTGAACTCTCGTCGGATATTCCTTTCGCCAGACTAGTGAACCCTTGCACGAGGCCTCCGTAAGTCTCCTCTAATCATGGATTCCCACATGGTGACGAGCCGGTTGTACCCTAACACCCATTACCCCTTTAGGGATCGATATGATCCAAACGGCTATTAGAAGTTCACTCTTGTCTTGAATCACGCCGGACCTCTGGACCTGTGCTTAACATGGCCAGTGGTAGGGTCGTGAGTTCCACCTGACTGCCAACACCAAGTGCGCGTGTTGTGCAACTGTTACTATCGCCTGTGTACTCGTCGCATTACGTGCAATGACCCTTAGCTCTCATCTATACTCTACTCGCTCGTCTATTCGTTCTCTCTACTATCTCGTCTATTCATCTAGTACTCTTAACTATTCTGGTACTCTATATTGGCCATTGACTGATTGTCTAAAGATACAATATAACCAATGCCTGGCAATATATAAGGGCCCGATCTGGTCCTGGGATGTGCGCCCGAAAGTGCTAGTGCCCATGGGAGTTAAATGATCAGAGTGTTTGGAATTACACTCAAGTGCTATCTATCTCGACTATCTATATGAAAATCAAAACACAAAAGTGTTATACTCTCTCGATGTCTAGAATGACAAACAAGTGCTATACTCGTCGTGCTATTATATACTTGTGCTAGTTGTGCTATGGCCATCCTGCTATTCGTGCTATACTCGATACTTGTGTATTTTTGGAAACTATACTCGATCTCGTGCTATTGTGCTATCCTATTACTTGTTGTGCTATCTCTTTCTATATTTTGACTCTCTTGTACCTGCTACTTTAGATACTCTGCATTAAATGCGTTAATTATTAAAAGCCTGCTTGAGCCTGAGATTTAAGTCCTACTGGGCGTTATCGCTCACCCTACGTTATTTGATGTTTTGTTCTCAGGTGAGACCGAGGATGACACATACAATCATGAAGAAGGAATGACCAAGAGTGAAGCCAGGAGTACCCTCAAGTCATTATGTTATCCTAGAGTTGTAGTTAGTTATTTCCTTCCATTGCAATGTAATTGGGCCCTATAGAATGGCTCTGATATTAGTGGTTGTAACTAGGCATGAAAAGTATTAATGAAATGAATTTGCTTTATCATTATTGATTGTTAATGGTTGATGTCTAGTACTCGCTCTATACCTTTTCTTGCAAGGCCTTCGCGCTCCGATATTCCGCGTCGGGGCGTGACAAGAGCAGTACTGTTTGCAAGGAGAACGTGAAGAAGAAGAGAAGAAAAGAGGAGAGAGGATAAAGTATCTGCATCCAGAAAGGGAGCAGAGCAGCGACATCAGATTGAGGAGCAGAAGAGCAGCAAAGGAAGAAGAAGAATTGGCAATCGGATGCCACTGAAGCAGAGCATCGTGGATTGAAGAAGATCTCCAACGAATTCCTTCAAGTCTTCAATCCAAGCTTCTGCAAGTTTCTTCATCAAGGAACATCAAGTCACAGCTATTTCATTTATTTTCTTGGAGTGTTCATCCAGTTTCATTGTGTGATCTGTGTATGTGTTCTACACAGATCACTTAATCTGTTTGTTCTATTTTTTATCTTTGTATTGAGATAGATCGGGCTAGAGGATCTATTCTCTAACTGAGCTGTTCTAGCAGAACTTGGATCCTTCGTGGTCCAAAGTGTGGAGCCGTAGTGCTCAGGTTTGGAGCCTTAGTGCTCTGGAGCCATTGTGCTCAAGTGCTTGTGAGTCGTCGTACTCATAGTGGTTTGTGGAGTAGGTCGTCGTACCTATCTCTTGGGTTTTCTTTGAGTCATTGTACTCAAAGGGTTTGGAGTCGTCGTGCTCCGGTTGTTTCTTGAGTCCTCGTGCTCAAGGGTGTTTGGAGTCGTCGTGCTCCAATGTGAGTTGTACTCAAGGTTTTGAGTAGTGTGGCCTCACTGTGTGAGGAGTGGACATAGGAGTCACGGGAGTGATTTCCAAACCACCTAAAAAATCCTCTGTGCAGTGGTTTGAATTGTGGTTTGACTTTGTATGCGCTAGATGCATGCATAGGGATTTCGCTCACACTACTAATTGATTTGCTCCACACACACTAATCACACTTCAGATCAGTAAATTGTTTGGGTGAATGATCTCTGATTCAAAGTAATTTGAATTGCTTAAGCTTCCACATTAATTGGTGTTAGATCTATTCAACCCCCCCCCCCCTTCTAGATCTGATCATCCACCCATCTGATCCTAACAATTGGTATCAGAGCAGGTTAATGTCTGTTATTGATCTGATTTGATTGCTTCTGTTTGATATCTGTGTTAATTGCTTGAACTGTTTGCTGATCTTCATGTCTCTGGTGCTTAATCGCTCTGATTCCTACATTTGATATTAGAGCGGGTTAACCACTCTAATGTTAGATCTAATTCCTTGTTACATTGATTCACTATGATTAGATCTAATGGTCTTTTGAGTTTTGATATATGGAAATCTCTTTAATCTGCATGAATTTCCTGTTATAATTTCAGAGAAATCACCAGTCTCACCTTCATCAAGTTTTCAAAGGAACCACAAAGAAAAGGAGCAAAAGAAATTCACAAGTACTTTATGGCAAAGAAGAGCTCAATGAATCCAGAAAATCAACAATTCAAAAGGTTGTGGCTCTCACTGCACATTCTAAGAGCTCAAAGCATTCTTCATCCTCTTCAGAACACAAGAGTTCAAATGGGTCTACCAGGTCAGGTAAATCAATTCCAGATCCATTTATGTATTCTAATTCTGATTCTGATGCAGATGAAGGCATGTCTTATGTTGAATTGATTGAATTCTGTGAGAAGATACAAAATCTTAATGTAAAGATGAACACTAAAAATAATGATTTGAAAAAGACTTTAAAATTGACATAAAGAAAGTGAAAATTTGAAAAATACACTTGAATTGCTCCAAAACAATGATAAAGATCTTTCACAAGAAAATGAGAATTTGAATGATGAAGTTTAGAAACTGAATTCTGAAAAAGAAAGTCTGAAAGATAAAATCAAAATTTTTGAAAACAAGTTGTCCAAGTTAAAAGAAGATCATAATCAGTTGGAATTTGAAAATCTTGATTTGAAGGATGAAAATGAAAAATTGATTGATCTGAATGAAAACTTCAAATTTGACAATGATCAATTAAACAAATAGATTTCTAACATGGCTCATGATCATCAAATAAATGAAAGATGCAAACAATTGTTGAAGAAAATAGTCATCTAAAAAGGAAGATTGAATGCTTGTTGCAAGACAAACCATTGGACAATGACTATAGCAATTTAAGTAATTAAATTGCTGATTTGGAAAAAACAAATTGCTCAATTTGAAAATGAAAAGAACAAGATGAAAAATGGTTTGGATGTCATGCTAAACAAGCTTCAAATTTCAGAAAAAGAAGTTGTTGCATTAAAAGCTGAAAAACAGAAGTTTCAACATGAATTGAAAAATACTAAATACACAAGTCTTGCTTCTGTGAGAGATAAGAAAAATGAAAATAAAACAAAATAACATTTGTTAAAGCTGCTGCAAACAAGAACTCTACTAATTCTAATGAAAAACTAGTGAAAGTTCTTGTTCAAAAACAGACAGAGAAAAAGAAAAATGCTACTGTCAAGAAGATTCATCTACTTCCTCCATCAGTCCAAAAAGCTCCAAGCAAGTTTCAAATTTACATCATGCCAAGAGCCACTAAAAAAGCACTCCTTCTCCTCATGGTAAGTCTCCTCATATGAAAAGGAGATTCAGCAAATGCATACATGCCAAGGTAAGTACCAGGTAAGAAATGATCTCATTTGCTTTAATTGTAATAAACCTGGTCATTTAGCCAAATTTTGCTGGAATAAAGATCAACATTCAATAAACATGTCAAATCAGTCCAATGCTTTCATTGTCATACAATGGTCATATTTCTAGAGACTGTGGTACAGAAATGATTTTTTTGTGCATGCTCAGAAATTTTAGTCTAATGCATATGCTCATACACATAGGAATAAATATTATGTTCATACTGAAAATGTTCAGAAATTCCATGTGTATAGCATAGAAATGTTGCACAAAATCATTCTATTTCTGTTCATATTAAAAATCTAAAAATTAGAAAACTTCATGAAAACATAGATGCATTGACCAAGGCCAAAAGAAAATCTAGAACTAATTCTGCTCATAGTTCTATCAATGAAAGAAATGCATCTATACCAAAAATAAAATCACTTTGGATTCAAAAATCTTTATTGCACTCTAAATTGATTTCATTGCACGACCCAAGCAAGTGTAGGTCCCAAAACTAGCTTGATCAGCAAGCTGAGGAGTCTTGCAGCCATACATTGTAAATGGATTCAAGATATTGGCTGTGCAAGGCAAGAAATGATTGGAGAACACAGGTAAAATCTTTGAAAGGTAATTGAAGTCCATTAAGGTAAAACTTCTTTATCATTTCAAATTTGAATTGCCTGAATTGAAATGATGTTTGATTTTTTTATCTGAACAATGAAAAATGTGTTCTGATGCTACTACTCCCACAATAACTTTATGTTTTAACATTTGGAATCATGTTTGTGTTATCATGCTTGCTTAACTGTGCCCATGATTCTGTGTGCATATCAACTGCTTGACTTTTTGGAATACATGATGACATGTGGAAAAACAAGTTATGCTTGTTTTGAAGCTATCATTATGCGTGAGTAAAATACTCCGCCAAGTACCAGAAGTCATGTTTTGCTTAAAGCCAATTGTGTGCATAATCATGTGTGAATTGCTTGCTAGCTTTTTCATTCCATGCACATATTAAGGGGGAGTAAATTTGAAAAAGTGCAAAATGTTCATATTCTTTTTGTGCAAACTGTTTGGAATGATCATATCTGAACTGTTTAAATGATCATTTCATATCATGCATATCTTATGGGGAAGTGAGTCAAAAGATTCTTTGAGTGAAATGGTGGAGAAATATTCTTTCATATCTGATTTATCAACAACTCCCATTCAGTTTATTGACAAATCTTCTTGCACATAAATTCCTCACTCTCACATGCATTGGCATTCTTGGTATATCAAATGGTGATTTGAAGAAAGACAAGTCAGGCTTGTCTAGACACTTTCACTATGCGTGAGTATGTCTCCGCCAAGTATCAAGATTCCTTTATGCAATTGTTGAGGGGGAGTATTTGTTGAGGGGAGTTATTGTCTATTCTTCACTCATTTCTCTTGACATTTGTTGTCTATATTGAGCCCCATCATCAGAATTTGTGAGTCTCTGTGCTATTTTATTATGAGAGAATTAAGACATTGAACCTAAACTCCTTGTGCATTTAGCTTAATTTCAAAGATTCATTATCATTTCAAGGTTAAGCAATCTTAATACTGAATGTTTTTAAAATGATTTTCAAAACACTTGTAGGCACATGAGTGACTTTACTATTTAACATGCGCATGTTTAAGCTTCATTTTTACCACTTGTTAAAAATAATTTCTCTAAATTCAGAGTCATGACTTTTCTGGTCAAAGCAAACATATTCCTGCAAAATGTCAAAAGAAAATGATCAACAATCTGGAAAGATACAAACAGAGCAATGCAAATTCTTGAACCACTGAGTAACCGGGCCATTTCACCTAAAAAGTGATTTGTTTCGTGTCAAAAAGTAGAAATCAAATTTTCAACTCTGTATAAGATAATGAAAGTTAAACCACTGAGTAATCAGGAGGTCTTGCATCTGATCAATGTGATCTCTTGCACTGAAAAGTGAGATTTAACTAATTTATTCTTGTATTCTTTCCCAGTTAAAAATGAAAGAAAATCAAATTGACAGGATGAAAAAGCTTAAGACCTTCATAAAGTTCATGTTTACTGAGTTTAGACCTATTATTTCACATTGTGTTAAACTTAAAGCTCCTAACATCCTTGTTAAATAGTTTTGCTCACTCATATAGGTCAGTTTATTTCACAATTGCATCATTATTTTAACCACATTCAGATCATTAAACTTTGCTATACTTTGTGTTGAGTGTGTCTTTGTGATTAAACATTATTGCACAATACAAGAACACAATAACTTCTCTCATTTGTCAATATCACTTTTCCTCATTTATTTTGATCATTTCTTACCATTCATTTCCTTCATTTCATCTCCTACAATCTTTGTTTCTCTCTATTATCTATCTTTTTGATGCTGTCAAAAAGGGAGAGAAAGGTATCTAAGGGGAGAAAGTTCTTTAAAGGAGGAGAAAGTAAAAGTTTCTAGGGGGAGAAAGTTCTTTATGGGGAGAAAGTTCAAAGGGTGTATATGGTCAAGGGGAGTTATTGCAGTCAAGGGAGTCAAGCTATTGGGAGATTGTGCATATGTTTTGTCATCATCAAAAAGGGGGAGATTGTTGGGTTGAGTGTGTTTTGAAATTTCCTAAAATTGTATTTTACTGATAACCAATGAACATCACTCATACTTTGATTTTGATGATGACATATTGTGATTTTAAAGATGACATATTGTGATTTTGATGATGACATATTGTGATTTTAATGATGACATACTTTGATTTTAATGATGACATACTTTGATTTTAATGATGACATATTATGATTTTGATGATGAAATGTTGAACATGTTATACATTTTATACATATCACACTATTGCTTAAACAACATGTTCTTGATGTTTAATATCTCATATTTTAATGATAATATCTTGTACTACTAATTTATGTGTTAAATTTGCAGGTGTATACAGATTTTGTCATGGTAGTGTCGACACACCCACTACTGGTGTCGACATAGGGTTTCAAACCCTAAAGCAAAATGATGAAGAAAAGATCAAGTGTGTCGACACAGCCTCAAGTGGTGTCGACACTAGTCCCAGTTCCCAGAGAACCCAGTTGACAGGTCTGTATAGTGTGTCGACACAGCCTCAAGTGGTGTCAACACTAGATCAAGTTCCCATAAGACCTGTTTGTCAGTTCTGGACAGTGTGTCGACACAGCCTGAAGTAGTGTCGACACTAGTGACCCTTCCCAGAGAACAAATTCTGCCAGTTTGGGACAGTGTGTCGACACACTCTTTGGACAGGTCGACACACTCCGGCTGAAACTCAAAATCGTGATTTTGTTTGGACACGTGGCTGCTTAGGAATTAAGGGTTTGACCTAGGTTTTTGTGCCCACACACCCTAAGGCTCTTTATGGACATATGAGGATATATATACCCATGTTCTTGTACTACAAGGTATCCTACAAGGAGAGAGACCAGACATCTCAGCAGAAAAGGGTGTGGCGGCTGCAGAAAGGGAAAAAGGGGAGCAGAGCAGTGCTGTTTGCAAGGAGAACGTGAAGAAGAAGAGAAGAGAAGAGGAGAGAGGATAATTTATCTGCATCCAGAAAGGGAGCAGAGCAGCGCCATCAGATTGAGGAGCAGAAGAGCAGCAAAGGAAGAAGAAGAACTGGCAATCCGGATGCCACTAAAGCAGAGCATCGTGGATTGAAGAAGATCTCCAACGAATTCCTTCAAGCGTCTTCAATCCAAGCTTCTGCAAGTCTTCTTCATCAAGGAACATCCAAGTCACATCTATTCATTTATTTTCTTGGAGTGTTCATCCAGTTTTCATTGTGTGATCTGTGTATGTGTTCTACACAGATCACTTAATTCTTTTGTTCTATTTTTTATCTTTGTATTGAGATAGATCGGGCTAGAGGATCTATTCTCTAACTGAGCTTGTTCTAGCAGAACTTGGATCCTTCGTGGTCCAAAAGTTTGGAGCCGTACTGCTCAGGTTTGGAGCCTTAGTGCTTGAAGCCGTTGTGCTCAAGTGCTTGTGAGTCGTCGCACTCATAAGTGGTTTGTGGAGTAGGTCGTCGTACCTATCTCCTGGGTTTTCTTTGAGTCATTGTTCTCAAAGGGTTTGGAGTCGTCGTGCTCCGGTTGTTTTTGAGTCGTCGTGCTCAAGGGGTTTGGAGTCGTCGTGCTCCAGTGTGAGTTGTACTCAAGGTTTTGAGTAGTGTGGTCTCACTGTGTGAGGGGTGGATGTAGGAGTCACTGGAGGTGATTTCTGAACCACCTAAAAATCCTATGTGCAGTGGTTTGAATTATGGTTTGACTTTGTATTGCGCTAGATGCATGCATAGAGATTTCACTCACACTACTAATTGATTGCTCACACACACTAATCACACTTCAGATCAGTAATTGTTTGGGTAAATTGATCTCTGATTCAAAGTAATTTTGAATTGCTTAAGCTTCCGCATTAATTGGTGTTAGATCTATTCAACCCCCCCCCCCCTTCTAGATCTGATCCATCCACTCATCCGATCCTAACAAGTCCCTCCTATAGAATTTCCCGCCGTTCCTCCGCGAGTTGAGTGCCATCCTTTGCAAATGGGTGCTGCCGACTCACGTAGGTAGAATTGCTTGCTGTCGACTCATCTGGGCAGTGAGTTTTGGACGCTTTAAGATAAGTTGGCATGGTGTTCCGGCCCGTATAAGAGTTTGAAACTGACCGTGACATACCTCAGTCCCTCCCATAAAATTTTCACGTCGTTCCACCATGAGTTGGGTGTCATCCTTTCATAAATGGGTGTTGCCGACTCACCCAGGCAGAACTGGGTGTTGCCGACTCAGCAGTCTGCCCACTCACGGAGGCAAAATAGTTTCCTGCTGACTCACATAGAAATGAGACTTTATGAGACCCCAGGTTAGATAATATGATATCTATGCCCGGGTTCCTAGACTCAAACATTGTTGGATCGTCCATCGGACTATTTTTGGTCTCGGTACTCATTGGTTCCCTCGTAGCCACGTCTCGGGAATCGGTACCATGTGCCGTTTGGGTAGCGCCGTATATAGCCAACACCCTATTTTGGTACCATCTCCTTTGTGGGGGATGGATACCGCGACCTCCCCCACATCTCATGAGCCCGGGGGAGATGCTGACGAATTTTTCTTGTCTGTTTTAAATCGTTAAGTTCTTCTGGCTGGTGAGTCGGCAAGGACTTAGGAGGCTGTCGACTCATCGAATCAATGAAGAGACTTGAACCAGTGAGTCGGCAGGCCTCACATGATGAGTTGGGAAGCCTTGGTTTATGAGAATATTATTTTTGGTCTCGGTACTCATCGGTTCCCTCGTAGGTAAGCCTCGGAATTGGTACCGCGTGCCGTTTGGGTGACGCTGTACGCGGCTAACACCTCATTTTGGTGTCGTCTCCATCATGGTGGACGAGTATCGTGCCTTCCCTTTTTACTATGAGTAAGGGGAGGTGCTGCCGAATTTTCTCGTGCATTCTTTATAAGATTAAAAGACTTTATATAATTAAAAGACTCTAAAAACCACACTGGCTGAGTGATTCAGCAACACTGCGATAGCCTGCCGACTCCCTGATTTCGCAGGAGTCTACCGACTCAGCAGTCTGCCTACTCAGCAGTCTGCCGACTCATGGTTGCAGCAGGGTTCTGCCAACTCACTTAGTAGTCTGCCGACTCAGCAGTTTGCCGACTCATGGTTGCAGCAGGGTTCTGCCAACTCACTTGACTCAGTAGTTTGCCGACTCAGCTGAGCTTGCCGACCCAGTAGTCTGTCGACTCACCAGCATAGCTACAACTATCATGTTTCAAATGAAATCAGGAGAACATAATTGGCATTAATGGACAAATATCAATGAATAGATGAATAAAAGCCTCCAACCTTTGTACAAAAGATGATAATAATCACAATGAGTCCAATGCTTTTCAATAGACATTTCTCTTGTTGCTATTTCAGCTTCACTTCAGCACACACTTCACACCTTTATTGGATGTTTCCATTTTAAGGCCATGAGACTTTCTAATCTGGCGATTAATCAAGGGTTTTCTCTTTTAAAGAGATGTAATTAACGTCGTTGCGTTTAGGCAACAACGGGATCTTGGTCCCGACCCGATCTCTAATTTCGTTTGACGAAGTCAAACGGTGCGCAAATAGACCTAAAGTCCTTTGACTCTCGGGGGCAGAACATGTTGTCACTTCAGTGACTGTCACGCCTGCGCTATGCGATTTCCGATTCATCTCTCATCACCATCGCTCGAGTAGCATTCGATGGGACTTAAATTTGCAATATGCATCCATGAGAACATGAGAAACATGATAAATAGAAAAATTTAAAATAAATAAAAATCTATTTCCACAGCATGGCACGCCGGTGGGACCAAACTTCCCTTCATCTCTTCGTCAGAATAGAAAGCCTTGTGGCCTTCATACTCCATACTGACTACTGGTTTGAACTGACTTGCAGGTAACTAACAGACCCATGGCTGAAGTGCGTTTTGGACCGTAAATTGTTCGGGACCATGCTCGGTATGGCTATTTTGCTGTGCCGACTCGCTTTGGAGATTTTCCTCCGGTGGTCGAATTCCCCAACTTCTTGGGGGTGGCTTTCGTCCAAGTACTGCACAACAACGCTGGTGAGATAGCTGAAGAGGAATCAAAGACAATCAGCTGCCAAGTCCATCATATGGACCATGGCAACGGAAGAAGTGACAAAGGACCCAGGGGGCATCAAGCCAATGCTGTGAAGGCTACAACTGTCACTCTCAGCAAAGCACGTGTCTCTAGCTCTGGAAAAAGTATGCTAGACGGAAAAATTAGAATTCATCTACAGAGTGGCCATGCTGTGATGGAACAAAATCAAGTGGTGCCAGCTGTTCCAACAAGAAATTCCTTCCAAGCATTAGAGGGAAAGAAAGAGATGTATAACACCTTCAAAAGTGAGTTGGCCCCAAAGCCAATCAAATTCAAGCAAATTTGGGTGCCTAAGAAGACCCAGACTCTTTTACCAAGAAAGCAACAACATGACAAAGATAATGAAACAAATGCAAACGGCAAAATAGATGTTGATCAGCTAGCTCCAGCACCTCCCATGCCAGTGTTCAAATCTTATGCACGGTAAGGGACTATTTTCTGCTACACTGCATACTACAACAAGGTAGCCAATCTGGAGCATTTGGCTCACATGCCCCTGCTGTAGAGGAGGGGTCCAATATTTGTTCCTTCATTTATACGAGATTCTAATGAGGTTAATTGGACTATATCCAGTCATTTCTATGATCTGGCAAAACCTTCCCTTGAAGCGGCCCAGGGTGGTCTATCATGTTGCGAAGATAGAAATCAAAATGAGAAAGAAAAAGGAAGAGGAAAAGACAGCGACAAAGGAAAAGAATATGAGAAAGGAAATAGAAGAGAAAAATTGAAAGAAAATGAGAAAATGCAAAGAAAAGAAAGAGAAAAAATAGTTGAAAAGAGAAAAGAAAAAGGAAGAGAAAGAGGAAATTGTGGTGAGCCACTGGCTCAGGAAAATGGTGCATTGCGCATTCTCCCCTGTTATATGGCTAGCATGTCTAGCCGGTGTGTGGTTCTCTCTGAAGAAGAAGGGGCACCACCCAAATTCAATGTAGAGCCAGATTCTCTTGTCAGAAGGAGAAAGACTGACAGTAACACTCCAATGGTTAGAAGAGCGTCTGCAACGACAATGATGTTTGAGGAAAATAGCAAGTTGCCACCTATTTCCTTCAAAAAGAATTTGGTGGGGCAGCAACCAACATCCCTACCATGTATGTACATGTTCCTGCTGCGATAGTCTTGTTACAAATATGTCAGCTAGAAATTGAAATGTTGAGAAAGGAAATTCAAGAAAAAGATGAATATATCATTGTATTAAAAAGAAAAGAAAAAAGTGCAGTCAAAGCATTGCAAGGCAGCATCAGCTCGCCCCAAATTCAACCAACAATGACACAACCGATGTCAAGCCACACTAGGGGTATTTCACCCTTGAATACATGTCAAGAGACTTCAAAGCAATCAACATGGCAAGGGCTTCTACAAGCTGAAGGGTTAACACTATAGTCGACCCACAATCGCTGAGTTTAATAGATCCAACACTGATGAGCAGCTTGGTGAAGTTAACAGAAATGTGTGATAGTATTGCTACCACACTTTATCACCAAGCTCCATACCCCATATGTGATGATATAGGACTGTATCGATGCAATGGGGCATTTGGCTGTAGATGCGCCTCGTCAGATGAGCATCGTGCATCCCTGTCGAGTAGACATCGCATTCAAATCTCCTGGCAGCATCTATGACAGATCGGCTAGACAAACAGGGGAAGTCTGAAGGTGACAAGACAAATAATATTGTGGTAGAAATTGAGGCATTTCTGGCAAGATATTCCAATAGTTCACTTGTGGGACAAAGGGGGAAATCAGTTGATAAGAAGCCTGCTAGAAAGGAGGTACACACTGAAGATCTTAAGGCCTCCGAGCTGTTGAGAGATGCAAACAAATCTACGACTGGATCCTCTAGTACCACGACCAAAGGCTCGAACCGTATCATTCCTTTCCAGGATAAGTTTAAAACCCTATTCATTCCCAAGGAAAAGAAGGGTACTGTTTGAAGGGCAACTGAATACAACAAAATTACACTACCAGTGCCCAAAAGACCTGAGCAAGCAGGAAAGAAGGATGATCCCCGGTACTGTCTATACCATCAGTCCTGGGACATCCTTTGGAAGACTGCTATGTTTTCAAAGACATCATGGAGTCTTTGATCAAAAAGGGGGAATTGCAAATGGGCGAGTACAAGGTGGATCCGCCATGCCCACATGAAGCCCCAGCCCGACAGGAAGCTTGGCAAAAAACTATAAATATAATTTCTCTATATCAGCAGCTACCTCAGGAGATGCTAGAGGATAGGTCTGAAAGGATGCAGCCCCCATGAATGAGGTAGAATTCAAAGAAGCCAAAAGAACAGATAAAATCTACAGATATACACATGCTATATGACCATAGTGGATGGTCAACATGGGGATCCACCCCTGAGCAAGATGAATTGCCAAGGCTCAATGAAGGGCCAAATTCTCCTGTCAGGAGGGAAGAGGCTAAGGGCAAAGCCCTGATAGTCTCAGTAGCCCAAAAAGAGGCTGCAGATATAATAGCAACAGATAATATCAGCAATCTGCCACCTACCCCTCTAGGAGGGGCTCCAGCTGAAGTGATATCTGATATCCCTAGCACTCATACATATAATCCTGTTGTGGTAGCATTGATACAAAGATACTAGCGTGAAATTGAAATGTTAAAAAGACAAATTGAAGAAAGAGATGCTCACACTCTTGCATTACAAAAAGTAGGGGGCACGACGGGGGCACCACAAGTGACACCAACTTCTCGACAGTCTACTGCATCCAACAAGACTCCAGCCAACATCAGGCACTGCTGGGGGCATCCCATGTCAAATAGCTCCAGAACAGCTCATAGCTTCTCGAGCAACACATCAAGGGTCTGCCACCATGGCTCAGATGCAGCCGGCTCCTCCTCATCCAAACATGGTCCAAACAACAATATGAATAGACAGATGTTGGAACAAATGATAGAAGCGAAACTGGGAGAAAGGGGGAATGCTAATCAAACCCCATTTGACATCTACCAGGTTCCGTATCCTGTGCATCATGCTACAAGAAGACTTTCTTCCGGCATCAGCAAACTTCCCAAGTTTGAAATGTTCAATGGGAAAGGATCGCTAAAAGAACATGTTGCACATTATGTCAATGTAATGGGAGATTTGGCCGCAGATGAGTCATATTTGCTCAAATTGTTTAGGTCCTCCTGACTGGACTGGCTTTCGAATGGTATTCAAATTTACCAGTCGGTTCTATTACAGATTGACTGGATATGCAAAGGAAGTTCAACGAAAGATTCTACTTTGTTGAAAGAGAATCACACTGGCCAATTAATACAACCAGGCAGAAAAGCGACGAATCGGCTCTGGACTATGTCGAAAGTGGAGAGATCTCAGCATGAGATGCAAACGACCACTACATCTAGAAGATGCCATTCAAATCTGCAACAAAACTTGAGCAGACATACCCTGAAAAGGATGATTGGCGTCGAGATCAAGTCCTTTGACCGGCTAAATAAAGTTGTGGCCGAGATTGAACAATTCTTGTCCTAACATCCCCCTGCCAATGCATCAAGTCAGAAAAAACAGATTGCTTGGAAAAAGGCAACACATATAGATGTTCATACTGTGAACCTCAAAGCCTTTACACAACAAAAGAGTGAAGCTGGCTCCTCTTCTACCAGGCCGATGAAGCGAAGTAAAAAGTGCTCGTTGCAAGAGAAGATGCAAAAGCCCTACTCTTTTCCAAAATAGAAGACACAAACTCTCTTCGAATGGGCTTGTCGACACACACAAAATCGTCCCACTGAGCCTAGATGGACAGAGGACATCAAGAAGAAAGACGATCCCCGACTTTGCTTATATCATCAGCTGTCGGGGCATGTTACATATGACTGCTATGTCCTCAAAGACAAAACTGAAGCATTGATAATAAAAGAAGAACTGCAAAAGTGAGCGAGTATAAAGTGGACCCGCCGCACCCTCATGGGGCTCCAACGCAATAGAAAAGAAGAACATATGGCAGCTTGCACTAGCCAGCCAGGAGGGAGGGTAGATGCAAGCTATAATATCCAAGCTAGGAGAGCATAAGCAATTCAAGATGCTCAATGCACAGAGAAAATACACGTATCTTGGAGAAACCTCAAGATCTTCGGCCCATCACAAGCAAATAAATAAGAGCCAGCTCGCTAAGAGTGAGATATTTTGGGGTAGACGCCATTCGGACGTGTAATGTCCATTCATGTAAATACTCATTCAAAAAAAAATGATGACAAAAAAAAAGATCAAAAAGAAAAGAAAAAGAAGAAGAAAGAAAGCATCTTGCTGAGGTAGTCACACCGACCACCCAACATGAGACCCGATCATCGAGGCGGCCTCGATCGAATCTTTTAGGGCCACTTGAGGTATTATCTTCGATTACGAGCAGCAAAAAAATAAAGAGGTCAGCCATACTGCTAGCCAGACTATGGTTCTGAGACTAATAATACCTCAACAAAATTGCATGTTTTATGCAGGGCGATGATATGAGCCAGCATGATCATATCGCACTGAGCTTTCACTGCTTATGTCCATATTCACACATGGGTTTTCTTACCGGATTTTGAGTGCACATTCTTTTTCTGGATATTTAATAAAACTGTCGAAGGATTTATCCTTATTCAGGCGTCACTTGCATTAAAAAAAAATGGCATCGCCAATCATGTTTTAAAATTCATATTTTATAATCGGTAAACATGCCACTCATAATTTCAAAAAAAAAAATCATATTTTAAAAGTCACAACTTGCTAATCATGTTTTCAAAAGAAAACTCATATTTTAAAATTGGCAAGCTTGCCATTCATGATTTCAAAAGAACTCATATTTCAAAACTGGCAATTTGCCAATCTTGTTTTTAAAGACATACTTCAAAACTGGGAATTTGTCAATCATATTTTAAAAGACATATTTCAAAACTGGCAATTTGTCAATTATATTTCAAAAGAATATTTCAAAACTGACAATTTGCCAATCATATTTTAAAACTAGCATTTGTCAATCATGTTTCAAAAGATATATTTCAAAACTGGCAATTTGTCAATCATGTTTCAAAAGACATATTTCAAAACTAGCTATTTGTCAATCATATTTCAAAACTGGCAATTTGCCAATCATGTTTCGAAAGACATATTCCAAAACTGGCAATTGCCAATCATGTTTTAAAAGTCATATTTTAAGAGTGACAATTTTCCAATTATGTTTCAAAAGTCATATTTCAAAATTGACAATTTACTAATCATATTTTTTTCAAAATTTATATTTGTCAGCCACGTGTTGAAACCCATGTTACAAATCCAGCTCGTGCTTTCAAAATGGGTCTTTGGGCCCACATGTTCAAAATCAGGCTTCACGCCTTCACGTTTTCAAACTGGGCATATGTGTCCACAAATTTTAGAATCAGGCTTCCACGCCTTCATGTTTTCAAATCGGGCCTCTGAGTCCGCAAATTTCAAAATCAGGCTTCCACGCCTTCATGTTTTCAAATTGGACCTTCGTGTCCTCACAATTTCAAAATCAGGCTTCCACGCCCTCATGATTTCAAATCGGTCCTCTGTGCCAACGTTTTCAAAACTTACTAGAAATGACACTTAAAGCAAAAGAATTTCCAAGACAAATAAATCTCGAAGGAGCAGCAACTGCAGAATAAGTGCGGTAGTCCATTCTCAGTTTGTGGAACATTTCCCACATCTGGGGTCTCTAGGGATACAAAACAAACAAATCTCGAAGGAGCAGCAACTGCGGAAGAAGTGTCGTAGTCCATTCTCAGTTTGTGGAATATTTTCCCATCTGGGGTCTCTAGGGATACAAGATAAATAAATCTCAAAGGAGCAGCAACTGCGGGACAAGTATCGCAGTCTATTCTCAGTTTGTGGAATATCTCCCATATATGGGGTCTCCAGGGATACAAGACAAATTGATCTTAAAGGAGCAGAAACTGCGGAATAAATATCGCAGTCCATTCTCAATATGTGGAATGTTTCCCGCATATGGGGTCTCCAAACATATAAATCAAAATTGACCTCCAAAACAGTCACTGCGGGATAAGTACCGTAATACAGCCTCCTTTTGTGGAATGTTTACCACATTTGAGGTCTCTAAAAGACATACATTAAAAAAAAGAGAAAAAAAAGATGAAATGAATAGAAAATAATAAAATAAAGTAAAAAAAATGATCAATGGAAAAATGAAATGATTAAAAAGAGAGAATGGAATGAAATTTTGTTCAAAAAAAAAGAGAAAAAAGAAAATAAATAGAAGAAAGAAAAAATAAAAATAGAAAAAGAAAGAAAGAAAAAAAAGAAGAAAAGAAAAGAAAAGAGAAAATTAATCATGAAATGAACAGGACAAAAGAAATGCAAAAAAATAAAAAAGAACATTTGTTTTAAGAAGTCGGGCCTCTCTGCCCACGTATGGGCTCCCATACTCAAACTCTTAATTAATCTACTAGGAGCTGCAATTACGGGATAAGTACCATACTCCAACCTCAGATCGTGAAATGTCGCCACATCTGGGGTCTCTAACGATGCAAAAAATGTTAATCTTCAAGGAGCTGCAACTGCGGGATAAATACCGTAGTCCAGCCTCAGATCGTGAAATGTCGTCACATCTGGGGTCTCCAAAGATATAAAAAAAATGTTAATCTTCAAGGAGCTGCAACTACGGGAGAAATACCGTAGTCCAGCCTCAGTTCGTGGGATTAGTGCCGCTTCTGAGGTCTCCGAGGATATAAGAATCCACCCTTAAGGAGCTGCAACTACGGGATAAATACCGTAGTCCAGCCTCAGTTCATGAGATTAGTGTCGCGTCTGAGGTCTCCGAGGATATAAGAATCCACCCTTAAGGAGCTGCAACTACGGGATAAATACCGTAGTCCAGCCTCAGTTCGTAGACTTAGTGTCACGTCTGATGTCTCCGAGAATATAATAATCCATTCAAAGGAGCAGCAACTACGGAATAAGTGCCGTAGTTCATTCTCAATTTTTGGAATATCTCCACATCTGGGGTCTCCAAGACAAACCATTCTCTGAGGAGCAGCAACTACGGGACAAATACCGTAGTCCAGCCTCAATTTGTGGTATCAATACCGAATCTGAGGTCTCCAAGGGAACAAACATCCATCTCCGAGGAGCTGCAACTACCAGACAAGCATTGTAGTTCGATCTCAGCCCATGAGACAATTGCCACGAATCGTATATTATCACGTCCCTTTTGCGGCGGTTGGGGGATTTAACACTGAGCTTTGACATTCCATGCCCAAGATCCCCCAAGTCAATATGGTGGAGCCACCTTCACATTGGTCGATGGTTCATGATGGCGTCATTATGCTTCAACGTTAGAGAGGATTCAACAACTCATGGAGCTAAATTTGACATTGCCTCGAAGACATACACCCTCCAGTCTTTCATTTTCAAGAACTTTGAGGGTACACTATTGAATGTATGCTCGCAGTGCATATCTTGCGACATTTCTGTAAAAAAAAAAAGAGTAAAACGATTAACAAAAGGGTTCAAAATAGAGATGTCCGTTGGACCTACTATGGTTTCACTACGAGTAGGGGTTAAAAGGACAAAAAAAAAACCCGGCCACGGTGAAAACCCAAAAGGGCGTCGTGGGAAAATTGGGAACCCTGCTACGTGAAAACCCAAAAGGGCGCGTAGGCAAAAGCAAGAAGGGGCTGACTCCGGCGAAAACCGAAAAGGCGCTTGGGTCAGTAATGTGGTAAAAAAATTTGAAAATGAATGAAGTCAAATGTCAAAATGGCAAGAAGGGGCAGAGTTTCATCCTTGCTCTTTCAAGAAATCCTCTTTTTCTATGCATTCTCTAAATCTAGCTATGCGCTCTCTTGTCAAAAAAAAAAAAAAAAAAAAACTCAAAACTTAGACAAGCTGTCTCTTGCCATCCACGCATCACGCTTATATACACTGCTCCTTCCAAGTAGGACCCTAGGTTTAGATAACCACTGCCTTTTCAAATTTCCAAATAAAGTTCCGCCTTGACTTCTTGCCTTGGTTGGCCAGTAGATGTTTACCTCTAGAATCCCTGTTGAAACCAGCACATAGGTTTTTAGGTTATCAGTTCGCAATCCACCCAATAACCTCACACCATCTACCAACATCATGGTATGATTGGTGGTCGAGTTATATTTCACTCATAAATCTCTCTTATATATATTATGTATATAAAAAAAACAAACAAAAAAGAGGCTTAAAATAGCAGTGCCTCGTTGGACTTGTCTAGGTTTTCTCGGACAAGGGTAAAAAGAGCTAGAACCCAGTCATGGCGAAAACCCGAAAGGGCGCCATGGGAAAAATTGGGTACCCGCTACGTGAAAACTCGAAAGGGCGCGTAGGCAAAAGCAAGAGGGGGTCGAGTTGAGTGAAAACCCGAAGGGCGCTCAATTCGATAAAAAAAAAAACAAAACAAAACAGATGCCAAAGACAAGCGGGCTTCGAGTCTCTAGAAAGGAAATCCTGACAGAAGTGGTACTCGACAGTCAAAGCTCATCTTCATGTCAGTACCAGCCAAGGCTCGTCGTTCGTGTCAGTTGAAATTTATCTTCTCGACAATCAAAGCTCATCTTCATGTCAGTGCCAGCCAAGGCTCGTCTTCATTGCCAGTCGAGACTCGTTCATGTCAGTGCTAGCCGAAGCTCGCCTTCATGCCAATTGATATTTATCTTCGTGCCAACGAAAGCCTATCTTTGGTCAGTTGAAGTTTATCTCAATGCCAATCAAAATTGTCTTCGGGCCAGTCGAATCTTGTCTTCACGAGAATTGAAGCTTGTCGTCATGCCAGCCGAAACTCATCTCCATACCAGCCAAAAGGTGGTCGATACCCAGAGAGTAGGTGTCAGTACATGATGGTGTTGACAAATGACTAAATTGCAGGGGTTGACACATGATACACTCTGGCTGAATCTATTGACACTCAATGAAGCAGATGCGACGAATGACTAAGTCGGTCGACAGCCAAACAGAACAAAAGTCTAAAAGGAAGACAATGGCTCATTACTCCATCGGTAGACAAATCAACACTGATAATTAGCATTGCTGTGAGAGATGGGATACAAAATCCAAGATGGCGATTTGGTCATCATAGTTATCAACAATGGTGTGGAAGTAATCTACTTCCCCCCAACAAAGGCCTCAACACTACCTCAGGCTCAGATTGTTGCGCATCCAAGGCAACCAGCCGGCAAGATAGTTCAGAGGAAAGGAAGCGGCAAGGCCACTTACTTAGTCTAGAAGGGGCTACCAGCTCACAAATCAAGCCAGCATGCCCATCGGCTTATGCAATAGGCCAACATAACCCATGGACGACTGACCCATGAAGGCCACCAGCTCACATGGTCTTGCCAATTGAAAGAGGCCACTGATTATGGGCTCTCGCCAACTCAAGGAGGCTTCCGATTAAAAAAAATCTTATGTTATAGACATCCCACCGGGTCAGAAATCCCAGAAATTCAAAGAAGTCGCCAGTCACAGCGTTGTTGTCGACTCATGAAGGCCACAAGTTCTCAAGTAACTTGTCAGTTCAATGGTCCTCATTGCCCTATTTGGTTTCTTCATCGACTCATGAGGCTAGCGAGTCACGACATTAACAGCCAGAAGGCCTACCGAATCACCAGACCATACAGAAGGGCTGCTGACTCAAGGATTTTGCCCACTCAAAATGCCCCTAAGTAGAGAGTCCGTCGACTCACAGAGCTGCTGATTGATCCGCATATCAAGTCAGAGCCCATTCATCATGCGAGAAGTCCAGGGGCTTCGACTCGCATCGAGGTCAACCGTCTCAAGCTAAATACAACATCATGAATACATAGCCAAAGCCAAGAGACCGTCAACACATTGACGAACCACGAGGCTGTCTGCAAGACCACAAGTCAGCGACGTCTGTGCTAACAAATTGACTCACATCAAGTTGCAAGTGAGATTCTGTTGATGTCATACGAGTTCACCCACGGGCGTCGCGCCGCTCGGCCCTCGCTTGCACCACCCCTGGGTGGGGGCATTTGTGAATGTCAAAAAAAAAAATGAAGAGATGAGCCCATATGAACAAAGAGTGCAACCCACGTACACACTTAAAATGGGCCAAAAAATATAGCCAAAAGAGGCCCACAACGCAGCAGCCCATGAGGGCCCAACACACACCAAATGCATAAGTCCACAGCAAATGGCCCCCAAGGAAAATATGGTAAAAGGTGGGGGGGCAAAAGGGTAAAGGGGATTTTTCCCATCCCCTTAAAAGTTCCTTCTTGGGCAGCAAGAAAGAGAGAAGAGGGAGCCAAAAAAGGGAGGGCAGTAAGAGGTCTTTTCGGGTTCCTGGTTCTTCAAAGGGAGAAGAGAGCAGAAAGAGAGGAGAGGAAGAGAAAGGGGCTCTGCATGGGCTTCAAGAGGAAAAAGAGAAGAAGAATAGAAGAAAAAAGAGAAGAAGAGAAGAAAAGGGAAGCTTGCCAATGTGAGAGAGAGAGGTTTGGAGGAGGTTCTCTCTCTCCCTCAAAAGTCTGCAGAAAAGAGTGGAAGAGGAGAGCTCCAAGAAGAGGGGCCATCGTCCCCCTCCTCCCTCCTTTTTTTTATAATTATTTCATGTTCTTCTCTTCTTCCTCATGTCTTGTCAAATCATGGTGTATGTATGTACTTGTTGTCTCTTCCCTTTTCCATGGGATGAGAAGGGCATTTAATGCTTCCTTTTCTTGAATAGAGTATAATAGATGAGATGCATGTGATGCTTTTCATTTAATGTAATGGAGGATGCTTTCTTTTTGTGTTTATATTGTGCAAGGACATGGCCCCTTCCCATCTTTGTTTTTTAAAGTGATTGCTCTTCTCCCAGCAAGAAACCCTCTTTCTATTGCTGCGTTCTGCTCTTTTCTCTTGAATGTAGGCTACCGACTCACCTGGGTGTGGGCTTAGGGGGGCGCCCAAGGGTAGACACCTGATGTCTATTCCTTGCTGGTGCCCCTAAATGGGACTGACAGCCCTGTAATCCATCATGGAGGTGCTGGTCCCCTTGGCAGCAAGGGATTCCTCCATTTTATAAGTTTTCAAGCTCGAACATCGCTTTCCGAATCACTGCAATTCCAAGTCTATGCACAAAAGGGTGGATAATGTGATATCCATGCCCTCCTAAGGACTTGAAGGGGATGTTATCATCCCAACATCGCGTCCATACCGCGTTTCACCCATTTCCCGGAGCGAAAACCATGTAAGCAACCCTTTCTTTGTTGAAGGTTTGCTGCCGACTCACCTGCGCAGTGAGCTTTGGGCGCTTAAGATTGGTTGGCATGGTGTTCGGCCGTATAAGAGTTTGAATCCGACCAGGATATGCCTCAGTCCCTCCTATAAAATTTCCCAGCGTTCCGCCGCGAGTTGTGTGCCATCCCTTTGCAAATGGGTGCTACCGACTCACGCAGGCAGAACTGCTTGCTGCCGAATCACCTAGGCAGTGAGTTTTGGACACTTAAGATGGGTTGGCATGGTGTTCTGGCCCGTAAAAAAGTGTTGGAAACTGACCAGGACATACCTCAGTCCCTCCCATAAAATTTTCACATCGTTCCGCCTTGATTTGGGTGTCATCCATTCATAAATGGGTGCTGCCGACTCACCCAGGCAGAGCTGGGTGTTGCCGACTCAGCAGTCTGCCGACTCACGGAGGCAGAATAGTTTCCTGCCGACTCACATAGAAATAAGACTCTACGAGACCCCGGGTTAGATAATATGATATCTATGCTCGGGTTCCTAGACTCAAACATTGTTGGATCATCCACCGGACTGTTTTTGGTCTCGGTACTCATTGTTTCCCTCGTAGCCACGTCTCGGGAATCGGTACCGTGTGCCATTTGGGTAGCACCGTATACAGTCAACACCTATTTTGGTACCATCTCTTTGTGGTGGATAGATTCCGCGAACTCTCCCACATCTCATGAGTCCGGGGGAGAGGAGATGTGACGAATTTTCCACAGTTTTAACCGTTAAGTGCTTCTAGCTGGTGAGTCGGTAAGGACTTAGCAGGCTACCGATCACCGAATCAGGAAGAGACTTGAACCAGGAGTCGGCAGGCCTCACATGATGAGTCGGCAAGCTTGGTTTATGAGAATATTGTTTTCGGTCTCGGTACTCATCGGTTCCTCGTAGGTAAGCCTCGGGAATTGGTACCACGTGCCGTTTTGGGTAACGCTGTACGCGGCTAACACCTCGTTTTGGTGCGTCTCCATCGTGGTGGACGAGTACCGTGCCTTCCCTTTTTTCTATGAGTAAGGGGAGGTGCTGCCGATTTTTCTCGTGCATTCTTTATAAGATTAAAAGACTCTAAAAACACGCTGGTTGGGTGATTCGGAAGCACTGCGACAGCCTGCCGACTCACTGATTAGCAGGAGTCTGCCGACTCAACAGTCTGCCGACTCATGGTTGCAGCAGGGTTTTGCCAACTCACTTGAATAGCAGTCTGCCGACTCATGATTGCAGCAGGGTTCTGCCAACTCACTTGACTTAAAATCTGCCGACTCAGCAGTCTGCCGACTCATGGTGTCACATCCTGAGAATTACGCAGTGGATATTAAATAATTCGAAAAATATATCCCGAGATGTGAACTGTCGGCAAATAAGCCTTAGCTAGCACGCACTAAATGTATAACAACATACATCATCATAGGGCCCAAATATTGAACTCAACTAACCTTTATTCAAATCTCAACTCATTGTATTCCAAATGGAAGCTATTACAGGACTAAGACTTAATAAAAATGGAAATTACATTGATTCCTCACTTCCTACTACATGAGTCTAACACTCATAGCAAACTACTATAACTAGACTCATAGTTGGAATGCTCTTCACTCATATGCATTCCCATCCTCGACTTGTTCTTCCTCTTGAACTTCATAGTCACCTAATTGGGTAAAAGTAGGGGATGAGCAACTAGCCCAGTAGGATTTATATCTCAATGTGCGGGCATGATATAAGTGATTAGCAATTTAGAACTAGGTAAGCACAATGGTTATCATGATATGCATGTACGAATAAAGCTCGTTAAAACATGATACATAAAACAGCTAGATAGAGTGATCATGATAGAACGAGATTTTAGAACAAGATGACAAGATAGAACTAGCAACAGATCACTTTGTACAAGCATGCAAGATTTCACTTGATGTCAAGAACGCAAGATATCACTATTTGCAATAAATGTAGGATGTCCATATCACGCAAGCAAGCAAGAACGCACGAGCACGATCATGTAACACTAATCAGGCACGTAGACACTAATGTACACCAAGAAAAGATCCATCAAGAATGTACACCAGGACACGTGTATGTGGTTATTGTATCTATCATTCAACAAGCAAGCAAGACTCCCAGCGCAAATGCAACGCCAGTAATCATTATACCCCATGGTTAATAGTATATTTATGACTCTCCGTCATTGGGGCTAGACTGGAGCCCTTGGACACTCGCCGTGCCCGGTCAGCATCTTATGTAAAATTTTAAATGTAGATACTCACAGTCATTAATAATGGCCAATGAGAGTTTCAAGATGTAAGCATGTGTAATGTCATGTTCATGATGATGATGAGAACAAGTAATAATTAATTTGAACATGATTTCATGATAACAATGTTCAAGAGATAAATTTGGCAGCATAACGGTACGATTTATACGTTAGTTTAATCTTTACATTATGGCTTTAGTCTAGATTGTAAATCACACTCACGAGAACAAGATGAGAGAGGAAGTGCACGCTATCTCCAGGGAACTTCAATGGTACAACCAACTAGTCTGCCATGTGGGAATCCATGGTCAGAAGAGATTTACGGAGGCCTTAGAGAAAATGTCACTAGTCTACCGATTCGGAATGACTGGTAGAGAGCTTCCAAATTCCCAGAAAGGGCTACCTAGACATATAAGTGTGTAGTGATGTACGCATGTCTCAATTCACAAACCATCGGTTTTAAACTCATGGAAAACACTTAACATGATGGCACGAATTGAACAATGCATTTAACTACCCATGGGTTTGCAAGATTTTAAGAATAATAATTATCATTTAAAACAAGGTAGAATAATGGAAAGATTAAATCACAAGTTGCATGAATGGATCATAACATTTAAAGAGCAATTAGAATAGCCTTCATGTAATTAAAACCTTTAAATGGGTTAACTACTTTTAAGCCATTAAATAACCATCATGTAATGATCAGACCCAAGACATGCAATTTACACATTAAATATCATATTAATCAGACCTTGGTATAGCGGTTAGATTTGCAAGAAAATAAGTGGGGTTTCAAGCAAAATCCTGAGGTCACGACGGACCCTTGTAAGGGTCACGACGGGGTCAGATCAGATCATGACAGTGCCTTGTAAGGATCGCGATAGGCTTGTCTGATCAGGCAGGCAGTTCGTGACGGGTTCTATGAAGAAGGCGACATGGCTGTCAGACCCGGAGGTCAGGTCGCGACGGCGGTTCTGTCGCGATCAGATCGTGACGGAATTCTTGTCGCAATCTGCCTAAGAACGCGGCCTATCAAGCCGTCGCGTTCTCAGGTCCTTGGCCTGCGTCCGACAGAGAAAAGATAGTGCTTTGGATTGTGGACCAGACTTTCCTTGTTTTGACACAGGGTTGTTCTAAAATTAAGAACAAATTGTACAGTGCATGAAAAATAATGAAGCCAGTTTTAAACCAACCTAGACATGCAAGGGTGCTTCTAGTAAATTGGAATTAGAAAACAATGATGGTTTCAACAGGCTTTAATCAAGTCAAATACAAACGTAAAAGCCAAGTGCAACCCGAAAACATGGTATCATGCAGCGACCCTCTTACCACACTTATAACTCTCTAACTAATGACATTTAGACAAAACGTTCAACACAAGACATGACGAAACTTTCAGGTTGTGGGTTTGCTCTAATTCGGTCTCAAATCACATGCACATATAAAGAACGGGAAAAGCCCTAACAGTGCGTGACTTGAGGAAAACGCTTATAACTCAAAATCTACTCATTGGAATTCGATGAAACCAGTGGGAAACGAAAGCTAACTTGATGCTCTACACATTGGTATAGGATATGTTAAGGTTTGGCCCTAGAAAACCTACCGTTTGGGTTGAAGAAGTCCCATTTTTTCCAGAAAACCCATGTTCAGACCACTGTTTGAAGAACGCCTAATACTCCGTGTATACTGCATGGAATTTGGGCATTCCACTTGAGTTAGAATGTATACTTGACCCTATTTCTAGGGGTATAAGCCTTGCAAGGTTTGGCCTACCTTTGATCGACTTCAAGTGGACAGTTTGTGCAGGTCGCAACATACGAACTGGGGAAGAAGATGTCCTTCTTGTGGTCGATCCACAGCTCCCCAACCACCAAGAGCTTCTCCACACGACCCCAGCAAGTTGTAAACTCATCCCTAGGGTTTGGTGAAGAGTATTTAAGCAACCAAGGTATTTAGGAGTCCTATTGTAACTAGGAAAGAGGGGTTGCGGGATTGGCTTGTGTCTTTCCATTATTTGAAGATCTCTCCCTCCATTAGAGAGTCTTGGCCATCAAGCAACCTCCATCGGTGGTAGGCACGAATTTGGGTTGCCAAGAGTGCATGATTGCCTCCCAATTAAACCCTAATTACCACTTTCCAATTTCAGCTTATTTATGGTTACGAATTTTCATGCATTTTCTTGCTTCATTTGATTTTTGGGCCATATGTGGTTCATTTGCCCAATTAAGATATTAGGTCATTAACATATAATGTTGGAAGTCTTTCCAACACTTTTATTAAATTTTGGTTGCGTCGTATTTCCGTGTTAACGGTTTTCCGACTCGTTTCCTAATTTGGATAATCGGTCACCATATGATGTACACTTGGTTAAATCGATTTTTTGTCGCACAAATTTCTTCGTGGAACACTTAGGAATAATGTGTGGGGTTGATTTATAATTTTTATAGATTTTTCTGATGTGTTATAGCACATACGATAATGATTCGTATGTTTTAAATACTTGATATTATGGAAATATTTATTTCCATTTATTTAAATTTTTATATAGTTAAAATTTCTGGGGTGCTACACCCTCCCCACTTAAGAGAATTTGGTCCCCAAATTCATGTATAGAAAGTTATTTTACCAGTGAGGTGTACTTACTTGTGAATAGCTCCGGGTATCTTTTGCGCATTGCTTCCTCGTTTCCCACATGTCGTCTTCATCCATGCGTTGATTCCATCTAACCCTTACCAGTGGGATGATCTTGTTCCTTAATTGGCGCAGTTCCGGTCCACGATCTTAATGGCTTCTCTTGATATGTTCCGTCTTTGTTGAATTCCAGGAGCTCATATTCTATGACGTGCCACTGATCCCGTACATACTTTTTCACATGGATATGTGGAACACATTGTGTATTCCATCCATTTGTGGGGGTAAAGCGAGACGATATGCCACCTCGCCGATTCTTTCAAGGATTTCGAAAGGCCCGACAACCTTGGTGACAACTTGCCTTTAATGCCAAAATGCCTGATCCCACGGCCTGGAGACACTTTCAAGAATACATGTTCACCAACCCGAAACTCCAGGTCTCTTCTTCTATTATCTGAATATGCCTTTTGTCTTTACTGCGCCACTGCCATTCTTTCTTTAATAAACTTTACCTTCTCTGTGGTTTCCCTTATCATCTCTGGTCCTAGCAGTTGTTTTTCGCCAACTTCATACCAGCATATTGGAGATCGGAAACTCCTGCCGTAGAGTGCTTCAAATGGTGCCATTTGAATGCTAGCTTGATAGCTATTATGTAGGCGAACTCCACAAGAGGTAAGTGTTCGTGCCAGCTACCTCCAAAATCTAGGACACAGCTCTAAGCATATCTACAATCACCTAGTTGGTTCTCTCCGTCTGACCATCTGTCTGTGGATGGAAAGCCGTGCTAAAGTTTAATTTAAATCCCAAGGAGTAGTGCAGTCCTTTCCAAAAGTGGGATGTAAACCTAGGGTCTCTATCAGACACGATAGACACTGGTACTCCATGTAATATGACTATTTCCTTCACATACAATGCAGCTAGAACATCTACTAACCACTTATTCTTCACTGGCAAGAAGTGAGCCGACTTAGTTAAGCGGTCGACAATAACCCAGATACCATCGAATCCACCTCTAGATTTGGGTAGTCGAAAATAAAGTCCATCCCTATACTTCCCATTTTCATGCCGGGATTTCTAGGGGTTTGAGTTTACCTGCGGGTCGCAAGTGCTCTGCCTTGACCTTTTGACATGTTAAGCATCGGGCGACATATTCCGCCACCTCTCTGTTCATATTAGGCCACCAAAAGCTTCTTTTCAAATCTTGATACATTTTGGTAGTTCCAGGATGAATGGTATACCTAGTCTTGTGAGCCTCATCCATAATCATTTTCTTTGTCTCCGCATGGTCAGGTACACAGACTCGATCCCGGAACAATAGTCTTCCATCTTCAGTTAATGAGAATTCCAGCCTCTGGTCTAGATTAGCCTTAATCTCCACAAGTATAGGGTCATTGTCTTGGAGTGTTGTGATGTCCTCCAATAGTGTAGGTTGTGCTTTAACACTAAACAAGGCATCCCTTCTCTTTGATGTCAGCATCAATATTTAACTTGGCGAAGTCTTCTAATAACTTCCATTCGTCCACCATTAAACATGACAATGTGATCATTGGCTTTCTACTTAGAGCATCTGCCACAGCATTTGCTTTTCCTGGATGATATTGGATCGTGAAGTCGAAGTCTTTGAGATACTCCAACCACCTCCGCTGTCTCATATTCAAGTCCTGCTGAGAAAATAGATACTTCAAGCTGTTATGGTCAGAAAACATAATGAATTTCTCACCATATAGATAATGACGCCATATCTTCAAGGTGAAGACTACAACAGCTAGCTCCAGATCATGTACAGGATAATTGTCCTCGTGCTTCTTCAATTGTCTGGACGCGTAGCATATAACTTTCCCATTTTGCATCAGCACATAGCCTAGGCCGATCCCGGATGCATCGGTGTATACTTCAAAACTACCCCCAGCAACTGGCAGTGTCAGTACGGGTGCCGAGGTAAGGTGCCCTTTCAGTGCCTTGAAACTTTCTTCATATTCATCAGTCCATGCAAATTAATTCTCCTTCCTAGTAAGCCTGGTCAATGGTACAACTATCTTTGAGAAATCATTAATGAAGCGACGATAATAACTAGCTAAACCCAGAAAGCTCCTAATCTCCGACATAGTTGTCGGACTTTCCCAGTTCTTTGCCGCCTCCACCTAGATGGATCCACAGAGATTCCCTCTTGGATATGATGTGACCAAGGAAAGACACTTCCTCCATCCAGAATTCACACTGACTAAGTTTAGCATAGAGTTGATTATCTCTGAGCACTTGCAGAGCAACCTTCAAGTGTTCCTCATGTTCTTCTTTGGATTTGGAGTAAATAAGGATGTCATCAATGAACAACACTATAAACTGGTCCAAGTATGGCCTATAAATATCGTTCATAAGTTGCATGAAAGCCGCTGGAGCATTTGTTAAACCAAACGGCATGACCACGAACTCATAGTGACCATATCTACTCCGGAATGTAGACTTGTGAATATCCTCCTACTTTATTCTTAGTTGATGGTAGCCTGATCTTAGATCTATCTTGGAGAAATATTGTGCACCGGAGATCTGGTCAAACAGCTCGACGATGTGGGGCAGTGGATACTTATTCTTTATTGTCAACTGGTTTAACTGGCGGTAATCAATGCATAGCCTCATTGTCCAGCCCTTCTTTCTGACAAATAGCACTGGTGCTCCCCACGGGGACGTGCTAGGCCTAATAAAACCCTGATCTAGCAATTCTTGGATCTGTCTTTTCAACTCCTACAATTCAATAGGGGACATGCGATACAGAGCTTTTGAAACAAGGGCTGCCCCAGGGAGTAACTCAATGGTGAAGTTTACCTCCCGCTCAGGTGGTATACCAGGTAATTCCTCTGGAAATACATCAGGATAATCCCTGGCTATTGGAATGTCTTCTAGGGTTGGTTTCTTCTTTTCAGTTGCCAAGACAGAAACTAGGAAAGCATCACAACCCTGGTTAATCAGCTTAGAAGCCTTTAG
>CM024758.1:41916682-42024833 GCA_014218235.1 Colocasia esculenta | reverse complement strand
GCAGTAACAGCGAATGGCATTTATCTAATGTTGATTAGATTTTTTCCATATTAGCTAAATTGTTTAGTAAATGGTTTTCAAAATAAATTATTATATTTTTGAAATAAAAGTTATTTTAGAAGTAATTATGTGATAATTGCTTATTGATGCATGTGATGTGTTGATGTGTGGATGGATGATCAGGACCTAGATTTCATGTGATGATGTTTATGGTTTATGGCATGTGATGTAATTTTTAGGACTGCGAGCCTCCCTCTCTCCCCTATTAAATCCGGTTGTACATTCTATCTCCCTCCTGTTATGTACTCTCCTTGACTTGTTCAAGGTTTATTATTATTATCTGATGTATATTTATGGGCATGCGAGCCCAATTTAATGTTACTTGTAATTTTAAGAAGCGGATTGGAGGAGATGGAGGAGAGTACCATGCAAGACCTTCATGGAGATAGAGTTACATCAAGCAAGAGCATACGATGCGGGGCTGCCTATGTTTGCCATGTTTGTGGATTCCACCATGGCTCTGGTAATGCACTCTAGTTAAAGTCCATGATCATCCATCGTTTTTCTTCATATATGTGATATGTGTGGAATGTGCTATGATTTATATATTAAATATATGATTCCAAATTCTATATATCAATAGCACGCAGATATAGAGACCAAGATAAAATATGTCAAAATCCCTCCTCGTTTAAATTTTAAGCTGTAGCGTAATCATTAGAAATGAATACGTGGCCCTCCATCATTATAGTTTTAGGATTGCCATTAGATCGGCAAGTTTTTGTGCTATCCACAAGGCTGCCAAATCTGATGACAACTAAAACTATGGCGGTGAATGCCTTAAACGGTGTAGAGAACGGTGTAGCTTGTTGTGCTTCCCCAGGGCTACATCACATCTATGCTCGTTACGAAGGATGGTACCACTTAGACTGGATTTCTGACTTCGGCTATCCACAGGTCATTAAAATTCAGGGGCCCAAATTAAATCAGATATTTACAAGAGTTTCAAGTGTCAAAGTTGACCTGTCACGCCCCGATATTTAGCAGCGGAATAAATACCGGGGACGTGAACGATACAAACCGGCGTATCACAGTTGAATAGTGCAGAGTCACAGTCGAATATAATAACACATTCAAGACTATAATATGGTCACCATTAGTATACTTTAATTCATTTCATTCAACTAGATACAACCTCACATAAGAAGAATTAACCAAAGGGTCCATCATTCAAATAAACTTCCACAAAAGTTTCACTATTACATAGACTACTACTCAAATTTCTATTTCTAAACTGTCATCTATTCTAGGACGGGTGCTCGTCACTCTTGCCCAGTCCCATCCGACTCCACTGGTTCTTCATCACTACCTGAAAAAGGCAGGATGATAGGGGTGAGCGAACTAGCTCAGTAGGATTTATATCTCAATCACGTGCGGGCACTAGTATACATGATTAACATTTATATAGGCAGATATGCTTATGAGTATGCTGACAATGCATGCTTTTCTAACAAGTTGAATAGCAAAGTAGAACGGATATCATATCAGATCAATTGTCGAGTTCCATATACAATGGACAGATATTCAAGAATAAAATCATGTCAGAAGAGATTGGCCATATTCAAACAGAGTTCATGTGTTCACAAGAACAAACTTATCATATCATGTCAAGTCAAACTTATCAAGTCAAACAGGAGGCACTTATTCACAATCTTGCATGTCAGGTGTGCTATGCCAAGCACCAAGAGTCCATACTCCCTCGGTTAACAAGTACGTTGGGGCGCTCCTCCCCAGGACCGGACAGGGCCCTATTGCACAGGCATTGTATCAAGTTTTGGACCGGAGTCCCACGATGTGCCGAACAAACATATTCATATTATGGCCACAGAGTTTCAATGACAAGCTCATAGTAAAAAGAACATGATCACTCATAGAGTCAAGGAATGACAAACAGCTCAAAAGAACAAGGCAGGATAACGACGTATCTTATATTTCATAATTCATTAATGTCTTGACATGAGGGTGTTTCTAAAGACAGATCATATGTAGAACATGTACTTTCCTAACATGTATGCATATGACAATAATCAATTGAACACCGGAAAACATGAAACCATGAAACTCATATGCAAATCACCACTAACATGTCCATACTAATCATGTATTCATCCCCACATTCATAACATATTCTTATCTTATCAATTGACAATAAGCAAGATCACAAGATAATCCAATGATCATAAGAACAATCAAATTACACATTAGAATCATATTCATATCATTACCATTTCCTTCAATGGTTTGATTTATTTTAAGTCCATGCATACTATATAACATCATGTACATGCTTGAGACATCATGAATGATTAGACCCAAATTATACAAAAAACTTGTAAGGGTAGTGTCGACACTAGATCAGGTGGTGTCGACACCATGCTCAAACCCAAGACAATCAGGCAAAACTGGTCAGGTAGTGTCGACACTAGTTCAGGTAGTGTCGACACAGAGACAGATTCCAAACCCTTCTGGAAAACATGGGACAGTGTGTCGACACTAGATGGGTAGTGTCGACACTAGATCAGTTTCCAAAACCCCTGGGGAAAAACTGGGACAGTGTGTCGACACTAGATGAGGCAGTGTCGACACTAGATGGCCTTCCCAGAACACTTTCTGGGCTGTTTGGGACAGGGTGTCGACACTAGTCCAGTAGTGTCGACACTAGAGGGCTTCCCAGAACACTCTCTGGGCTGCCTTGGGACAGTGTGTCGACACTAGTCCAAGTAGTGTCGACACTAGAGTCCTTCCAGAACAAAACTTAAGAGTCATGTGAGACCCGAAAACACATGCCATGCAGCGATTCACTTCAAACTCTTATAACTCTCTAACGATTGACATTTGGACAAAACGTTCAACATGAAAGATGAAGAAGACAACTAGTAGAAGAATTTTTATGTTGAGGGTTTGATCAATTCGGTCTCGAATCCCGAGAAAACATGTGAAGAACAAAATCAAGTGAAACCCGAAATCACAGTATCAAACAGAGACTCTCTTATCATGCTCCTAACTCTCTAACGAAAACCTTTGGACAAAACGTCCCATAGAAGATGATCGTGACTTCAAGTAAAAGAACTTTCATGAAGAAAGTTTAGTCAAATTTGGTCTTGAATCGTGTGCACAATATGACGAACGAGAAAAGCCCTAACTGTGCAAGACTTCGGGAAAATCACCAATACACGATGAATACTCCATGAAAATTGGGCAAATCAAGTGCAAATGATCCTAGACTCAAAGAACTACATGTTGGCATTGGTTTTCTTTAATCTTGGCCCGAGAACACCTACCTTTACGAAGATCTAAAACCTGTTGATGTTCTGGACGCAACAGAGGATGCAGGGGATGAAGCTCCGGATTCCCAGCCTTTCTCCTGCTCCTCAGAAGTTCTTGCTTGCTTCCAAACGACTCCAACTTCGTTGTTAAACCTTCCCCAAGAGTTTAGGGACGAGTTCTTATAGTTTTAGGATGTTGTTAAGAGTCCTAATGATGCTAGGAAAGGGCTACGAGCTCTGTTCCTAGTTTCCAGAAAATCTGGGATTCCTTTACTCAAAAGAGGTAGCCAAGGTTTAGGAAACCACCAATTGGGATTGAGTTCGGTTTTGGCTTACCTTACATGACTACTCATCCATAATATGACCCTAATTACCCTCACTAATTACTGCATAATTACATACACGAATTTCTGGGCAATTTTCTGTCCTAGTTTGTTCATATCCTTGGGCCAAATATGCTCTATTGGCCCAATCTTATTAATAGGTCATTAACCATGGTATTGGAAGTCTCCAATACGTTTATTTATTTTATCCCTCTATATTCTGAAATTTTAAATTGCTAAATTTCCGGGGTGTTACATCCTCCCCCACTTAAGAATTTGGTCCCCAAATTTACGCATAATGGTGTATTCGTACCTGAGAATAGTTCCGGGTGGTTTTTCTTCATTCTTTCCTCTGTTTCCCAGGTAGCATTAGTAACTCCGTCTCGACTCCATTGAACCTTCACCATAGGTATGGTACGATTCCTGAGTCGCTGAATCTTCCGATCCAACAGTTTGATCGGCTTCTCTTCATAAGTCAGGTCCTCCCGAATCTCCAAGTCCTCGTGGTCAATTACATGGTCGGCATTGAATAAGTACTTCCGCAGCATGGATATGTGGAACACATTATGCACGTTTGCCAGTTGCGGAGGTAGTGCAAGTCTATACGCCACCTGACCAATTCTTTCCAGAATTTCAAATGGCCCTATAAATCTGGGACTTAGTTTTCCTTTGATCCCAAATCTTTGTATTCCCCTCGAAGGTGAGACCTTCAAGAAAACATGTTCGCCAACCTGAAATTCCAGTTCTCTCCTTCTCTTGTCTGCATAACTCTTCTGTCTGGATTGTGCTATCTTCAGACGTTCCCTGACAATCTGAACCTTCCGGACAGTTGCCTCAATCAAGTCGGGTCCAACCCATTGGTTCTCCCCAACCTCTTCCCAACAAAGGGGTGATCTGCAACTCCTGCCATATAAGGCTTCAAATGGAGCCATTTTGATACTAGCCTGATAGCTGTTGTTATAAGCAAACTCCATCAAGTACAACTGATCATCCCATCGACCTTTGAAATCCAGCACCAGAGCACGAAGCATATCCTCCACAATTTGATTGGTCCTTTCAGTTTGTCCATCAGTCTGAGGATGGAAGGCAGTACTAAAGTTTAGTTTAGTACCCATTGCTGCTTGTAAACCCTTCCAGAAGTGTGAAGTAAATCTAGGGTCCCGATCTGATATTATGCTAGATGGAACCCATGCAGTCTAACTACTTCCTTAACATATAGAGCGCCAACACATCCACTGACCATGTACTCTTGATCGGCAAGAAGTGAGCCGACTTAGTCAATCGATCAACTATTACCCAATTGCATCCATACCACCTCTAGTCTTGGGCAATCCCATGATAAAGTCCATACCGATACTATCCCACTTCCACTCTGGATTTCTAGTGGTAGCAGTCCACCAGCTGTACGAAATGCTCGGCTTTGACTTTCATGCATGTTAAACAGTATGCCACATGATCGGCCACATCCCTCTTCATGTTTGGCCACCAGTACGACCTTTTTAATCTTGGTACATCTTTGTTGATCCTGGATGAATCGTATATTTGGACTGGTGAGCTTCATTCAGTAACCTCTTCTTGAGTTCTTCATGATCAGGGACACATGTTCTACCTCTGAATAATAATCTTCCCTCTGCTGATAGAGTAAAGTCGGGTCTTTGTTCTAGCTTCTCCCTGATCTGAACTAAGAATGGATCTTCTCCCTGTTTCTCCTTGATTTCGGTCAGTAGACCGGATTGTATCTGGAGATTGGAAATCATTACTTGTTTCTCCTTCTTTTCCATGTCTAAATTCAGACTTGCAAATTGCTCCAGTAACTTCCATTCGCCCAGCATCATACTAGCTAGCATAGTTCCTGGTTGTCTACTTAGAGCGTCTGCCACTACATTGGCTTTCCCAGGGTGATATTGGATGGAAAAGTCAAAGTCCTTAAGGTACTCTAACCACCTTCTTTGTCTCATGTTAAGCTCCTTCTGTGAGAACAGTATTTCAAACTCTTGTGGTCAGAAAAGACTTTAAATTGCTCACCATAGATATAATGCCTCCAAATCTTCAAGGCGAATACTACACGCTGCTAACTCCAGGTCATGAACCGGATAGTTCACTTCGTGGATCTTCAACTGTCTGGAAGCATAAGCTATTACCTTCCCTTGTTGCATTAAGACACATCCCAGTCCAGTACCAGAAGCATCTGAATAAATTTCAAATCCTCCCTCTTCAGTGGGTAAGGCGAGGACAGGCAGTAGTCAGACACTTCTTCAAGTTGTTGAAACTTCCCTCGCAATCATCAGTCCACACAAACGGATTTTCCTTCCGGGTCAGCTTGGTTAATGGTACTGCAATCTTTGAGAAATCCTTTATAAACCTTCGATAATACCCAGCTAATCCCAGAAAACTCCTGATCTCTGTGACGCTTGTCGGTCTTTCCCATTTCAACACAGCCTCAACCTTTGATGGATCAACAGCGATACCATCTTTGGTCACCACATGCCCTAGAAAGGATACCTCCTCAAGCCAGAATTCACATTTACTCAACTTGGCATATAATTTGTTCTCCCTCAAAATCTGCAATGAAATCCTCAAATGCTCCTCTCTCTTTCTTTTGTCTTGGAATAAATCATATATCATCGATGAATACACCACAAACTTATCAAGATATGGGCGATAAATGCTATTCATCAGCTGCATGAAAACTGCAGGGGCATTTGTTAGTCCAAAAGGCATAACAATAAATTCATAATGCCCATACCTGCTTCGGAAGGCAGTCTTGTGAATGTCTTCTCCTTTGATCCTCAATTGATGATAACCGGATCGGAGATCTATTTTAGAGAAGTACCTAGCTCCAGATAATTGATCAAACAACTCATCAATTCTCGGTAGAGGGTATTTGTTCTTGATGGTTAACTGATTCAGTTGTCTGTAATCTATGCATAGTCTCATCGACCCATCTTTCTTCTTGACGAAGAGGACAGGTGCACCCCATGGCGATGTGCTTGGTCGGATGAAACCCTTCTCTAACAGTTCCATCAGTTGCTCTTTTAATTCCTTCAGTTCTGCGGGGACATTCTATATGGTGCCCTAGATACCGGTGCTGCACCAGGGACCAATTCGATGGTAAAATCGACCTCTCGCTCCGGAGGAATTCCTGGCAAGTCTTCGGGGAAAACATCAGCGTATTCGCTGACGACATGGATGTCCTCTACTTTGACTTCCTTCTTTGCAATGACTACAGCAGCAAGAAAGGCCATACAACCTTTCCTCATCATCCTTTTGGCTTGCAGTGCAGAGATAAGTGACAATCTCCTGCGGTTTCTATCCCCTGTGAACACTAGTTTTGGGTACTGGCTAAAAGTTACCCCTTCTCCTGCAATTTATACTAGCCCCATGTTCAGACATCCAGTCTGCTCCCAGTATCACATCATACCCTGCCATGTCCATACATATTAAATTTGCTGGTAGGTTTGGGTTTCAATCAACACCTCACTGGATGGTATATGGTTTGTAAGATTGGTACCCGGACCAATCGGGTTGACACAACTATTCCGGATTTCATTGGAACTGGTTTCACAGATAGGGTATCAACAAATGTTTGAGAATGAAGGAGTGCGTAGCTCCCGTATCAAAGAGAACATAAGCAGGTCGGGAAAGAATAGTAAGTGTACCTTCCACGATACCTCCTTCTTCAGCAGTTTCTGGTTCCTGGACAGCTTGCAGTCGGCCTTGCCTCTTCTGTCCATTTGACGTTTGTCATGAGGGGCTTGTTCTTTCAACATTGGGCAGTCCGAGATCCTATGGTCACGACTCCCACAGCGTAGGCATCTCCCTTGCGCTCTCCAGCATTCTTCAGTCCGATGACCAGCTCTGTCACAATGTTTGCACCTTTCTCCTGTTGCCACCATTACTTGCTTACCTAGCTCCTTCGGCTTTTTATCCGCTGGTTCATTTACCCCGCCACTGGGCCTTTTCTTCCCAATAGTCGGCTGATACCTCCCAGCAGAAGACACTTGTTCCCGTTTCACGGATTTTCCCTTAATCCTTTCAGCAGTCTCCATGGCATCTTCCAATAGTTGAGCCTTCTTAACCATTTCAGCATAAGTTTGAATGTCCATTGGCGCCAGTTGGGTGATGAACTGGGGCCTCAAGCCATTCAGAAAGCGTTTCGCCTTCATTCTTTCTGTCCCAATCAAGTGAACAGCGTATCGGGACAGCCGAGAGAATTGGGCCTCATACTCAGCCACATTAAGTCCTCTCTGCTTCAAAGCCGCAAATTCGGCTGCTTTCCGTTCTTGGACCCTCTCAGAAAAGTACTTGGCGTTGAAACGCTCAATGAACTGAGCCCATGTTTGTTGTCCATTGAGGGTTGCTTCTACCGACTCCCACCATGCCCTGGCATCCTTTTCCAACTGGAAAGTTGCCAGGAGTACCTTGTTCTGGTCTGTGCATTGCATAACCCTGAATATCCTTTCAATCTCTTTAACCCAGTGTTCAGCAACATCTGGGTTAGTACTCCCTTCAAACCTAGGTGGATCCATGTTCCGAAAATTCCGGTGGAGCTCACCGGCTCCGCGATTACCTCCACCCTGGGTGGCTTGTAAGATAGCCTGAGTCAAGTTCTGTATGGTTCTTTGCATGTCCCTAGCCTGGGCACGTTCTGCGGCCATTGTGGTAATAATCACCTTCAAGATAATAATGTGAGTTAGTCATCTAAATATATCACATGTGACTTTATTCCCATGGCTCTACCCAAGCTCACATTAGGTACGACAGGTTTTGACTCGTGTAATCTAGTTTCATTCCATATTCCTAATCCCTTGGACCCTAAAGTTCAGGCTCTGATACCAACTGTCACGCCCCGATATTTAGCAGCGGAATAAATACCGGGGACGTGAACGATACAAACCGGCGTATCACAGTTGAATAGTGCAGAGTCACATCGAATATAATAACACATTCAAGACTATAATATGGTCACCATTAGTATACTTTAATTCATTTCATTCAACTAGATACAACCTCACATAAGAAGAATTAACCAAAGGGTCCATCATTCAAATAAACTTCCACAAAAGTTTCACTATTACATAGACTACTCAAATTTCTATTTCTAAACTGTCATCTATTCTAGGACGGGTGCTCGTCACTCTTGCCCAGTCCCATCCGACTCCACTGGTTCTTCATCACTACCTGAAAAAGGGCAGGATGATAGGGGTGAGCGAACTAGCTCAGTAGGATTTATATCTCAATCACGTGCGGGCACTAGTATACATGATTAACATTTTATATAGGCAGATATGCTTATGAGTATGCTGACAATGCATGCTTTTCTAACAATTGAATAGCAAAGTAGAACGGATATCATATCAGATCAATTGTCGAGTTCCATATACAATGGACAGATATTTCAAGAATAAAATCATGTCAGAAGAGATTGGCCATATTCAAACAGAGTTCATGTGTTCACAAGAACAAACTTATCATATCATGTCAAGTCAAACTTATCAAGTCAAACAGGAGGCACTTATTCACAATCTTGCATGTCAGGTGTGCTATGCCAAGCACCAAGAGTCCATACTCCCTCGGTTAACAAGTACGTTGGGGCGCTCCTCCCCAGGACCGGACAGGGCCCTATTGCACAGGCATTGTATCAAGTTTTGGACCGGAGTCCCACGTTGTGCCGAACAAACATATCATATTATGGCCACAGAGTTTCAATGACAAGCTCATAGTAAAAAGAACATGATCACTCATAGAGTCAAGGAATGACAAACAGCTCAAAAGAACAAGGCAGGATAACGTCGTATCTTATATTTCATAATTCATTAATGTCTTGACATGAGGGTGTTTCTAAAGACAGATCATATGTAGAACATGTACTTTCCTAACATGTATGCATATGACAATAATCAATTGAACACCGGAAACATGAAACCATGAAACTCATATGCAAATCACCACTAACATGTCCATACTAATCATGTATTCATCCCCACATTCATAACATATTCTTATCTTATCAATTGACAATAAGCAAGATCACAAGATAATCCAATGATCATAAGAACAATCAAAATTACACATTAGAATCATATTCATATCATTACCATTTCCTTCAATGGTTTGATTTATTTTAAGTCCATGCATACTATATAACATCATGTACATGCTTGAAGACATCATGAAATGATTAGACCCAAATTATACAAAAAACTTGTAAGGGTAGTGTCGACACTAGATCAGTGGTGTCCACCATGCTCCAAACCCAAGACAAAATCAGGCAAAACTGGTCAGGTAGTGTCGACACTAGTTCAGGTAGTGTCGACACTAGAGACAGATTCCAAAACCCTTCTGGAAAACATGGGACAGTGTGTCGACACTAGATAGGGTAGTGTCGACACTAGATCAGTTTCCCAGAACTCCTGGGAAAAACTGGGACAGTGTGTCGACACTAGATGGCAGTGTCGACACTAGATGGCTTCCCAGAACACTTTCTGGGCTGTTTGGGACAGTGTGTCGACACTAGTCCAAGTAGTGTCGACACTAGAGGGCTTCCCAGAACACTCTCTGGGCTGCCTTGGGACAGTGTGTCGACACTAGTCAAGTAGTGTCGACACTAGAGTCCTTCCAGAACAAAACTTAAGAGTCATGTGAGACCCGAAAACACATGCCATGCAGCGATTCACTTCAACTCTTATAACTCTCTAACGATTGACATTTGGACAAAACGTTCAACATGAAAGATGAAGAAGACAACTAGTAGAAGAATTTTGATGTTGAGGGTTTGATCGAATTCGGTCTCGAATCCCGAGAAAACATGTGAAGAACAAAAATCAAGTGAACCCGAAATCACAGTATCAAACAGAGACTCTCTTATCATGCTCCTAACTCTCTAACGAAAAATCTTTTGGACAAAACGTCCAACATAGAAGATGATCGTGACTTCAATTAAAAGAACTTTCATGAAGAAAGTTTAGTCAAATTTGGTCTTGAATCGTGTGCACAATATGACGAACGAGAAAGCCCTAACTGTGCAAGACTTCGGGAAAATCACCAATACACGATGAATACTCCATGAAAATGGGCAAATCAAGTGCAAATGATCCTAGACTCAAAGAACTACATGTTGGCATTGGTTTTCTTTAATCTTGGCCCGAGAACACCTACCTTTACGAAGATCTAAAACCTGTTGATGTTCTGGACGCAACAGAGGATGCAGGGGATGAAGCTCCGGATTCCCAGCCTTTCTCCTGCTCCTCAGAAGTTCTTGCTTGCTTCCAAACGACTCCAACTTCGTTGTTAAACCTTCCCCAGAGTTTAGGGACGAGTTCTTATAGTTTTAGGATGTTGTTAAGAGTCCTAATGATGCTAGGAAGGGGCTACGAGCTCTGTTTCCTAGTTTCCAGAAAATCTGGGATTCCTTTACTCAAAAGAGGTAGCCATTTAGGAAACCACCAATTGGGATTGAGTTCGGTTTTGGCTTACCTTACATGACTACTCATCCATAATATGACCTAAATTACCCTCCCTAATTACTGCATAATTACATACACGAATTTCTGGGCAATTTTCTGTCCTAGTTTGTTCATATCCTTGGGCCAATATGCTCTATTGGCCCAATCTTATTAATAGGTCATTAACCCATGGTATTGGAAGTCTCCAATACGTTTATTTATTTTATCCCTCTAAAATTCTGAAAATTTTTAATTGCTAAATTTCGGGGTGTTACAATGACCGCTTTCAGATCATGTATGATTTGTTGTGCTATCCACAAGGTCCTTCTAATGAGTCTGTAAGATTCCGATCCCCACTAGGAGACCGTCGAGTCCTCCCATTCTGTATATCTGAGGGTTTACAGTCTGTCAAAAAATAGTGGAGCTGATCTTGATTAAAGTCCTAATCTAGATGTAATTATTATTATGATCATCTGCTAATTGTTTTACATTTCCTTTAAAGGCAAAAATGTCGTCAGGTAACCCACTCTGTGGCATACTGGATGCCAACAAATTGACAGCCCGAACTACTCGGATTGGCTCAGGAACCTGAAGATTGTCCTCAGGTCTAAGCGCATTGCCTATGTCCTGGAGGTGAGATCCCCGCTGACCACCTCTAGATGCACCTGAGGGGAAACACTTGAATTTGCGAAGTGGAAGGAGGATTCCACTCTGGCCCAATGCTACATGCTTGCCTCAATGAGCAATGAGTTGCAAAGGCAGCATGAGAACATGGATGCTAGATCCATCATGCAGCACTTGTAGGAGCTCTTTGAAGAGCAGAGTAGGTAGAGAGATATGAGATATCCAAGGCCTTGTTCAGAGCTCGCATGGCAGAGGGGTCTTCAGTACATACTCATGTGCTGAAGATGATAGAGTGGATTGAGAGGCTCGAGGGGCTTGGTTTTCCTCTTGACAAGGAACTGAGAACGGACCTCATTCTCCAGTCACTTCCAGATTCATATTCCAAGTTCATTGTAAACTTTACAATGAACAGATTGAGGTGAGTTTAGCTGAGATGCTCAACATGCTGAAGACTGCTGAGGGCAACCTTAAGAGGAAAAGCCCACTGTTCTCATGGTTGGAAAGTCCAACAAGAAGAGGAGAGCAGTGCAAGCCTTTAAGAAAGGCAATGCAAAGAAGTAGTCTAAGCAGAAGCAAAAGAAGGACATAAGCAAAGGAGAAGAAAAGGGCGAGTGCTTCCACTGCAAGAAGAAGGGCACTGGAAAAGAAATTGCAAGGACTACCTTGCAACGAAGGCTCAGGAGAAGCAGAAGCTTAGCGAAGCTTCAGGTATCTATATGATAGATCTTCACTTGTCTATTAGAGATTCTACATCTTGGTTTTAGACACTGGATGTGCTTCTCATGTCTGCAATGGTGCAGGTGCTGACAAGTAGAAGGAAGCTGAGCAAGGGCGAGGTGAACTTGAGGCTTGGAAACCGCAGTGGTGGTGCACACACTGTGGGGACAGTGAAGCTCAAGTTACCCTCAGGAGATTTACTTTTATTAGATGATTGCTACTTTGTGCCTAGTATCATTAAGAACATTATCTGTTTCTTGTTTAGACAGAATTGGATACAAGTTTACCATTGAGAACAATAGTTGTTCAGTTTATTTGAGAAATAAACTAGTTGCTTTAGCAAATTTGGTGATGGTTTGTATCTGCTTGATGTTTCTTATGAAAATCTCCATGTTGATGTTTCTCCTAAAAGAAGTAAGAATAGTGTGAACACTGCCTACTTTACATTGTAGGCTTGGTCACATTGCGAGAATAGGCTTCAAAAGTTGCATAGAATGGATACTTGGATCCATTTGATTATGAATCATATGCAACTTGCGAATCCGTTTAATCGGTAAGTGACCAAATCTCCATTTAGTGGACATGGAGATAGGGCCAAGGACATATTGGAACTAATACACTCGGATGTATGTGGTCCAATGTCTACCCAAGCCAAGAGTGGCTACTCATACTTCATTACATTCACGGATGACTACTCAAGGTTTAGATTTGTTTACTTAATGAAGTACAAATCTGAAGCCTTTGGGAATTCCAAGAATTTAAGAATGAAGTTGAGAAGCAAACTGGAAAAAGCATTAAAATCCGGTCAGACCGAGGAGGTGAATACTTGAGTACAGAGTTCACACAATTATTAAAGGACAATGGTATCCTTTCTCAAGGACTCCTCCCTATACACCACAGATGAATGGTGTATCGGAAAGGGGAATCGCACCTTGTTGGACATGGTACGATCCATGATGAGCCGTTCACAGTTACCAGTTTTCCCTATGGGGATATGCGCTAGAGTCAGCGGCATATCTCTGAACAGGGTTCCCAGTAAATCTGTCTTCTACTCCATATGAGATATGGAAGGGTAGAAAGCCTGATTTTAAACATGTTAAAATCTGGGGCTGTCCTGCCCACGTGAAGAGACAGTACCCAGATAAACTGGAATCCAGAACGATAAGTGCAGGTTTGTTGGATACCCAAAAGAAACGTTTGGGTACTACTTTTACCATCCTGGTGAACAAAGAGTGTTTGTCGCCAGGAGAGCTGTCTTCTTAAAAGAGGATCCTTACCCAAGAGGACAGTGGGAGTAAGGTAGATCTAGAAGAGGTTCTAGATCCACAAACTGTGCAAAGTCCACCAGTTGAAACATCGGTTCCGGAACCTGTTCAGGAATATACCACATTCAGCGTAGGTCTGGTAGAATACCTAGACAGCCTGAAAGATATGTTGGACATATCAGTGAAGGCATGTCTTATAATGAGGATGATGATCCAAAGACCTACCAAGAGGCTGTTGATAGTCCTCAGTCAGGGAAATGGCGAGATGCCATGAATTCTGAGATGCAGTCCATGTACACCAACCAAGTTTGGAACTTGGTAGACTTGCCTGAAGGTATTGTACCTATTGGGTGCAAGTGGATCTTTAAGAGAAAGATCGGTGCAGATGGACAGATCGACACTTATAAGGCAAGGTTGGTGGCAAAGGGGTATCGTCAAAGGCAAGGAATTGACTATGACGAAACTTCTCACCAGTTGCCATGATAAAGTCGATCAGATTCTTCTCGCCATTGCTGCATACTTTGATTACGAGATCTGGCAGATGGATGTAAAAATTGCTTTCCTCATGGAAACATTGAGGAAGAATGTATATGATACAGCCTGAGGTTTTACATCCAAAGAGTGTCTAGATAAAGTATGCAAGCTTCAAAGGTCCATCTATGGATTGAAGCAAGCTTCTCGTAGTTGGAACATAAGGTTTGATGAGGCTATCAAATCTTATGACTTCATTAAGAATGAAGATGAACCATGTGTGTATAAGAAAATCAGTGGGAGTGCTATCACTTTTCTCATACTTTACGTTGATGACATCTTGCTCTTGGAAGATGTAGGGATTTATCATCAGTAAAGGTTTGGTTAAAGAAAAGTCAAAACTCTCCATGAAGGATTTGGGAGAAGCATCCTACGTATTAGGAATATGTATCTATAGAGATAGATCTAAGAGGATGCTTGGCTTGACCCAATCCATGTACATAGATACCATTGTCAAAAGGTTTGGCATGGAAAATTCCAGAGAGGTCTCATACCAATGAGACATGGATTAATCTCTCTAAGGAGCAGTCTCCTAAGACTCCTGAAGAGAGGCAGTCATGGATAGAGTCCCCTATGCCTCGGCTATAGGGTCTATCATGTATGCCATGCTATGTACAAGGCCTGATGTAGCATTTCCTCTAAGTGTTACGAGCAAGATATCAGGCAAATCCAGGTGAAACACACTGGATGGCTGCAGTGAATTATCCTTAAGTACTTGAGAAGGACTAAGGATATATTTTTGTTTATGGAGGAGGGGACTTGAAACTTCGGGCATATACTGACTCGAGTTTCCAGTCAGATCCAGATGATAGCAAGTCTACATCTGGGTTTGTGTTCACCTAAACGGAGGTGCAGTGAGCTGGAAGAGTTCCAAGCAAGAAACCACTACAGACTCGACGACAGATGCTGAGTACATTGCTGTAGCTGAAGCCGCCAAGGAGGCAGTGTGGATGAAAAGTTCATCACCGACCTTGGTGTGTTGCCGGGTGACTCTGATCCGATCCCATTGCTGTGTGACAACATGGGGCCATTGCGCAAGCGAAAGAGCCACGGTCTCATCAGAAGTCGAAGCAGATTCTGAGGCGATTTCACCTGATCAGGAGATTATCACTAGAGGAGATGTACTGGTGGAAAGAGTTCCTTCAGTTGACAACATTGCAGATCCACTACGAAGCCTCTGACTCAATTGTGTTTGAGCGCCACCTAGAGTCTATGGGTTTAAACATAAATGTGATTGGCTTTAGTCCAAGTGGGAGATTGTTAGTTATGGGTGTCCTCAAGCCAATCATAACTTGTACAATCTTGTTCTTTAATAATAATAATAAGGCTTTTATATTCATTATGTGTAATTCGTTTATCATTTCATTATGAAGTCCATGAATGCGCGATGGATACTAATTATGATGAGATCATAACAATGGGATTAATATCCTTTTAAGCGTATATTCTTAATTGTTCATAGTCGGAGGATATTCGAGAAGGACATCGAATATCCGTTAGACTAGTACAGGTTGCACCTGCTCATATGATGAGGGTGACTGGTCTCATAGTCACTTGTGTGGAGACACTAAGGTGAATCTGTAGGTGATCATTGGAGAATGAGTTCACTGAACTGATCCGTTATGAATCGCTGGATGGTAATGTTACCTAACTGTCAACCAGCGAGATTCATTGTCACAGTGGCATGATTGGTCCTTAGACCTGAGACACCAAGGACACTATGTCGGTGGACTTCTAGATTTTGACCTTAACTTATAGATCTCTAGCCATGGGGTCTTAATCAGTTAAGTGTTCGGATCTAGCGGAATACCTTCGAAGGTGATTGTGTGGTCAACATGGGATCGCTCGCTCTCGGTAATAAGAGAGTGAATGCTCTAGGGAAAGATGCCTGATAGTCCCTAGCCAGGGCATGACTACTTATCAGAAAAGGAGTTTTCTGATATTGTTATGCGGCATCTAATCCAAGTGAGTGCGCGTATTAGGGTTTGACAGTTGACCATACCCTAAGTGCACTCAACAGCATTGTACGAGTGAAGGATTATAGTCACGTGGTATTGTGTTGACACAAAAGGTTCCTTGAATGGGTTTCTGACCCCAATGCTTTCCAGGATCAAGTGGTTGTTGCTTGGCACCCAACTTGATTGGAAGCCCGTCAATTATCATGAGACGATAATTGATTGTGTAATTAATTAATATGAGATATTAATTAATTGCAGTAAGTCAATAAAGAGTTATTGGCTTAATGGGCTGAAAACTGGACTAGCACTTGGGCCTAGAGGGTCACACGCAATAGAGTTCCGAGCAGACTGGGCAGGATGACCGAATAGACGTTAACTGGGTTTTTGTGAAAAACCGCAGAGTCTATATATACACGTGGAGTTAAACCGGCCCAAGCTACAGGTTCCTCTCTGGCGCCCCCTCTCTCTCTCTCTCTAGGGCGCCCCCACCTCTTCTCTCTCCTCTCTCTCTGGCACATTGTGGAGTTGAGATCCGGGAGACGTGTAGAGATCGAGGATGCCCCGTCTGCATCCGGAGCTCGCATGGATACGTCTAGAGGCCGGTCACCTGAACGGATTGAAGCACCAGCACCTCCGGCGCTACCTCCTCCCCGGATTCGGGAGTTTTGCAACCCAGCAAAGGTAAGATCGGATCTTCGTACGTCGGTTCTCCGTTTTTATTCGATTCCGACTGCCGGCAATGATTCTACCGAGGGAATCACGTTTCCACTATGCTCTGTACGATTCCTTACATAAGTCCACACAAGCTTCTGAAAGCAAAAGTCTAAGAGTGCTCCTCTTAAGAAGCCATTCTCTGAAGCTCTCCTATAACAAGTCTTGTGTTGAGTGGCAATTGTATTGATTTCTTTCTTAGTCCACTCTTGTTGTTCAGATAGGATTCATATCTCATTTCTGATCCTTTGAATCCTTTTGAAGTCTGTGTTTGTTCTCAGTATTGAGGCAAACACACAAGCTCTCTCTTTTGTTTTTTGTGTAATTCCTGCAGAAGTCTGTTTCTGCATTGCCCCTCCTGTGTAGGGAAGGCCTTGTAAAGGCAGTTGTTGTACCCCTGTTTAGGGAAGACTTGCTTGGGAGCAAGTGGGTTTGTAATTCCTCTCAAGGGTGAGAGAAGGCTATTTTATTGGCAGATAGTAGAAATCTCAAGTGGTTGACTTGAGGACTGGATGTAGGACTTCTATGTGGGAAGGGCCGAACCAGGATAAATCCTGTGCATTCATTGTGTGTTGTTTTCCGCCTTGTCTACACTTGAATCACACACACACACTAAGCATAACAATTTATTTAGTGTTGTGTAATTTCAGAAGCAAATTTTTAAAAGGGAAGAGTCCTTCCTATTCACCCCCCTCTAGGACATTCTTAGTGCCATTTCGATCCAACAAGTGGTATCAGAGCGAGGTCTTCTCAGAAGAATCTAAAAGATTTGAGAAGAAATGGCATCCGAAGCTCACAACTATGAAGGCCAATCAGTTACAAGGCCACCATTCTTTGATGGTGAAGATTACCAATATTGGAAGATGCGAATGGAGTGCTTCATCAGAGGTACTACTTCGACTTATGGCAGGTAATAGAACAAGGTGACTTTCAAATCCTTGGAGAAACTTCTTCCTCTGATCTTTCCTTTGCAGATAAAAGAAACATGTATTTAAATTACAAAGCAAAAAATTATCTTTGCTGTGCTTTATCTAAAAGAGAATTTAACAGACTTTCAGCATGTAAAACAGCTAAAGAAATGTGGGATAAGCTTCAAGTAACCTATGATGGTACAATAGGGTTTAACAAACAGGATAGATATACTTGTATCTCAATATGAACAGTTCAAAATGCTCCTAATGAGAACATAACTCAAATGTATAATAGATTTTCCAACATATTGTAGGACTAAGTTCTTTAGGAAAGGTCCTAACTAATGAAGAACAGTTAGAAAAATATTAAGATCTCTAACTAATGTCTCTACTCCTAAAGTTACAGCCATAGAAGAAGCTCATGACTTAACACAATTGTCTATTGATAAATTAATAGGATCCCTTATGGCTCATGAAATTAACATGGAAATGTTTTCTGAAAATCCTCGAAAAAGAAAATTTTAAATGCTTTGAAGATTGCAGATTCCTCTTCATCTGAAGATTCCAAAGAAAAATCAGATGAAGTGATGATGAGGTAATGCTCTCAAGAAAGCTGCAAAGAATTTTGGCAAAGAAAAATAAGTTTGGCTCAAAAGATTTTTCAAGAAAGAAACAAGAAGGAGCCAACTTGCTATGAGTGTAATCAGCCAGGACATTACAAATCTGAATGTCCCAAGCTCAAGAAAACGGATCAAGCAGAGAATCCGACAGGAAGAAAGGCAAAGAGAAAATGTTCAAAAATTCAAGAAAAAGGCAATGGCAGCAACATGGGACAATGAAGAAGCAACCAGTTCAGAATCATCCAACTCAGAATCCGAAGAAGATGAGAAGGCAAACCTAGCCCTCATGGCAGGTTTAGAATAGGTAAATTCAGAAACCTCATTTACTTCTTGTTCTGAATCTGATTCTGATAGCCTTGAAGATGCTTTCAATGAACTTTATGAAAAATATAAAACAGTAGTAAAACAAATGAAAATAGTTAAACTAAATTTACTGAACCAAGAAAAGGCTAACACCTTTCTTAAAATTGAACAGAAAGATTAAACAAAAGTTTAAGTGAAACTAAAAGAACTAATGAACTACTATGCGAAGATTTGAAAAATAAAAATAGCAAAATCTTGGAAATTGAATCAAATCTTAAGGAACTCAAAATGAAGAAAATTGTTAGAGGAAAACAATTATCTAAAAGCCACCATAGAAAAAATCTCTAACTGCAAAACCTCCTTATTCGTCAACATAAAAGGTTCGAGAATACGAAAGAAGAAATATGGATTAGGATACAAACCTTCACAAAATGAAGAAACATTATTCATCCTCAAGTGTATCCAACTCCCAAATTTGTAGCAGAAAAAGAAATTAAAAATACCAAAAGGTAATCAGCATGTGTACAAACAAAAACAAAAATTCAACAATTCTGCATATATGAAGAATGCTTTTGATTTATGCTGTAGTCACTGTAATCAATTAGGACACACAGTTAGCACATGCACTGCTAGACATTTAAGATGGATTTCTAAACTAACCATCAAGGTCCCAAGAAAATTTGGGTACCAAAAGTTACAACCTGATTTTGTTTGCAGGGTCGGCTAAGGGCATCCAAATGGTATTTGGATAGTGGATGCTCAAGGCACATGACAGGGGATAGGAAGCTATTCACAAGTTTTAGAGAACAAAGTGGTCAAGTCACATATGGTGATAATGGAAAAGGAAAAGTGCTAGGATGTGGAACAGTTGGTACTAAGGAAAATAATCTAATTGAAGATGTCATGTATGTAGAGGGGTTGAAGCATAATCTAATAAGTATCAGTCAGCTATGTGATAAAGGGCATACAGTAAACTTTCAGAATGATAAGTGTATCATCCAGAAAGATAACAAGATAGTTTCGAAGCTCAAAGGGTAAAGAACCTGTACACTTTGCAATTGGCAGAATAAGAGAAGTAAACTTGAGCTTGCAATCACCAAAAGTGAAGAGTCTGAGTTATGGCATAGAAGACTTGGTTATGCAAGCACCTCAGTGATCAAGAAGTTAATAAGCATGATCTAGTTGAAGGTCTTCCAAAGATAAAAGTCAAGAAGTCTGGAATTTGTTCAGCTTGTGCAAAAGGAAAAATAGACCAAGACCTCATTTCAGTCCAAGACAATTGTTACAACTTCCAAGCCTTTGGAGTTCATTCACATGGATTTATTTGGACCTATGAGGACAGTCAGTCTTGGAGGAAAAGTTTATGACTATGTATAGTTGATAATTACTCAAGATATACTTGGGATCTTTTCTAGAAGCCAAATCTGAAGCCTTTCAAGCATTTCTGAAATTCAGTAAGATAGTTCAGAAAAATAAAAAATTTCAGATTACAAGCATTAGATCTGATCATGGAGGAGAATTCAAGAATGAAGAATTCATGAAGTTCTGTGAAGAAAATGGGGTTGAGCACAACTTCTCAGCACCAAGAACACCTCAGCAGAATGGAGTAGCAGAAAGAAAGAACAGAACACTACTGGATATGACCAGAACAATGCTGAATGAGTATAATTTACCAAAATACTTCTGGGCAGAGGCAGTTAATACAGCCTGCTACATTATCAACAGGTGCATGATCAGACCCATTCTAAAGAAGACTCCTTATGAACTCTACAAGGGAAAGAAGCCCAACATCAGTCATCTTTGACCTTTTGGCTGTATGTGCTTTATTTTAATAATGGTAAGGACAATTTAGGAAAATTAGATGCTAAGAGTGATGAAGGTTTTCTATTAGGATATATTTCAAAACCTAGAGGTTATAAAGTATTCAATAGAAGGACATTACTATAGAACAATCTGTGCATATACTATTTGATGAAACTAACCCTTCTATCAAAAGATAGAAGAAGAAGAAGAATGTGTTGATGATCTTTGCAGGGATTTAGAAAAGACTTCTCTTGAAGAAGAAGGTAAAGATGAAGAAATGAAAGATCCCCCATTAGAAGATTTCAAGAACTAGAAGAACCACAAGAGGGTTACCTAGAGACTTAAGGTATCACCGGGATCATCCAAGAGAAAACATTATAGGTGATCCTTAAGATAGGGTAAGAACAAGAGGTATGCAAATTCCTTGTGATTTTTCTGCCTTAGTTTCACAAATTGAGCCTAGACAATCAATGATGCACTGGGTGATGAATCTTGGATCCTTGCTATGCAAGAAGAACTTAATCAGTTCCAACGCAGTGAGGTTGGATTCTTGTACCTAGACCTACTGACCATCCAGTTATTGGAACCATATGGGTTTTCAGAAATAAGATGGATGAATCAGGGGTAATCACTAGGAACAAAGCCAGACTTGTTGCTCAAGGATATTCCCAAGAGGAAGGCATAGACTTTGATGAAACCTATGCTCCAGTAGCTAGATTAGAGGCAATCAGAATTTTATTAGCATATGTATTTCTCTTAACTGAAACTTGTTCCAAATGGATGTTAAAAGTGCTTTTTTGAATGGTTTTATTAAGAAGAAGTATATGTTGAGCAACCACCAGGTTTGAAGATACTACTTATCCCAATCATGTTTTTTGTTTAAAGAAACACTGCATGGTCTGAAACAAGCTCCAAGAGCTTGGTATGAAAGATTAAGTGCTTATCTTATATCACATGATTTTATAAGAGGTAAAGTAGATAACACATTATTTATAAAGAAATTTTCAGATGGAATCTTAATTGTGCAAATCTATGTTGATGACATTATCTTTGGCTCTACTAATGAATCACTTTGTAAGTTCTTTGAAAATCTGATGCAAAGTGAGTTTGAAATGAGCATGATGAGTGAGCTTAATTATTTTCTTGGATTGCAAATCAAGCAGACCAAGGAAGGAACTCACATTTGTCAAACCAAATATATTTCAGATTTACTTTCTAAGTATGGTTTTGACAAGTGTAAGCCATTAGGAACACCCATGAGCTCAGGCATTAAGTTAGATAGTGATCCTCTTGGCAAAAAGGTAGATCAAAAGATCTATAGAGGAATGATAGGATCACTGCTCTATCTTACTGCCAGTAGACCAGATATAATGTTCAGTGTTTGTTTATGTGCAAGATTCCAAGCTGATCCAAAAGAATCTCATGTTCATGCAGTTAAAGAATATTTAGATATCTTATAAATACCAGTAAGTTAGGCTTATGGTATCCCAGATGTTAAGATTTCAAGCTAATTGGATATAGTGATGTGGCACTTGTCAAATTCTTGTGGTGTTTGATATCTTGGTCCTCCAGAAAGCAGAACTCAGTAGCTTTATCCACCACAGAAGCTGAATACATTGCACTGGAGTTACTGTACTCAACTCTTGTGGGTCAAGCATCAATTGGAAGATTATGGTCATCAACCAAGAAATTCCTATGCTGTGTGACAATACAAGTGCAATAAATTTGACCAAGAATCCTATCCAGCACTCAAGAACCAAGCATATTGAGGTTAGACATCATTTCATCAGGGACCATGTAAGTAATGGCAATATTTCACTTGAATTTGTTTCTACAGAAAATCAACTTGCTGATATCTTTACAAAACCTCTTCCTGAGGATAGATTCACATCTATTAGAAGAGAAATAGGTATGTGTAATCCTGATTAAATTACCAAAATAAAATGATGCTTGAATTGTATGCTAAGATACTGCTGTTTGAACTGTCTGTGAAACCATCCTGAAAAATTCTAAGTCCCAGACATTCGACTTATGCATTCGAATCATGTTAAAATCTTGCATTCGACTGATGCAGTCGAATACATAATTCGACTTATTATGAAATCGTGAAAAGACGCTTGTAATTTAAAATTATATAACTGACACTCCATTAAGACGCATCCCTTCATGTCTTAACGGTCAAATCATTTAATCCCGACCATTCATCCTGAAATCTAGGGGCAGTTATCCTCTCCTTCCTTATAAAAGAAAACCCCATCTCCTTTAGAAGACACCCTTTTGAAATCTACATTCGACTCCCTTGTCTTCTTCTGCCCTTCGCGCCCTCACTGTTCTCCGTCGAAGGACTTCGAACGAAGAACCTTGAAATCTCCATCCTCCTCGAAGAAAGGTAGGATCTTGGAACTCTCTTCAGCATTTTATCACTCCTTTACTAGTTCCCTGAGTCCTGTTCATCTCCCTTTCTAGATGGCTTCGTCTAGGGCTCCGGAATCCACCCAGATGACCCTGATCAACTGGTGAGACTTGCTAAGATTCCCATCTGCCCAGGGAAGGCTGTAGATTTCTCCCATCTTTCTGGAAGTCTAGCATGGGTAGAGGACACCCTCAATGCCATGGGTTGGACCAAGTTGTGCCAGATTTCAGAACCCAGTTGAGAATGCCGTTAGAACTTTTTATGTCACCATGGAAATCTCATCTGAAAACACAGTGGTCGGTTATGTCAAAGGAACCAAGATCTCTATTTCTGAGGAACTGTTGGTGAGATGTTAGAGTGTCCAAACTCCGGGCATAAGCTTAATGAAGTTATACCTTTGGAAAAGCAGAAATTGGGCATTATTGGGAGTTTGGCCTCTATTAGCAAGAAAGGTCTGTCTGTCAATGAGCTGTCAGCCGAGAAAAGATTGATTCATTCTGTAATATCCAATATAGTGACACCTAGAGCAGGAACCCACTCATCTATCACCTCTAGAGATGGGAACTTGTTGTTTTGGGCTATTCAGAGGCACAAAGTGAATTTGGCTGGAATCATTTTGGATAGAATGATAGCTGCTAAGAATCTTCAAGAATCTTTTCCCTATGGACCTTTGCTCTCCCTGATCTTTAAGAGATATTCAGTAGATCTGTCAGGAGAAATATCTATTGGAATTAAAGAGAAGATTGTGATCACTACCTTGAGAAGAAGCCATTATTCCTTGGTCAACAAGAAGCAAAATCTTTGGCTAAAAGACTCAGTGCCTGAATGTGATCATGAAGTTTTTCCTGATGAACCTCTTGTTCCTCAAATGATTCAACAAGAGATAGAGCCTCAAGAACAAGTTAGATCTGAAGTCCCAGTTCAGACCCAAGAGCAAGAAGATCAAGTTCTTGTTTCCTCCTCATTTCTTGAACCAGATGGTCCTGAGGAAACTATCAATGAAGTATTAAGAGATATTAGAGGCAAAGGTATAGCATCAGATGACATTCCTGTAGAATCCACTTTTGAAGAAAGAGAGCATCACTTCTCTCCTTCTTATTTTGAGACCCGGCCAAGGTCTCAGGGGGAGAGTAGCAACAGTCTTCATACCATTTTGGACTTATTGGGCAAGCAACAAGAAAACCTGTCAGTCCTTCAAATGCAAATAGAGTTTATTGATGTCAAGTTTGATAGTCTGTCTGATGAGGTTAAGCAAATGAAAGATTTGCTGCTTCAGTTAGTGTGCCAGCAGGGCACTTCTCGGCCATCAGAGCCTGCTTTCCATCAGCAGCAAGAAGAACCTGTTCAAGTCCAAGAATCACAACCACCATAACCTGAAGTAACAGCTCAGAAACAACAGTCAACACAAGACCAATCCCAGCAGGTTGAGCAGCAACCTGAGCAGCAGCAGGACCAGGAGCCAGAATCCCAAGTTCAAGAACATGTCGAACCAGTTCCTGATCAGCACAAGGAGCCTGAGCCATAGGATAAGCAACAGAGTGTGGAGGAACAGCCTCCTGAGCAGAAGAAAGATTTAGAGCAGAGGCACAATTAGCTATTGTAGTGTTCCACCTCAAGTGGAGCACAACAACAGCCTGTGTTGGAAAAGGAGTCAGGCAGAGGCAGCAGCAGAGGCTTCCCAGCCCAGGTAGGTTTCCCAGATGGAATCTAAGAGAGCCCTGGAGTCCTCTCCTAATTGCAAACCTTCAAGAGGAAAGTGAAGCGCAGACTGGTCAAAAATGGTGACCCAGTCTTCACTCCTCCTCCTTCTAGACCAATTCTTCCTACTCTAGCTCCATCTGTTAAGCCTCCTCCAGAACCTAAAAAGCCAACTCCAGCTGAGCCTCAACCCACTGCACCCTCTGCACCTACTTCTTTCACCACTGAAATTCCATCACAATCCACTTCTTCGGATCCTCCTCCACTTGCAACTATTCCTATGGATCCATTCCACCAGGACATCAAATTCAAAATCTACCCAATGAAATACCGGTTCAAACCTCCCAAACCTCTCACTCTCACTCTTTCCACTCAACCTCCTCAGTATTTTTCTTGTCTTCCCACTACCTCAAGAACAGACTCCAAGAAAACACTTCTCCATCTTGCTGAAATACTTCCCAGTATTCAGCTTTCCTCATCTAGTGGACCCAATCTTGGAGACAATCCTTCTAAACTCCTTCCACCCTTTTGGTATGCCTTCATCTACCACTCTGAACATCACATGAATCTGTTCAGAGAATATCTATCTATTCGTGCATTCCTTGAAGTTCATGAGATGCCAGGGTTCACCTTCGAACATTGGCTTCCTATTCTTCTCAGAACTTCACATATTTCAGTTGAGGACCTTCAATTCATCTCTCAAAATAGTCATAGCTTGACACCTAAGGAGTTCCTTGATCTCTATCCAGGAGAAACAACCAAATATCAGCAAACCCAATCTAGAAACCAATTTTTAACTGTCCAACATCACCTATCCTTGAGGTTTCATGATATGTTTGGACATTTTATCCAGGACTCTCAGGCCAAGTACACCAGAATGAAGACCTTCAATTTCAACAGATTCAAATTGGGATTGCTGATGTTTCTAAAGGCCAATGGGACAATCTACTAAGAGGTCAAAGAGAAATCATTCCCTCCATGACTGTGGCCTTACCCTCTGGACTGCATCCATCCTTTATAGGAGCAGTTTCCTTCAGAAGGGATTTTGCTGAAGTAGTATTCAACAGATTCATCTGTATTGCCACTAGGTTCAAAATTAAATACAAGCTCAAATTGTCTTTCCAAAGATTTGTGTTCCTCCAAATCTCCAAGAACCCCCATCATCTGTTGGATTTCCAGTTATGTTTTGCTGAATCTGAAAGACTCAATGAAGTTCAGTGGGCAGCTGCCTATCCCTCTTACCACTCTGACTGTGAAAAGATGAAGCTCTCTCTCTATGAATTCTAGTCCAAGAGTCTTAAGGACTTGAGGAAGAACATTGGTCATAAATGGGCTCAAAGGTACTTAGTGTATTATCAAGCCAAAGATGCAGCTGTGGACCGAGGCCTGCACTGGAACATCACTGTCCATGAACTTCTTCTTCTTGCAGCCTCTAAGAAGTTTGTTTCCCTTAGGTTTCGTCTGAGCAGGGACAAATTCCACTCCAAGATAGGCTGGTTCCATAGGCGCCACATCAAATCTCATAAGAAACTGCCTACTACTAATCCCACCTACAACATTGACCTCTCCTTGTTTGAAAATTTCTTTTGTGAAAATGAGACAAAGCTCTGGGACCTTCTCAAACCATTTTTTGCTCAAATTCCCAGATCTTTGTACTTGCCTAGCTCCTTGTCTAGGTCTTGATCAACTTTTGTTTTATTTTGAGAACTATGTAGGTTATAAACAATTTCTGTTACTCTGTTTTACATCTTGTGTTTAATGCTTGCAATTTCTGAATGCAACATTATGTGTTCAATATCTTGTGATGATTTCCTTTATGTTAATGCCACAAAGGGGGAGAGACAATCGCATATTCACACTTTACTTATGCTTTTTACTGTCAAATTAAAGATTTTTGTCATTAACAAAAAGGGGAGAATTGTTGAGCAACTACCCCTAAGGAATTTAAGAATTTTCTTAAATTAATATATCTATTGTTTTTGCTATGACAAAACTCTTTAAAATAAACTTTCTACAAAGCAAATATAGTTTACATATCCCAAAAATCATACAGATACATTTCAGGACTATACCTCCATCTCAGAAATTTTTCTAAGTCCACAGACTCTCTATGTCCTACTAAATCGACTGTTCGCTTCGACTGTCAAATCCCACCTTCAGAATCGAAGTCAAACAACCTTGAAATTTTTCTAAGTTCACAACTTTATACCTAATTCGACTGATGACTCCGACTGTTACAGTCGAATGCCTTACAAAATCCAACTCTTGATTCGACTGTCATCTTCGACTACCACAGTCGAATGCTTCAAAGATTAATCTCAGTAATTCGACTACTGAAGTCGAATTGCCTTGTCTTCTCAGAAGTCGAATTACATTGTTGTTTTCTTGTTAGAGTCGAATTGCCTTGTTTTCTTAGAAACCGAATTACCTTATTGCTTCTTTACTAAAGTCGAATCACTCCCATTTCTTCAGTCGAATTGCATGTTCTTTTGGATTCGACTTCACTGATTAACTCTGTAAAACTCTTCTGATCCTTTTTAGGCTTAACATCTAATGCAAGTTTATCTCCAAATTTTTCATACATCTTTTTAATAAACTTTCAATATCTTATTGGTACATCAACCTGTCATTATTTTATTATTATTTCTCTGACAGGACAGGACATGTTGTACTTAAAATATTCATCTAAATCCTATGCAAATTATTTCTGAAATATTCTGAACTAAGCCTCATGGTCTTCATTTCTTTGATCCGGATTTTGGTGGATTCATTAGACACTATGCATTTATGAATTCTCAGGAGCATGGCATCTGACAAGACTCACCTACCACTGACAGACCCATGCTTTACCTTTTTAGCCTAACTGTCTGTCTACTTTTTCTTCTGCATCCGAGGTTTCCATACCTTCCTATGTACTTGTCTAATCCACCTACCTCAAAGGTATGGAGATACTCTTCTCTTTTGTCTTGTCCCTGTGCAGGCATTTATTGAAGCACGTTTTCAGCATGTCTCCCTCACAGTTCACTCCGAAAGGAAAAGAGCTTATCTTCTAGCTGTGAAAAAACTACACCTCCTTCTGAAAATCTTGGAAAGAAGCAAAATGAAAGACTTCTAGGTAACAAACACTTCAAGACCCAAAGGATCCTAGAGATCTCTTCAAACAGGACATATTGCAAACGACCACAAGCTCCAACGGCTATTTATAAGCGGCTATTTTTCTGAAGTTTATAAAAAGGAGCTCAAGTTTGAAGAAGGAAGACAGACACAACAACACTAGAAGTGCATACAAGCCTTTACACCTTCCTGTGAACTTCATTCGAATTCTTCCAAGTCCACACAAGCTTTCTACAAGCAAAAGTCTGAGAGCTGCTCCTCTTAAGAAGCCATTCTCTGAAGCTCTCCTAGAAGAAGTCTTGTGTTGAGTGGCAATTGTAATTGATTACTTTCTTAGTCCACTCTTGTTGTTCAGATAGGATTCATATCTCATTTCTGATCCTTTGAATCCTTTTGAAGTCTGTGTTTGTTCTCAGTATTGAGGCAAACACACAAGCTCTCTCTTTTGTTTTCTTGTGTAATTCCTGCAGAAGTCTGTTTCTGCATTGCCCCTCCTGTGTAGGGAAGGCCTTTGTAAAAGGCAGTTGTTGTACCCCTGTTTAGGGAAGACTTGCTTGGGAGCAAGTGGGTTTGTAATTCCTCTCAAGGGTGAGAGAAGGCCAATTTATTGACAGATAGTAGAAATCTCAAGTGGTTGGCTTGAGGACTGGATGTAGGACTTCCATGTGGGAAGGGCCGAACCAGGATAAATCCCTGTGCATTCATTGTGTGATTGTTTCCGCCTTGTCTACACTTGAATCACACACACCACACTAAGCTCTAACAATTTATTTAGTGTTGTGCAATTTCAGAAGCAAATTTTTAAAAGGGAAGAAGTCCTATTACCCCCGTCTAGGACATTTTAGTGCCATTTCGATCCAACAGATGTTTCCTTGTGAAGACCATCTGTCGAAACTTCCAATTCTAGGTGTCGACACCTTTTTCAGGATTTCCTTTTTCAGAGACCTGAACAATGCTTAACCTTGGAGATTGTCTTTGGCTTGTCAACCTGCAAAGGGATCACGTGTCATTCAAGATGTCTTACACATTAATATGCAATTTATATGATATGTTGTCATTTGAACTTTTCTTAAGATATGAAACATTAGATTGTCAGAGCTTCAACTAACAATGACCAAAACATGACATCTGAAGTCACAGCATTTTGACAGACAATGACTAAATCATGACATCTGAAGTCACAACACTTCGACTGACAATGACTAAAATGTGAACGGTCGAAGTCACAACTTCGGATGATGATGAACAAAACTAAACATCTGAAGTTATGTGTCGACTCCTTCAAGAACATGTGTCGACACATACATCCAGTAACAAGACAATTTTTCTTCATTTATGCAAGTTATCAATATCGCCAGTCAGTCCATGATTTGCAATCATTATTTAAAGGATATTCACATCAAACCACTTATGTTCATCATCAAAACAATGATTATGTATTAATCAAAACATATTATGCATGTCATCATCAAAACATAAAATACAACATAACCCACCTCCATTGCATTTAGAATGAGAGACCATGTCTTCTCTCTTCCTTGCTCCTCATCTGGATAAAGGATGATAGCCTCATTTTATCCCCACCTTGATATTCCTATCAAAGTAAAGAAAAATAGAGAAAAATTGTTAGAAACTTGTGTGTGTAGCATTTGCCCTTATAGAGAATGCTCATGAAAATATGGTGGGAACTTATTAGGGAAGGGTTTAAACACCTTTAGAGGAAAGCTGGGTGGGTGTTTTGTGCTTAGAAAGTTGAAAACTATGCAATTTTTAAAAGAAACTATGAAAAACTACTATGCATGAATGAAAAGAAGAAAAGAGAAGGATGAGAATATGCCTCAAGAGGGCTACTTCCTAGACAAAGGAAGGATGAAGAAAGGCTTTGGGAGTGCTTAGAGGCTCCTCATGACCTCCTTAGGGTGTTCTCTTGAGCACATGAGCCGTATGGATCTATTTATAGGGTAAGAAACTCTAATCCCACACTAAAAGGACAAACACAAAAAGACTCAAATTATTAAGGGTAAATCCCACAAAAATAGAGTGCAATTTGATTTTAATACAAACATGAAGAGTTTGAGTCAATCCCTAAGCCTTAAACTCTCTAAAACTCATAGTTCTAAAAGGATAACAACCAGTAAACATAATAGGAGTCCAGCTACATGAAAACTGCATGAGAAACCATAGATGATCATATTCTGTTGACACATTTAGGAATTTTATGTGAATTATGATTTTTTTTTTAAAATAACAAGAAAGAGTCATATCAAACTGACGTCTTTAGGAGAGAGAATGTGAATCTATTAATGCATTTAAGGCTCTAAGTTTTGAACATCAAATAAATTTGGGTTTTGAGTTGAAGATAAGATTGGGTTTGAAACTAAAAAAAAAGGGGTTCATAATTGGGCTCAACAGCAATGACTAGTTGAGACATCATTAATATAAATAAGATAACTAACTCAATTAAAAGCTAAAAATGGGTGTCTATAGATTGCCCCTCCTTGATATTTAATTTGCCAGGGAACAAATGGAAGATGGAGTAGAAGGAACATGAAATGGAGATGAAGCAAAATGAAGCGGAGTGAACTGAAAATAGTATTAAGATAAAAGACACCCATTATAACCAATAAGCAGTAGGTGTTATTTGAAAACTTTAAACTAGCCCACAAGGAATAAAGTGCACGGATGACTCAAGTCTGGAATCAAGATTATGCTAATAAAAAAAATAACATGATCAACCTCTTAACGAAGAGGTATCCTAACCATATCAACTATAGGTTTCACTCATTAGAGAGGAGATACTATCATAGCAAGTCATATCATTGCAGGCCTTCATGTGATTTGCAGCTAATGAGCTGATCAATGGAAAGAGATCAAGATCAAACTAGGCAAGAAAAATTTCACACAAGAACCATACTAGAAAACTAGGCCAAGCAACTAACTGAAGAAGACCTTCTAACTCAGAATGGAATAATGTTCCTTGTTTTTGAACTCAAGAACATTTGGACATTAATGTAGAGAAACATCAAACAAGAAAGCCCAAAATCCTACATGATACATACTGTGCTAAAACAAAAGGGAATCATGTAAACAAGGAAAAAGTAGAAAATATTCAAGGAAAATATTGCTAAGTTGAACAAATAATGAGTTAGGAAACTTCCTACGACTAGTGTTCAAGATAGAATCTATCATCCCCATACTTATTCAACCTAACAGTCTATCCAACAATTAACTATGCATATCTAGATCATCACTTTTTTTTGTAAAAAGGAACTTGTTGGCCATTGTACATCAAGGAGTGGCTTAGTAGTAGTCCTCTATGTACACTAGGAAGTGGTCAGAAGTTCAACTCTCATTGATAGTAAATTTGTGAGAAATTTTTAAGAAACATTTTAAGGATGATGTTAAGAATTTAATTTCCCTCGAATGACATAATAGATTAGTATTTTAATAAATAAAATAATTATTTAAAAAAATAAATGGTTGGCCATGCTATGGAGGCCCATAGGGTGGTAAATGGGACTTTATTAGTAAACTAAAAATTATGCTACATATAAGTACTACGGAGTGTAAGACACAAAGATTTTTATCCTAGTTTAGATCTGATTAGGGTCAGACTCCTATGTTTATTCTCCAAGAAACATATGTCCCTGAGCCTTCACTAATGGCCTTAGGCAACCTACTTGATGCATAACTTGCACAACTCTTCCTCCGACAGTGGGCACAACCCTTAGTGCAACGACCCCCGGTCCCCGCCAAGGACTCGATTTTTTGCACCGCCACCCACGAATCCAAGAACTCGGAAGGGTTGAAAGACAAGGCTAATAGGATATGTAAAGGAAATAAATGTCAACTACAAAACTAGAAGTGTATGCAAAAGAAGAAAGGAAGAGTGAGAATGTGAAGTATAGCTCTGGGCACAAGTCCCAACCATGCCACGAGTATAAGTAAAAAGACGATAGAACGGAACCCTTAAGGGGCATACCCCGAGGGTGAAGTGCACAAGTAAAGGGGAACCACTACTAGAAATGAGAGCGATGACTAACGCTCTGCCTCCTCCGCCCAACGCGTGCCCTACCACTGCTGTTGTAAAGTCTCACCTGGTAAAAGTAGGAGTGAACTTCTCAACAGAAGCCTAGTAGAGACTACTAATTGCCCATTGGCTTTAATGGGTAGAAATAATATTATAACAAATAAATGACAATAGTTTATTAATATTCTACTCTACCACAAGAAAGTACAGAAAAGAAGAGCTAGCTACTTAGACCACCGGTTGGGCAAAGCACCATGCCATTGGAAACCCTGGGCAACCTGCACACTGTGACCATCGTACAGTTGAAGTACAAACAGGGGAAAACCTACCTGGATAGATGACACTAGCCACAGAAACGACAACCACTAGCCAATCGATCAGGAGCGCCACCCGCATCTTACCCTCGACCGCATGTCTTGCACTGTCGCCTCCTATCAGAGTGAGGCCTAGGAATGGAAAGTAATCACAACAAAAAAAGTCATAGTCTGTCTAAACTACAATCCCACACCTAAACCATCTAGGTAGTCCTGGGGCTACGTAGAGTGAGGTAGTGAGAAAAGGACTAGCTAGCCTGCACCGGGAAGACATTTTGAATCACCTCAGCATCCCAAACCAACCACGAGAACTCTGCAAACGACTCGACATCGTTGTCATAGCCACAGTTCTCCCCTCTGCTCTAGGGTCACTAACCCAAGCACGCTCGTAGCCTAGGGTACTCCCTCAAGGGGCTCTCAGGGATGAAGTGTCCTAGAGAATGGTAACAACCTCTCAAGGGGACGAGCCCTCTAGTGCCGATCACCGAGCGAACCCACTAGTTTAGTACCATGTTAAGAACAACACTGGTACCACAGGTACAGAAGAAACTAGAAATCGATGTAGACTCAGTGGAAACTAGGCTCTGTATGAACTTACCTGCTCTCTACCTATTAATGCATTGCCCAAGTCTGATGCCACCTTGTCGCATCACCCTTGCCCACTACGTTAGTAGATGCTAATGTGTCCATGGCCTGCGATGCAACAAGGCATCTGGGCACTCGAACGCATTCACAGATAGAGAGACTGTCGGCGCAGTTTGCCCACTAGTCTCACAAAAACCACACAAACCACACCATTGGGGGAGGGAAGCATGAGAAATACACTTATGATGGATATAGAGATCATTCCACCCTTAAATTACCCTAAATGCATGTCAATGGAGCTATCTGTACTCAAGGAAAACCTCACATGCAAGTAGGCATGAATCTCTCAGCAAAATCCCAAAACCACGATGAAGGAAGCATGCTCAATGAGGAAAACATCCTAAACCTAGCTAGAACTAGGAGGAAAGGTGGAGTCCCTACCTCAAGGAGTATAAACAACCCATTGGGGTCTTCTCATGTCAGTGGCTCCCTCCTTCTCACTCCAACCACAAAGCACCTACAAGGAGGAAGCCTTACCTCAAAGCAGAAAACACCAAGAATCCACTAGGGGAAGCAACGAAGCTCAAAGGAAGAAGAAGAAAGGAGGAAGAAGGAAGAAGAAGGGGAGGGGGAAAATGGGCGCTAGCCTCGATTTTGAACCGACTGCCACAAGAACACGTTAAGGTACCACAATGTGTTAAGCCTTAACATGTCAACCGGACACGACATGTTAACCTCTAATGCATCCGTCCATTCTAACACAACTCGAAAAGTCGATCAAAGCCTTGATAGTCAAGCTATCAAGAATGCGTCACCCTTACATGATGCGTCAACCTGAAAGTTGTTGCCTGATAGGCAACATGACCGTTCTGACCGCAAAATGACAAACTGATGCAACAGTCGAGAACCATTAATGCGTTGGACCCCTGCGTCATGTTACCAATCGTAACACGTCAACTTGGGCAGATGCCTTAAGAACGCGTTCGACTCTAGGTCGTGACAAAGAGGACAAGCCAAGGGAGGTGAATCCAGTCCAAGAGCCCTAAATATTACACCCAGCCAACTCTGCCTCGTCTCTCACCAAGGCGAACACTCGAGCCGGAGCCCTCGGTCTCCCTACTGCTCTCGGTGCCGGTCTCGCTGCTGCTGGTGCTGCTGCCGCTGCAGTCTGCTGCGCCATCTTCGGACAGTCTCTGATCTTGGGTTCTTATCACCACATCTCAAGCATCTCCCGAAGTCACCCAACACACCTCGCCTCCATGACGCTTCCCACACTGGTACACACTGGCTTCTCTGCAATCATACCTCCGCCTGGAGTGGTGCCGCTGCTCTCGCTGGAACCACTGCTCTCTGCTGAAAAGCTGGAATCTTCTTCTTCTTATCCTGCCGCTGGAAAGCTGATGCTGGCCTCTTTAAAGAAGCTCTCTTCTCTTCAAGGTAAACCTCCATCTCTGCCTCCTGCATGCAAGCTGCTGACAAAGCTTCCTCCATGGAACGATGTCCTAATGCCACTAGTCTCGTCCTCAGGGATGGCTTCAACCCCATGATAAATTTCTTCACCTTCCTCCGCTCATCTGCTACAATGTGAGGCGCATACTTGGATAGCTCTGCAAATCTTGCCTCATACTCAAGTACACTCATTGACCCCTGGGTCAACGTCAAAAACTCCTACTCCATGCGGTCCTGCCACGTGCTCTGGAATATACTTCGCCTTGAACAAGCGGACGAATTCAGTCCATGCAACCTCCATAGCACCATCTTCAAACTGTGTGCGTAGTACAGATGACCACCACACGTCGGCACGCTCCTGAAAAGAAGGTAAGTACATCTAAGATAAATTCCAAACAATACCCATAAGCTCCTTAAAATCTATCTTTACCTGCAGCATATAAGTAGCTAAGGTCACTCTCTCCTCTTCCGCACAACGAAGGGCACGAAAGATCTTCTCCGTCTCTCTAAGCCAACTCTCTGCAAGAATGGGATCACTCTCTCCCTTAAAGAAAGGCGGGGTCATCCTCCTGAATCTTTCCATCATAGGCACTCCTCCAAAAACTGCTCTGAGCAGGTGCCCGTGCCTACAATCCAAAAATCTTAGATAACAACTCTTCCAGTTAACACCTTGAATAATTCTTGCAGCTACCGACCTGAACCTGCGCCTGCAATGCCGCTGTAGTCTGAGCCTGAGTCTGCATCACATGCACCAATCCTTGCACTCAATGCTCCATAGTCTACAGGTGGTGGTGGGGGTGGCAAAGTACACCAGTCTGGTCCGAGCCTGCTGATCACCCGCTGACTCATCACCTCGAGCCGGGCCAGCTCCTCTACTCCACGAGTCGCCATAGACTGCAAAATAAGCATCCTATTTAATAACCTATCATTCTACATAATGGACTAATCCTTTATGCAGACTTGAAATATGAATACAATACTGATATTCTATTTATGTACATGTTCAACCTGGATCGCTCTGATACCAATCTCTGTAACACCCCTCTTAGACCCAGTACAGTTACACCAACTCACATTGGATCTAGTAGAGGTATTACAGTGGAACGAATCCAACAATTACAATACAGGTTGAAATATACACAAATAACTATTCAATTCCAATGATAATTAACAGAACATGGAATTAAACACTTGCAATCAGCATTTATTCAAAAGTAAATCTAATGCATACAAGATAACAATAGTCCAAGTTTATTACATTTCAAAGATCAGTTGCATAAAGGAAATTACATAAGATCCTCACATACAAGATCACTCTAAAACTCTCTAAATCAAGCTAAGTCTCCACGTCCTCCGCTCTGAATCAGTTTGCACTAACTCCTCCGTATCCTCTGGCTCTCCTGAAATGTTAGGCAAGTATGAGTCTACAAGACCCAGCAAATCACATGAAAGACAGTTCAAGATATTAACATTATATTAGTTTTAAAACATGGTAGTACATTAGCATTCCATTCATTGATATATACTTTTCTTACTATAGTTCTAAGTCCATTGGCAATCATTCATTTCATAGTGATTCTAACTTAAGGAAATAAAACATGTTTCACATGTAGCATGGAATTACTTATTCATGGAATCTATTCGATGTTATGTGACCTACAACAATTCTCATGTGTCAATTTCTCATTTATGCATGCACTATTCTTTTACACAATAATTTTCATGTAGTAATATTAAACATTGACATATAACATGAAATCCTTTGAACAAGTTCACATGTAGGAATGTAATCATATAACATGTAGTATGTAGCATGTAGAACAGGTAGACATGTAACTTGTAGCATGTAACATGTGGCATGTAGACAATAACTTGTAGCATGTAACATATAACTTGTAGCATGTAATCATTTTCATATAATTGCCAAGACATAGCCCACACTAAATTAGAGATCAGTAGTCATTAACATTCACTTATCACCTAGGCAATGCGGTGATGAAGTCATAGTATTTGCGCAAAACCGGGGAAAGTCCTTCCCACCTTGGCCAGTAGAACAAGTCTACCTCCAGGATTTCAATCCGTTGCCCACGGATTCATTTCTTTACATGTAGGTGAACCATTACCATAGGGGCATCTACGGTGTAGTTCCTTGTAGGAATCTCTAAGATAGCAATGTCTTATTGGCATCATTGTTATAATGCATACACTAACATGTATAATAGATAGTAACATTTCATTTCATACAATTAACCTGTGTCAATGCAATATTTCAAAGTACAACACTTTAGTTCTGAAATCCTATTTACTGTACAACAGATTTCTATCATGATACTAATATCATTCTTGCATTTTCATGCATTTTTATTCAATTCTATGTGTAATATATTGTTCAGAAATTCATAACAGAATGTACACATGTCTGAAAATTCTGAAATTTTAACAGAAATTCGAAATCAGTAATCTCATTACACATGCCAAATTTCATAATTTTCTGATTTCTGCAACTATTTTTCATGAAATTAACTCTATTAAATCAACTAACTAACATGGTTAATATTGAGAAAAGCTCACAATTTCCACATGGAACAGGGATTACTGACATATCATATCTATTGTAGTAATCTAAACATAATCAACTGCTTTCTTTTACATCATTGTACTTATCTTATACAATTTAAACCTTGATCATTGTCGTGTAATTATGCATGTTCATCAATTCATATATATATATATATAAATATATAGAACCTGTACATTATAGCAATAGACAGTCCATAACAATAACATACTCTAATATTACATGGCTGAAACGCATACATTCATAAATTATACATTTAAAACCAATTCACTCAGATTTCTGGAAATATATGATTCTGTTAAACTTGACGTCAATTGGTATGACGTTTACTATAGTCGACGTCCACATACGTTGTCGTTAAGTAATTATAGGCGGCGGCACATAGCGCCGTTAACACAAACCGACGGCGACACATAGCGCCGTTTACATATAGTAGGAACAGAAAATACATATATATTTCGGATGAACTAAACGGCAGTCGATATTGTCGTTTACATATTATAGACGGCAATACCTTGGACGTCTAGTTCTAAGACACAGAAAACACAGAAACCTGCATGCAATAACGGCGTTTCTAACCCTTCCCGTAGGTTGTTTACATGCTTTAAAAATATGGAAAAATGTTAAATACATAGTATAACATATCCTAAACAAATCCCCCATGCAACTTGCCTTAATCCCTCCTAATGGAGTGTCGAATCCGAGCTCGAAGAAGCCCGTCTCGCCAGGGAGACAGTTCTTCTCTCCGTCTTCAAGCGATCCAAAACCTCCTTCTGGGTAGTTCCTCCGCTTGGATGAGCCTTTGGTTATGAAGTCCTATGTATCACCTCGGTGTAGAAGCCTCTGAATCGCACGAACCAACACCAATTTGTTCTGCAAAATCCCTTCCTCGGCCCTCTTTTCCTCTTCCAGAACCAGAGCAAAAACCTCTTCTATCTACGAGATCTGGTCTTATAAAGACCTCTCAAGCAAAGGCCAAACCTAATCTGACCCTCGGATCTAAACGCATCAGATCCGCTCATTAAAACCTTCCCGAAACGGCCGATCTCCTTAATCCGGAACGGAAAGCTCAAAAACAGGCAAGTCAGATTAACGTCAACATAGGTTGCCGTCTTACCCAATATAAACGTCCATCGATGATGTCGTTTATAGTCTTGCCCATAAATAAATAATTCAGAAAAATGATTAAACGTCAATGCCTGTCGTCGTTAACATCCCATAAACGGCATGCGATGTTGCCGCTTACAAGTTTTAACGTCAAATGATCTTGACGCCTAGTTCTACACAGAACAACATTCAATTTATGCAGAAATAAACACACAATGTACAGAATAAATTCATAAATTCTAGGGCACTACATCCTCTCTCCTTAAAATAATCTTCGTCCTCGAAGATTGAGTTGAGTTACTCACCGAACAAGGACGGATAAAGCTTCTTCATTCTTCAAGCTCCCACGTTGCCTCTTCACGTGAGAAGTTCCTCCATAGAATCTTCACAAAGGGAATGGACTTTGATCTTAATTCTTGCACCTTCTTGTCCAGAATCTCCACAGGTTGCTCAGAATAAGACAAATCTGGCTGCAACTGAATCGGCTCATAACTGATCACATGAGCCGGATCTCTAACATACTGCCTCAACATGGATACATGAAATACTGGATGCACGCTGCTAAAGATGGTGGCAAAGCTAACTGGTATGCCACATTCCCGATTTTCTTCAGAATTTCAAAGGGTCCAATGAATCTCGGATTCAGCTTACCCCTCTTTCCGAATCTTACTACACCTCTGGTTGGCGAAACCTTGAGGAAAACATGGTCTCCAACCTCGAATGCCAAAACCTTCCTTCTTGCATCTGCATAACTCTTTTGACGATCCTGAGCCGCCTTTATTCTCTGCACAATCATCTGAATCTTTGCTGAAGTCTCTTGCACTACTTCAGGTCCAACCAGATGTCGATCTCCTGACTCCTCCCAACACAAGGGGATCTACAGGGTCTCCGTACAAAGCTTCAAAAGGTGCCATACCTATGCTCGAATGGAAACTGTTATTATAAGCAAATTCCACAAGAGATAGATGGCGCTCCCAATCACCTTTCCATTCTAAAACACAAGCTCGAAGCATATCTTCCAACGTCTGAATAGTCCTCTCGGACTGTCCATCCGTTTGCGGATGAAATGCCGAACTCAACTTCAACTGACTGCCAAAAGCCTGCTGCAAACTCTGCCAAAACCTGGAAGTGAATCTCGGATCACGATCTGAGATAATCGACTTCGGAATCCCATGCAGCTTCACAATACTATTAATATACAGTCTGGCCAAGCTCTCAACGGACTGTTTCTTCTTCATGGCAAGGAAATGAGCACTCTTCAAAATCTATCAACGATCACCCAAATGGAATCATTTCCTCTAGCCGATCTAGGCAATCCGGATACAAAGTCCATGGTCACTTGCTCCCACTTCCACTGAGGGATATCTAACCTCTGCATCAAACCTGAAGGTCGCTGACGCTCCGCCTTCACTTGCTGACAAATCAGACACTTCGCCACAACTTCAGCCACATCTCGCTTCATGCCAGACCACCAGAAAGAACGCTTCAGATCCTGTACATCTTCCCACTGCCTGGGTGAATAGAGAACTGAGATCTATGCGCCTCCTCCAAAATTTCCTTCCTCAAATCAACATTATTAGGGACACATACCCTAAGATTCAAGCGAATCACATCATCCTCGTCTCTGGTAATTCCGCTCTTTCCAACCAACTCCTGCAACAACGGATCATCTTTCTGCAACGCAATGACCCGATCAAGAATAGAAGATCTCAAAGACAACTGCGCCATGAACACGTTACACAATTGAGGTTCTAGAACAGCCAAAGAACTCGAAGCGTCTTCAAGCATTCTCCAGTCTTGCCTCATCATCTGCCTTTTCCTGCTCAACGCATCTGCCACTACATTGGCCTTCCCTGGATGGTAAGACAGTTCAAAATCATAGTCTTTCATGAATTCTATCCACCTCCGCTGCCTCAGATTCAACTCCTTCTGCGAGAACAAGTATTTGAGACTCTTGTGGTCTGAGAAGAGCTCAAATCTAACTCCATATAGATAGTGCCTCCAAATTTCAAAGCATAGACCACAGCTGCTAACTCTAAGTCATGGGTCGGGTAGTTGCGCTCATGCTCCTTAAGTTGCCTAGAAGCATACGCCACAACTCGACCACCCTGCATCAGAACACAACCAAGCCCAATCTTCGAAGCATCTGTGTAGATAGAGAAAGAATCTACATCATTGGGCAAAACAAGCACTGGCGCTGAGGTCAGACGAGTCTTTAATTCCTGGAACGCCTTTCACAAGCCTCTGACCACTCAAACTTGACTCCTTTCCTTGTCAACCTCGTCAAAGTCGCCGCAATAGAAGAAAACCCTTCGATGAATCTCCTATAGTAGCCAGCCAAACCGAGAAAACTCCTGATGTCAGCTGAAGATCTCGGTGTTTCCCAATCAAGAACAGCTTCCACCTTAGCTGGATCTACAGACACACCTTCTCCAGATATAACATGACCCAAGAAATGGACTTCTTTCATCCAGAAGTTGCACTTGCTGAATTTAGCATACAACTTATGCTCCCTCAGGACACCCAACACAATCTTCAGATGCTCGCTATGAGTCTCTTCATCGGACGAATAAATCAACACATCATCAATGAAGACTACCACAAAAGAATCCAGATACTGCCGAAAAACTCTATTCATCAGATCCATAAAAACTGCTGGAGCATTTGTCAAACCAAAGGGTAAGACAAGGAACTCATAATGGCCATATCTTGTTCTAAAAGCCGTCTTAGCAGAATCTTCCGGCTTAATTCGGAGTTGATGATAGCCAGAACGAAGATCAATCTTAGAGAATACAGAAGCTCCTCGCAACTGATCAAACAAGTCATCAATACGAGGTAAAGGGTACTTGTTTTTAACAGTTACCTGGTTAAGCTTACGGTAATCTATGCACAACCTCATCGATCCATCCTTCTTTTCACAAAAAGAACAGGTGCTCCCCATGGCGAAACGCTCGGCCGGATGAAGCCCTTATCAAGTAATTCCTGCAGCTGCTTCCTCAACTCTGCCAATTCCGCTGGCGCCATGCGATAAGGTGCAATGGAAATAGGTGCTGTGCCGGGTACAAGCTCAATGCCAAACTCTAACTCCCTTACAGGTGGCAAACCCAACAAATCTTCAGAAAAGACATCACTGAAATCTCTGACCACCTCAATATTCTTGACAGATAAAACCTTCTTCGAATCCTCGGTCACAACCACACTAGCCAGAAAACCAGAACAACCCTTGCTCAACATCCGAGTTGCCTTCAAAGCCGAAATCACAAACTTACCCGACATGATCTTGGGCAAAGGGTGAACAAACTCCTCCTTTCCAGGAATCCGAAAAACAATAAGCTTCCGCCGACAATCCATCAGAGCATAATGCTCCTCGAGCCAATCAAAGCCCAAGATAGCATCATAATCCTTCATCTTCAGCAAATAGAAATTACCAGGCAAAACTTGCTCCTCAATGCACACAGAAAGCGACGAAATACACTGCTCGGTCAAGATAGTTCCTGCTGGAGTATGCACAGACAAGGGAACCTCCAACTTTTCCGGAACTAGACCATTCTCCTTAATCAAGACCTTGGCAAATCTCTCGGAAACAAAACTATGCGTGGCACCGGTATCAAATAAGACTCTAGCATGCATTCCCATAATTAAAATTGTACCTTCAGTGACGTGCTCTGCCAACTCTGCCTCGTCTCTCGCCAGGCGAACACTCGAGCCGGAGCCCTCGGTCTCCCTACTGCTCTCGGTGCCGGTCTCGCTGCTGCTGGTGCTGCTGCCGCTGCAGTCTGCTGCGCCATCTTCGGACAGTCTCTGATCTTGTGGTTCTTATCACCACATCTCAAGCATCTCCCGGAAGTCACCCAACACACCTCGCCTCCATGACGCTTCCCACACTGGGTACACACTGGCTTCTCTGCAATCATACCTCCGCCTGGAGTGGTGCCGCTGCTCTCGCTGGAACCACTGCTCTCTGCTGAAAAGAAAAACTGGAATCTTCTTCTTCTTATCCTGCCGCTGGAAAGCTGATGCTGGCCTCTTCAAAGAAGCTCTCTTCTCTTCAAGGTAAACCTCCATCTCTGCCTCCTGCATGCAAGCTGCTGAAAAGCTTCCTCCATGGAACGATGTCCTAATGCCACTAGTCTCGTCCTCAGGGATGGCTTCAACCCCATGATAAATTTCTTCACCTTCCTCCGCTCATCTGCTACAATGTGAGGCGCATACTTGGATAGCTCTGCAAATCTTGCCTCATACTCAAGTACACTCATTGACCCCTGGGTCAACGTCAAAAACTCCTGCTCCATGCGGTCCTGCACGTGCTCTGGAATATACTTCGCCTTGAACAAGCGGACGAATTCAGTCCATGCAACCTCCATAGCACCATCTTCAAACTGTGTGCGTAGTACAGAGACCACCACACGTCGGCACGCTCCTGAAAAGAAGGTAAGTACATCTAAGATAAATTCCAAACAATACCCATAAGCTCCTTAAAATCTATCTTTACCTGCAGCATATAAGTAGCTAAGGTCACTCTCTCCTCTTCCGCACAACGAAGGGCACGAAAGATCTTCTCCGTCTCTCTAAGCCAACTCTCCGCAAGAATGGGATCACTCTCTCCCTTAAAGAAAGGCGGGGTCATCCTCCTGAATCTTTCCATCATAGGCACTCCTCCAAAAACTGCCTCCTGAGCAGGTGCCGTGCCTACAATCCAAAACATCTCTTAGATAACAACTCTTCCAGTTAAACCCTGAATAATTCTTGCAGCTACCGACCTGAACCTGCGCCTGCAATGCCGCTGTAGTCTGAGCCTGAGTCTGCATCGCATGCACCAATCCTTGCATCAATGCTCCATAGTCTACAGGTGGTGGTGGGGGTGGCAAAGGTACACCAGTCTGGTCCTGAGCCTGCTGATCACCCGCTGACTCATCACCTCGAGCCGGGCCAGCTCCTCTACGTCCACGAGTCGCCATAGACTGCAAAATAAGCATCCTATTTAATAACCTATCATTCTACATAACTTGGACTAATTCTTTATGCAGACTTGAAATATGAATACAATACTGATATTCTATTTATGTACATGTTCAACCTGGATCGCTCTGATACCAATCTCTGTAACACCCCTCTTAGACCCAGTACAGTTACACCAACTCACATTGGATCTAGTAGAGGTATTACAGTGGAACGAATCCAACAATTACAATACAGGTTGAAATATACACAAATAACTATTCAATTCCAATGATAATTAACAGAACATGGAATTAAACACTTGCAATCAGCATTTATTCAAAAGTAAATCTAATGCATACAAGATAACAATAGTCCAAGGTTTATTACATTTCAAAGATCAGTTGCATAAAGGAAATTACATAAGATCCTCACATACAAGATTCACTCTAAAACTCTCTAAATCAAGCTAAGTCTCCACGTCCTCCCGCTCTGAATCAGTTTGCACTAACTCCTCCGTATCCTCTGGCTCTCCTGAAATGTTAGGCAAGTATGAGTCTACAAGACCCAGCAAATCACATGAAAGACAGTTCAAGATATTAACATTATATTAGTTTTAAAACATGGTAGTACATTAGCATTCCATTCATTGATATCATATACTTTTCTTACTATAGTTCTAAGTCCATTGGCAATCATTCATTTCATAGTGATTCTAACTATTAAGGAAATAAAACATGTTTCACATGTAGCATGGAATTACTTATTCATGGAATCTATTCGATGTTATGTGACCTACAACAATTCTCATGTATCAATTTCTCATTTATGCATGCACTATTCTTTTACACAATAATTTTCATGTAGTAATATTAAACATTGACATATAACATGAAATCCTTTGAACAAGTTCACATGTAGGAATGTAATCATATAACATGTAGTATGTAGCATGTAGAAAGGTAGACATGTAACTTGTAGCATGTAACATGTATGTAGACATATAATGTAGCATGTAGACATATAACTTGTAGCATGTAATCATTTTCATATAATTGCCAAGACATAGCCCACACTAAATTAGAGATCAGTAGTCATTTAACATTCACTTATCACCTAGGCAATGCGGTGATGAAGTCATAGTATTTGCGCAAAACCGGGGAAAGTCCTTCCCACCTTGGCCAGTAGAACAAGTCTACCTCCAGGATTTCAATCCGTTGCCCACGGATTCATTTCTTTACATGTAGGTGAACCATTACCATAGGGGCATCTACGGTGTAGTTCCTTGTAGGAATCTCTAAGATAGCAATGTCTTATTGGCATCATTGTTATAATGCATACACTAACATGTATAATAGATAGTAACATTTCATTTCATACAATTTAACCTGTGTCAATGCAATATTTCAAAGTACAACACTTTAGTTCTGAAATCTATTTACTGTACAACAGATTTCTATCATGATACTAATATTCATTCTTGCATTTTCATGCATTTTTATTCAATTCTATGTGTAATATATTGTTCAGAAATTCATAACAGAACGTACACATGTCTGAAAATTCTGAAATTTTAACAGAAATTCGAAATCAGTAATCTCAATACACATGCCAAATTTCATAATTTTCTGATTTCTGAAACTATTTTTCATGAAATTAACTCTATTAAATCAACTAACTAACATGGTTTAATATTGAGAAAAGCTCACAATTTTCACATGGAACAGGGATTACTGACATATCATATCTATTGCAGTAATCTAAACATAATCAACATGCTTTTTTTACATCATTGTACTTATCTTATACAATTTAAACCTTGATCATTGTCGTGTAATTATGCATGTTCATCAATTCATAAATATAATATATAAATATATAGAACCTGTACATTATAGCAATAGACAGTCCATAACAATAACATACTCTAATATTACATGGCTGAAACGCATACATTCATAAATTATACATTAAAACCAATTCACTCAGATTTCTGGAAATATATGATTCTGTTAAACTTGACGTCAATTGGTATGACGTTTACTATAGTCGACGTCCACATACGTTGTCGTTAAGTAATTATAGGCGGCGGCACATAGCGCCGTTAACACAAACCGACGGCGACACATAGCGCCGTTTACATATAGTAGGAACAGAAAATACATATATATTCGGATGAACTAAACGGCAGTCGATATTGCGTTTACATATTATAGACGGCAATACCTTGGACGTCTAGTTCTAAGACACAGAAAACACAGAAACCTGCATGCAATAACGGCGTTTCTAACCCTTCCCGTAGGTTGTTACATGCTTTAAAAATATGAAAAATGTTAAATACATAGTATAACATATCCTAAACAAATCCCCCATGCAACTTGCCTTAATCCCTCCTAATGGAGTGTCGAATCCGAGCTCGAAGAAGCCCGTCTCGCCAGGGAGACAGTTCTTCTCTCCGTCTTCAAGCGATCCAAAACCTCCTTCTGGGTAGTTCCTCCGCTTGGATGAGCCTTTGGTTATGAAGTCCTATGTATCCCTCGGTGTAGAAGCCTCTGAATCGCACGAACCAACACCAATTTGTCTGCAAAATCCCTTCCTCGGCCCTTTTCCTCTTCCAGAACCAGAGCAAAAACCTTTCTATCTACGAGATCTGGTCTTATAAAGACCTCTCAAGCAAAGGCCAAACCTAATCTGACCCTCGGATCTAAACGCATCAGATCGCTCATTAAAACCTTCCCGAAACGGCCGATCTCCTTAATCCGGAACGGAAAGCTCAAAAACAGGCAAGTCAGATAACGTCAACATAGGTTGCCGTCTTACCCAATATAAACGTCCATCGATGATGTCGTTATAGTCTTGCCCATAAATAAATAATTCAGAAAAATGATTAAACGTCAATGCCTGTCGTCGTTAACATCCCATAAACGGCATGCGATGTTGCCGCTTACAAGTTTTAACGTCAAATGATCTTGACGCCTAGTTCTACACAGAACACATTCAATTTATGTAGAAATAAACACACAATGTACAGAATAAATTCAATAAATTTCTAGGGCACTACACAGCTATAGAGGCTTGGAGACAAGAATTGGTTGATAACATTTTGGCTCAGTCTCCTTTCATTCTCACAATGATAGATGTGTATCCATTGGCTACTTTCTCAAGTTTTTTTTTTTCTTTCTTCTCTCATCATCTTTTTTTCTTTTTATGGATTCTAGTCATATTCATAGATGCTTGTATTTTGCCAACCATTGGAGCTTTCCATCTAGATTCTTCTTCTATGTTTGCTAGGCTTGTTCAATTTAATCAACGTGATTCTTGTAGTTGATTAGTCCATTATAGAGTCTTGATTGTTCAAGATCTCATAGCTTTGAAACTTGATCTTTTACATTTGGCTTATACCTTTCTTTTTTTTATAATAAATATATAAACAAGCAGGCAAAAATATTTCTTAACAAAGATGTTATTACCTTTGCAGATCATTAGTGTATAGACCTACATTAGGGATGCATGAAAGGATATTACAATATCATATTACTATAGCCTACGAGGTTTGGTCTTGCATGTCTTGATAGCGGGCATGGAACCAACTGACCTCATTCTGCTTAAGATAGTCACATACTTACGATATGACAAGCTCTTGATTAAATGTGACTTAATATAAAATATGTTTTACAGGACACTCAATAAATGATAAGTTGAAACAGATATTGACGAGAGCATATTTCATGGTAACATCTGAGCAGGTAAAAAAGTTATATTGGAAATTTCATATATCTCAGCTTTATATCTTCACAGAAAATGTGATCATTTCAAGTTCAGTCAATAGAAAATCTTGTTGGTACTAAACTGATCACGACGAAGCAAGATTGATTCAATATAAAGCACATTTTGATATTGATGAATTCAATACATAGAAACTTTATGTGCTTGAGGAAACATTATTATCATTTTAGATAATATATCGATTATCAAATGTGTACAGTGAAACTTAATTGATTATCTTTATAGAGAGTACTTAGTTGAAGTTCGAAACCTTAGTGAGAAACATAGTCAATTAACTTTGTCATTGTGGGGTATCTAGAAAACTTCTCGTAAATCTAAAAACAAAACACCTAATCTATTCTCATGTCGACATAATTGATTGCATCAACATTGTGCTATGCTTAGAAAAAAAATTTTGTGACTAACACTAGGCAAATAATCGATTGCCAATGGCATCAGAGAGAATGAAGTAATCAATAATTTAGTATGTGTTGGTCCACGACAACAAGGTTGGAGTTGCCTAGAGGGGGCTTGAATAGGATGACATAGAAATTTGAACACAAATTAAACACTTTAAACTTTGGTTAGTGATTAAAATTATGTGCAATAAAGATTTGCGGAAGCAATCAAACAAGACAGTCACACAAAGAGACACAGGGATTTATCCTGGTTCGGCCTTTCCCAAATGGAAAACCTACATCTAGTTCCCAAGAACACTTGGGATTTCTTTAACCTAGGGTACAGTCCCCCCAACAGATTTACAACACCTAGTTCCCCGCTGGTCTTCTTCTCTTTCCAGCTAGAAGGAAGCCTACTTATTTTACAGACTCGGAAGCAAACCTATTGTTTAAGCTCAGCCAGGTGCTTCTTTTTAGAGCTCAGAAGCTAAGTCACTGGTACAAACCCCAACAAGTTCCCACTGGTACGGATCTATACTGGTCTTCCCACACAGGGAGAACAATGAGTACTATCTCTTAGTTGTACCACCTAGCACACAGTTGGTCTTCTCTTCACACCGGAAGAGGAACACTCATTTCTTTCTTCAAAAAAGAAAGAGTGAGCTATCGAGATCAAGTTCAAGAATGTTGAACTTGGCTTCCTTGATCTCGAAAGCAACCAAAGAGCTATAGAAAAGGAATAAGAAGTCCAATCTATCAAGCTCACAATCTCTCCCTTAGATTTACAATATTGCACAAAGAGAGAGAGAGGGAAAGAATGAAGGCTTGAACACCTTTTCAGCTTCAGAAGATCTCTTCTTGGGTGCTTCTTGCTTTCTTGTGCTTCAAAGCCTTCATCTTATTATACACCTCTTTTAAGAAGATCGTTGAGAAGATCTGTTGGAGCTCTTCTTCTTCTTCTTCTTCTTCTTCTTCTTCTGTTGTGTTTAACGTCTTCTTCTTATTTCTAACAAATGCCTCAGACCTCCTTTGTCATGTAAGCATTTAATGCTAGGAAGAGAATAGTGAGAAGGAGAGACATAACATGTCAGTCAACCCATATTGATAAGTGTTCATATTGCTATGATAATTTATGCCAAACATCATTCTATGCATATTATTCAGAATTTATGCATAATTTATAGCTAAAACCAACCTCACATGAATCATTCTTTTGATGCAAATTAACTTAATTTGTGGGGTTGAGGGGCATGAGAATTAATTTCCTTTTGCTTAATTGTGTGTACTCATAGTTTTTATACACGAAGCATCATTTTCTATGGATTTAATTCAAATATTGTGGGTGCAGGACACTCTTGGCATTTTTTGGAAGGGCTAGGGGCAAAACCGTTACAGGACCAGGACAAGGAAGCCCTAGGACGTAGCCCTCCTTTCCCTTCTCTTGTTGATTCCAAGTCAAGGCAGCCACCATGCCATATTTGTGAGGAAGGAGAAATAAGAAAGAATATTTATGAAATTATCTTGGAGAGAAATTGTTGGAGAGAAATTACGGAGGAGATCTTGCCCAAATAGGAAACCCAGGCAAACCCTAGCTATTGGGGGGACGGCTCTCTCTCCTCTCCATACCTTCCATCATGTTCTCATCAAATCTCAGCCCTCCGTCACTATGTCGATCTCCACCCTCTATGTGACCCAAGTCTCCTATAATTAACCCATGTGAGCCACCTAGAAGGGAGATCTCGTCCTTTTTTCTTCCCCTAGTTTTAGGTTGCCTATTTTCTCCCCCTTCTTCTCATCTTATCGACCTACTTCCTTCACAAAAGTTCTTCGTTTTTTTGTGTTCTTCAATTTTTTCTTCTTACTCATCTTCTATGTTTGCACAGTTTTCAAGTTAATTTTTGTTCTTCCTTGTTCTATTCTTTTCATTCGCAAGACATCATTTTTATGTGTTCTCCCCCTATTTTCTCCCTCTTCTCGTCTTCTTCTCATCATGCTCCTTTTATAAAAGTTGTGCATTTTTAGGTATTCTAAAACATATTCTTCTTCTTCATCTTCTAATTCCTTCTAGTTTACAAGTTATTTCCCACTTTTTAATGCTCTATTTCTAATTTTTGCTATTCACGTTTTTAGGCCTTCTTCTTCTTCTTCTCTTCTTATTTCTTCCCACATCTCAAAGGTGGATTTTCTACTTCGGTCCTCTCAAGGCGGTGTCCACGATGAGGTGGGGCGAACTTCCAAGGCTCAGCGAGACGTGGGCGGCGCTATTCTCCATTATCTTGGCTATTTTTTTCCCTTTTCTCTATGTGATTCAAGTTGTAATTTTACTTTTCATAGACATGTAATTTTCATTTTAGCAATAAAAAATTATTGGTGCAATTTTCTCTTTTCCCTCTCCATCTCCTCCAATTTTCTCTTCTTCAACACTCCAATATTTTCTAGATAGATTTATTTTTCATGAAATCTTAATTTATTTCTTTTTCAAGCTCACTCTACAATTTTGCATTAAAAATACAAGGGTTTTCCAACTTGAATAAAAAAAGATATTCCTCCTTATGGGATCGACTGTATTCAAAACTCTACTTGGATTTAAAATCATTCTGGTGAGTGAGTGCGATCATTTTTTAAATTGTGTGCATAACATTTTTAACGACGAGTGCTTATGCACATCACATATCCCTTCCACATTTCCTACTGACAGCCTACTATGTTAGGTAGTTGCCTTTCTGTCTAGCAGAAAATAAGGAGACCTTGAGACATAGAAAAAAGGTAGCTTCAGTCAGAGTATATCTTATCATATGCAGGCTATATACAAAGAGTCGTGCCTACATTTTAGTTTACAAGGCATGATAAATAATAAGTTGAAGATGTGAAGGACATTTGAAATTTTATTGCACGCCAAAGACATGTTGTTCAAAAATAATGAAAGATATATTCAGTAATCGGAACATGAAACCTTTAAATCCAATGTAACACTCATGACACTTAGTAATCATTGTAATGTTTATGAGTTACTCAGTAATTGGTGCAAATGTTCAGTAATTGATATAACATGAAAGATATGGTCATTAATCATATATTGTACAAGCTTTAGACAGTAATCGATGCAATCATAGCACTAATTGAAAAAAATAGGCAAGTGTTCACCAATCAGTGTAAAACAACAATAATCGGTACGATGTTCACCAATCGGTACATTTATAAACCAATTGGAATGAGAAATGAACATTTGTTCACCAATAGGAAGGAAGTAAAAATTTTGATCAGTAATCAGAACATTCATAACACCAATCAATATGTTATAGAACTTTTGTTCAGTAATCAGAACACTCATAACACCAATCAAAATGTTACTGAACTTTTGTTTAGTAATTGAAACAATTCTAATACTAATAAAAAGGCAAGGGTCACCAATCGGTATCAGTTTGTGTTGTGTTGAGTGTGTATTCAACATTTTGATGATGTCTAAACACTCATACTTTGATTTTGATGATGACAAAACACTCATACTTTGATGGGGAGAATGTTTTGGTGACTATGTATCAATATATTGAACAATAATGTTTTGATGAAAATAAATGTTTTGATGCTTTATATTTCTATTTTAATGATGATGACACATTTTGATGGTTCATACTTGTGGACACCCTTTTTATGGGCCCATTTCCACTTGGCCGGCCCAACTCCATCCCACCAAGAGCACAAAAGAATGGACCTACCTAAGTGGCCCACCTACTAAAGCCCAAAGGTTTCCATTGGCCCAAGCCCATCTCACCCCATGTAAGGGGGTGAGATTAAGCAAATGCAACACCTCCCAAAAAGTGCTGCCCAAAATGGAAAAAGTAAAAGCATGTGTAAGAGGGTGTAAGGGCCTACTTTTGGGGGGCTTCTAGAACCCTTTGGAAGAGAGAGCAAAAAGCTCTCTCTGGGGCTCTTGCGTGGGCATCAAGGAAGAAGGAGAAGAGGCTTTGGAAAAAGGGGGGGAGGCTTGTGTGTGTCCAAGGGAAGAAGAAGAGGTTCTTCTCATCCAAGCAAGAAGGCATCCCGTGAGGAGTTCTCCAAGGGAAGGAGCTTTGAAGAGTCCAAGAGGCAAAGGTGAAGAGAGAAGAGAGAGGACCCCCATGTGTGGTCACATCATGTAAAGAGAGAAGAGAGAAGAGAATGAGGAGGTGGCAATTTGGCTCCTCTCCTCCCTCCTTTTTTCTTGGTCATTCTTGTACCTCTCCCCATTCTATGCTAAGAGATGTTTTTGTCCTTGTGTTTTTCCTTCTCCCTCTTGCATTTATTGCTCTCTTCCCCCTCTCTTGTGTGTGCATGGGTTTTAAATCCCTTCTTTTGTCTTTGGTGCCACCAAGGGCCACGGGATGTTGAGGAGCCATCTTTTACATGGTGGGCTTCCTCTCATCCCAAAGAGCATACATGAGAACCCATGCCCCTCCATGCCTCAATAAATGAGGTCTTGGGAGGATGGGGCTTAATGGGCCTTTTGTTGGCTTCCTAAGGAACAAGTTTCTTATAGTTTTCTCCAAGAGATTGTGAGGTTTTCCTCACTGTTTTCCCCCTTAAGAGCTCAGTTCTTGATGTTTAAAAGACCCTTTTTATATGCTTTTACCCTTGGGACATATCCCTTTGCTAGCCAAGAGGTTGGGCAATCAATACCCATGCCTTCTTGCTTAGCACCCTTTGCAAAAGACCCATTAAACCTCCTGTTTTCCCTCCCCAAAACCGCAGGTTTTCACTATCCATGATAGCCCACTTAGGTGCATTTCACCTTGGGAGCATGCCCCTTTGCTAGCAAATGAGTTGGGCAATTAATGCCTATGCTCCAAGCTTGACATTGCATGCAAAAGAGCCCATTAAACCCTCGTTTTGAACCCTTAATAGCTCAGGTTTGCACTGTCAAAACCGCCCCCAACTGAGCCCATTTGCCTTGAAAATGTCCCCATTTTGCTAGCCAAGAGGTTGGGCAACCAATGCCCATGCCTTCTTGCTTAGCACCCCTTGCAAGAGACCCTTCAAACCCATGTTTTGGCCTCCTAAGTTTCAGGTTTCAATAGCTTTAAGTGGCCCATTAAGGGATTTCATGCTTAAGGGGACATCCATTTGCAAGCCAAGGGTTGAGCATATAACACTCATGCCCCCATACTTAGCACCTGTAATGGACAACCCAATAAGCCTGCCTTTGGGCCCAAGACCGCCCCTCACATGGGTGAGACCAACTTCAAAGGTGTTGGCTCTTTGCCCACAAAAGAGGGGTTTCAGCTGATCAGCCCTGTGGGTGGCCTTCTGATTCGGCAGCCTTGAACAGGCCTGCCGAATCGACAGCCAGCCCCACCCTTGGCCGGGCCATGGAGGTTAAACCATACTTCCCGTGGTCCGGGCCAAAGAAATAGACAATGGACCGATGAGAAGCTCATTTAAACCCAGGTTGGACAACGTGATGTCTATGCCCGGGCATATGGGCCCGCACATACTTCATTTACCGATCGGTATTTGTGTGGTCATGGTGATACCCACCTCCACCAAAGGCTTGCCTTGGGGGTCGGTGCCATGTGCCATTTGGGGTTATGTCGTTATTTGACATACACCCTCTCTTTTGGTACTGCCTCCGTTTTGGTGGGTGTGTACCGTGCTCTCCCCCTATCAACCAAGATAAGGGGAGATGCTGCCGGATTTTTGCCGTGAAGGTCGAATCGGCAAGGGTTCTCCTCCTCCTTAAAAGAAACCCCCAAAGTCTAGTGGAATGGCGCCGAATCGCGATTAGAGCCGCGTTGCACACCCTTTAAAAGAATAAGAGAGCCAATTAAAAGAATGTTCATCATGAGGGCAACAAATGGGCAAAATCAAAGAATTTTCCGTTGCACATGTTTTAAAGAGCAAGAGATCAAATTAAAAAAATCTGTTTATGATAAAAGTAAAAAAAAGGAAAATAAGCAAACGGGCCCTCTCATGTTTTCAAAAGACCAAAGTGAAACCCTTTTGATGCAAAAGAGCAAATGGGCCACCTTATGTTTTCAAAAGACCAAAATGAAACTCTTTTTGTAATAAAAAAAAAGTAAATAGATCATCTCACATTTTCAAAAGAACAAAAGACCCGAATGAGAACCTGTTTTGTAATAAAAGAGCAAATGTGTTTTCAAAATAGCAAGAGACTGATTTGAGAATGTTTTCATGCCAATGAAAAGAATCAATGGACAAATGGGTAAAAAGACTCAATCACATCTAAATAAAAGACTCGGCAACCTCGAATAGGCATCGTGTCTGTTTATCTCTCCGGCTTAATTTTTGAGTTGCGCTTTGCACTGTTCATCGGATGTCACCATATCAAGGCCACCGGGCTTTCTAATTTCTGGCGATTAATCAAGGGTTTTCCCTCCCAGAGGGATGTAATTAACGTCGTTGCGTTTAGGCAACGGCGGGATTTTGGTCCAGGACCCGACACTCCACTTTCGTTTGACGAAGTCAAACAGCGCGCACAATAGACTTAAAGCCCTCCGACTCTCGGAGGCAAACCATCTGTTGTCACCTCGATGACTGGCACGCCCGCGCTGTGCGAATTGTGGATTCATCTCACGTCACTCTTGCTCCTGTAGCATCCGACGGGACTTGGATTCGCAATACGCATGCATCCATGAGAACATGAGAAAACATGATAAAAAGAACTTAAAAGATTTTAATCTTTTAAAATTTTCCATTTCCACAGCGTGGCACGCCCGGTGGGACCAAGCTTCCCTTCATCTCTTCGCCAGAATAGAAAGCCTTATGGCCTTTACTCAATGCTAACTGTCATTTTTTATTTGACTAACAGGTACTAACAGACCCATGGCTGAAGTGCGGTTCGGACCAAAAATTGTTCGGGACCATGCCCGGTATGGCTACTCGCCGTACCAACTCGCTTTGGAAGCTTTCCCCGGTCGTGGAATTCCCCAACTTCTTGGGGGTTGCCTTCGTCAACATACTGCACCAAGAAGCCGGAGCTGAAGCTAAAGTGACTGTAAAGGAGCTAAGTTGCCAAGTCCCCATATGAACCGTGGCAACGGAAGAAGAAACAACAGGGACCCAGGGGGCATCAAGCTAGTGCTGGGAAGGCCAAAGGACCCAGGGGGCATCAAGCTAGTGCTGGGAGACCAATGGACTCAGGGGGCATCAAGTTAATGCTGCGAAGGCTACAACTGTCACTCCCCTCAAGGCACGTGTCTCTGGCTCAGGAAGAGCATGCTAGTCGGAAACATCAGAATCCATCTGCGGAGCGGCCGTGCTATAATAGAACAAAATCAAGTGGTGCCAACTGTGCCAACAAGAAAGTCCTTCCAAGCATTAGAAGGAAAGAGAGAGATGTATAACACCTTCAAAAGCACATTGGCCCCAAAGCCAATCAAATTCAAGCAAGTTTGGGTGCCTATGAAGACCCAAGCCCTTCAACCAGTGAAGCGACAACATGACAAAGACAATGAGATAAATGCAAAAGACAAAATAGGTGTTGATCAGCTAGCTCCAACACCTCCCGTGCCAGTGTTCAAATCTTATGCACGACAAGGGACTATTTTCTGCTACACTGCATACACAACAAGGCAGCTAATCTGGAGCGTCTGGCTCACATGCCCCTGTTGCAAAGGAGGGGTCCAATATTTGTCCCTCGTTTATGCGAAAATATGATGGGGTTAATAGGACTATGTCCAGTCATTTCTATGATCTGGCAAAACCTTCCTTGAAGCGGCCCAGGGTGGTCTATCATGTTGTGAAGATAGAAATGAAAATGAGAAAGAAAAGGAAGAGAAAAAAAAAACAGCGACAAGGAAAAGAATATGAGAAAGGAAATAGAAGAGAAAAATCAAAAGAAAATGAGAAAATGCAAAGAAAGGAAAGAGAAAAAATAGTTGAAAAGAGAAAGGAAAAGGAAAGAGAAAGAGGAAATTGTCGTGAGCCGGCTGGCTCAGGGAGATGGTGCATTACGCATTCTCCCCTGTTATATGGCTAGCATGCTAGCCGGTGTGGGGTTCCCCTGAAGAAGAAGGGGAACCACCCAAATTCACTGAAGAGCCAAATTCTCTTGCTAGAAGGAGAAAGACTGACAGCAACACTCCAATGGTCAGAAGAGCATCTGCAACAACAATGATATTTGAGGAAGATAGCAAGTTGCCACCTATTTCCTTGAAAAAGACTTCGGTTAGGGCAACAACTAACATCCCTACCATGTCTGTACATGATCCTGCTGTGATAGTCTTGTTACAGAAATGTCAGCTGGAAATTGAAATGTTGAGAAAAAACAGATTCAAGAAAGAGATGAATACATCATAGCATTAAAAGGAAAAGAGGGCGTAATCAAAACATTGCAGGGCAGCATCAGCTCGTCCCAAATTCTACCAACAGTGACACAACCAATGTCAAGCCATACTGGGGGCATTTCACCCCTAAATCCATGTCAAAAGGCTTCAAAACAATCAACAGAGAAAAGGCTTCCACAAGCTAAAGGGTTAACACTACAGTCAGCCCACAATCGCTTGAGTTTAACAGATCCAGCGCTAATGAGCAGCTTGGTGAAGTTAACAGAAACGTGGGATAGCACTGCTACCACACTTAATACTCACCAAGCTCCATACCCCATATGTCATGATATGGACTTTATCGATGCAATGGGGCATTTGACTCTAGATGTGCCTTGCCAGATGGCGCCTCGTGCATCCTTGTTGCACAGACATTCACATTCAAATCTCCTGGCAGCATCTTTGGCAGATCGGCTAGACAAACAGGGGAAGTCTGATGGTGACAAGACAAATAATATTGTCGCAGAAATTGAAGTATTTCTAGCAAGATATCCCAGTATCCCATTTGTGGGACAAAGAGGCAAATCAGTTGATAAGAAGCCTGCTAGAAAGGAGGTACACACTGAAGATCTCAAGGCCTTCGAGCTGTTAAGAGATGCAAGTAAATCCACAACTGGATCCTCTAGTACCACGTCCAAAGGCTCAAGACGTATCATTCCTTTCCAGGATAAAGTTAAAAAGCCCTATTCATTCCCAAGGAAAAGACAAGGGTACTATTTGAATGGGCAACTGAATACAACAAATTGCACTACCGGTGCCCAAAAGACCTGAGCAAGCAGGAAAGAAGGATGATCCCCGATACTGTCTATACCATCAGATCTTGGGGCATCCTTTGGAAGACTGCTATATTTTCAAAGACATCATGGAGTCTTTGATCATAAAGGGGGAATTGCAAATGGGCGAGTACAAGGTGGATCCGCCACGCCCACATGATGCTACAGCCCGACGAAAAGCTCAGCAAAAAGGGGTAAATGTAATTTCTCTATATCAGCAGCTACCCCAAGAGATGCCAAAGGGTAGGTCTGAAAGGATGCAGCCACCCAGGGACGAGGTAGAATGCAAAGAAGCTAAAAGAACAGACAAAGCTCTGCAAATATACACATGTTGTATGACTGGTGTGGTCAGTCAACATGGTGATACGCCCCCTGAACAAGGTGAATTGACAAGGCTCAATGAAGGGCCAAATCCTCCTGTCAGGAGGGAAGAAGCCAGGGCAAAGCCCCAATAGTCTCAGTGGCCCAAGAAGAGGCTACAGATATAATAGCAGCTGATAATATCAGTAATCTGCCACCTACCCCTCTGGGAGGAGCTCCAATTGAAGTGATATCTGATGTCCCTAACACTCATACATATGATCCTGCTGTGGCAGCATTGATACAAAGATACCAACATGAGATTGAAAGGTTGAAAAGACAAAATTGAAGAAAGGGACGCCCAGGCTCTTGCACCAAGAGAAGCAGGGGGCATAGTGGGGGCACCACAAGTTGACACCAACCTGCCCCACACCTATTACAACCAACAATGCCCCAGTCGGTATCAGGCCTTACTGGGGGCACCTCAAGCCCAACAGCTCCAGAGCAGCCCATAGCCTGCCAAGCAGCATCAAGGGCCCGCCACCATGGCTCAGATGCAGTCGGCTTCTCCTCATCCAGACATGGTCCGGATACGATTATGAATAGACAAATGTTGGAACAGATCATAGAAACAAAGCTATCTGGAAGGGACAAGTTTGATCAAGCCCTTTTTGAGGTGTACCAGGTGCCATACCCGGTGTGCCATGCTGCAAAGAGATTACCTCCTGGCATAAGCAAGCCACCCAAGTTTGAAAAGTTCAATGGGCAGGGATCGCCAAAAGAGCATGTTGCACACTATGTCAACGCCATGGGGGATTTGGCCGCGGATGAGTCATATTTACTCAAATTCTTCGGGTCTTCCCTGACTGGACTGGCTTCGAATGGTATTCAAATTTACCAGTCGGGTCCATTATAGACTGGCCAGATATGGAAAGGAAGTTCATAGAAAGATTCTATGTTGCTGAAAGAGAAATCACACTGGTCGAGCTATATGCAACTAGGCAACAAGATAATGAGTCGGCTCTAGACTATGTCAAAAGGTGGAGAGATCTCAGCATGAGATGCAGACGGCCACCACATCCGGAAGACGCCGTTCAAATATGCAAGCAAAACCTGGACAGGCATGTCCTAGAAAAGATGATCGGTATTGAGATCAAGTCCTTCGACCGGCTAAATAAAGTTGTGGCCGAGATCTAACAATTCCAATCCAGGTATCCCCCTGCCAATGCATCAAGTCAGGAAAACATATTGCTTGGGAAAAGGCCAATACCTACAGATGTTCATACTGTGAACCTCAAAGCCTTTACACGACAAAAGAGTGAAGAAGGCTCTCCTATTATCAAACAGACGAAGCGAAATAAAAGGGGTTCGTTGCAAGAGAAGATGCAAAAGCCATACTCCTTTCCAAAATATAAGACACAAACCCTCTTTGAATGGGCACGTCAACATAGCAAAATCGTCCCACCCGAGCCTAGAAGGATGGAGGACATAAAAAAGAAAGACGATCCCCGGTTCTGCTTATATCATCAGCTGCCGGGGCATGTTACAGAGGATTGCTATGTCCTCAAAGACAAAATTGAAGCATTGATAATAAAAGAAGAATTGCAAGTGGGCGAGTACAAGGTGTACCCGCCGCGCCCTCACAAGGCTCCAATGCAATAGAAAAGAAGAGCATACGGTAAGCGGGCCAGCCAATATGGGGGCAAATGCAACCTATGATATCCAAGCCAAAAGAGCATAAGAAACCAAGATGCTCGATGCACAGATGAAGCTTATGCCCCCCGGGGAAACTTCAAGACCTCCAGCCAACAAATAAATAAAAGCTAGCTCGTCAAGATTGAGTGATTCTGGGGGCAGATGCAGATCAAATATGTAATGTCCATACATGTAAATACTCATTCAAAAAAATGATGACAAAAAAAGGAGCAAAAAAAATAAAATAATAATAGCCTGCTGAGGTAGTCACACCGACTACCCAGCATGAGACCTGATCATTGAGGCGGTCTCGATTGGCTCTCTCAGGGCCACCTGAGGTATTATTGTCGATGACGAGCAGCAAAAAAAAAAAGGCCAACCATACCGCTAGTCGGACTATGGTTCTGAGACAAATAATACCTCAACAAAATTGCATATTTCCTGCAGGGCGATGATATGAGCCCATATGATCATATCGCACCGGGCTTTTACCGCTTATGTCCATATTCATACATGGATTTTCTTACCGGATTTTGAGTGCATATTCTTTTTCCGGATCCCTAATAAAGTTGACGAAGGATTTATCCTTATTCCGATGTCATCTGCATAAAAAAAAACTGGCAAATTGTCAATCATGTTTTCAATAGTCATATTTTAAAATTGGCAAGCTTGTCATTCATAATTTCAAAAGAACTCATATTTCAAAAGTGGCGGCTTGCCAATCATATTTCAAAAGTCATTTTTAAAATTGGCAAGCTTGCCATTCATGATTTTAAAAGAACTCATATTTCAAAAGTGGCGTCTTGCCAATCATATTTTCAAAAGTCATATTTTAAAATTGGCAAGCTTGTCATTCGTGATTTTAAAAGAACTCATATTTCAAAAGTGGCGTCTTGCCAATCATATTTTCAAAAGTCATATTTTAAAATTGGCAAGCTTGCCATTCGTGATTTTAAAAGAACTCATATTTTAAAAGTGGCGTCTTGCCAATCATATTTTCAAAAGTCATATTTTAAAATTGGCAAGCTTGCCATTCATGATTTTAAAAGAACTCATATTTCAAAAGTGGCGTCTTGCCAATCATGTTTCAAAAGATATATTTCAAAAGTGGCAATCTGTCGATCATGTTTCAAAAGACATATTTTAAAATTGGCAATTTGCCAATCATATTTCAAAAGTGGCAATTTGCCAATCATGTTTCAAAAGACATATTTCAAAAGTGGCAATTTGTCAATCATGTTTCAAAAGACATATTTCAAAAGTGGTAATTTGCCAATCATGTTTCAAAAGACATATTTCAAAAGTGGCAATTTGCCAATCATGTTTCAAAAGACATATTTCAAAAGTGGCAATTTGCCAATCATGTTTCAAAAGACATATTTCAAAAGTGGCAATTGCCAATCATGTTCGAAAGTCATATTTCAAAAGTGACAATTTGCCAGTCAAATTACAAAATCGACGTTTTTGAAGTAATGATGCGTCAATCATATTTGAAAATTCATGTTTTTCAAACGGGACCTTAGCGCCCACATGTTTAATAAAAAGATCGAGGCCTCTACGCCCTCACAAATTTCAAAAGTAGGCTTCTTCGCCCTCATGTCTTCAAACCGGGCCTCTATGTCCACATGTTTCAAAATTGGGCTTTTCCGCCCTCATATTTTCAAAACGGGACCTTAGCGCCCACATGTTTAATAAAAAGATCGAGGCCTCTACGCCCTCATAGATTTTAAAAGCGGGCTTCTTTGCCCTCATGTTTTCAAATTGGGTCTGTGCTCACATGCTTTAAAATCGGGCTTCCACACCCTCATGATTTCAAAATCGGGTCTCTGTTCCCAATGTTTCTAAAACTGACTAAAAAGACATTTAAAGCAAAAGAACTTTAAAATCAAATTAATCTCAAAGGAGCTGCAACTGCGGGATAAGTTCCGTAGTCCATCCTCAGTTTGTGAAACATTTCTCACATCTGGGGTCTCCAGGGATTCAAAATTAAATTAATCTCAAAGGAGCTGCAACTGCAGGATAAGTTCCGTAGTCCATTCTCAGTTTGTGGAACGTTTTCCACATCTGGGGTCTCCAGGGATAAAAGACAAATTGATCTCAAAGGAGCAGCAACTGCGAGACAAATATCGCAGTCCATCCTCAGTTGTGGAATATTTCTCACAGCTGTGGTCTCCAAAGATATAAATCAAAATTGACCTCCTATAAACAGACACTGCGGAACAAGTACCGTAATCCAGCCTCATTTTGTGGGATGTTTATCACATTTGAGGTCTCTAAAAGACATACATTAAAAAAAAAAAAAAAAAAAAATAAAGAGACAAAATAAATAGAAACTAATAAAATGATCAATGAAAAAAAATGAAATGATTAAAAGGAGAGGATGGAATGAAATTCCGTTCAAAAGAAAATAAAAAAAAGGGAAAAGGAAAAATAGAAAAAAAAATAGAAGAAAGAAGAAAAGAAAAGAGAAAATTAATCATGAAAATGAACAGAACAAAAGAAATGCATGAAAAGAAAATAGAACATTTGATTTAAGAAGTCGGGCCTCTCTGCCCACGTGTTGGGCTCCCGTGCTTGAACTCTTAATCAATCAACTAGGAGCTGCAACTGCGGGATAAATATCGTAGTCCAGCCTCATATCGTAAAATGTTACCCGGTCTGGGGTCTCCAAAGATATAAAAAAAATCCATCTTTAAGGAGCTGCAACTACGGGATAAATACCGTAGTCCAGCCTCAGTTCGTGGGATTATTTCCGCGTCTGAGGTCTCCGAGGATATAAGAATCCATCTTCAAGGAGCTGCAACTACGGGATAAATATCGTAGTCCAACCTCAGTTCGTGGGATTAGTTCCGCGTCTGAGGTCTCCGAGGATATAAGAATCCATCTCAAAGGAGCTGCAACCGCGGGATAAGTTCCGTAGTCCATTCTCAGTTTGTGGAATATCTCCCACATCTGGGGTCTCCAGGGATATAAGACAAACTATTCTCCGAAGAGCTACAACTACAAGAAAAGTATTGTAGTTCGATCTCAACCCGTGGGCCAATTGCCACGTGAGATCTCCGAGGATTTAAGAGTTAAAATCGGGTTGCCATGTTCGATGTTTATATAACCAGATCATTTTGCAGGAACCGTATATTATCTCATCCTTTTTGCGGCGGTTCGGGGGATTTAACATTGAGCTTTGACATTCCACGCCCAAGATCCCCCAAGTCAATATGGTGGAGCCACCTTCACAATGGTCGATGGTTCGAGATGTCGTCATTATGCTTCAACGTCAGGAGGATTCAACAACTCATGGAGCTAAATTCGACATTGCCTCAACGACATACACCCTCCAGTCTTTCATGTTCAAGAACTCTGAGGGTACATTATTGAATGTAAGCTCGCAGTGCATATCCTGCGACATTTCTGTATTAAAAAAAAATGAAATGATGAACAAAACAAAAGGGCTAAAAATAGAGATGCCCGTCGGACCTACTCGGATTCCACTGCCGAGTAGGGGTAAAAAGGACAAGAAAAACCCGGCCACGATGAAAACCTGAAAGGGCGTCATGGGCAAAATTGGGAACCCTGCTACGTGAAAACCCGAAAGGGCGCGTAGGCAAAAGCAAGAAGGGGCTGACTCTGGTGAAAACCCGAAAGGGCGCTTGGGTCAGTAATGTGTTAAAAAAAGAAGAAAATGAATGAAGTCAAATCGTCAAAATAGCAAGAAGGGGGAGTTCCATCCCCGCTCTTTCAAGAAATCCCTTTTTTTTGCTATACATTCTCCGAATCCAGCTATGCACTCTCTAGTCAATACAAAATCTCAAAAGTCAGACAAGCTGTCTCTTGCCATCTATGCCTCACCCTTATATATACTTGCTCTCGCCAAGTAGGACCCTAGGTTTAGATAACCTCTGTCTTTTCAAATTTCAAATAAGGTCCAGCCTTGACTTCTTGCCTTGGCTGGCCATTAGATGTTACCTTCAGAACCCTTGTTGAAGCCAGCACTTAGGTTTTCTAGGTTACCATTTTGTAATCAACCCAAATAACCTCACACCGTCTACCAACATCATGGTATGATTGGTGGTTGAGTTAGATTTCACTCATGAATCTCTCTTTATAATATATATATGTGTATAAAAAAAGCAAAAAAAAACAAGAGGCTTAAAATAGAGGTGCCTCGCTGGACTTGTCTAGGTTTTCCCTGGACAAGGGTAAAAAGAGCTAAAACCCGGTCATGGCGAAAACCCGAAAGGGCACCATGGGCAAAATTGGGTACCCCGCTACGTGAAAACCCGAAAGGGCGCGCAGGCAAAAGCAAGAGGGGGTCGGATTGGGTGAAAACCCGAAAGGGCGCTCAATTCGATAATGTGAAAATAAAAAAAATCAATCAAAGACAGATGCCAAAGGCAAGCAGGCTTCAAGTCTCTAGAAAGGAAATTATGACAAAAGTGGTACTCGACCATCAAAGCTTATTTTCACGTCAGTGCCAGCCAAAGCTCGCCTTTATGCCAATGCCAGCCGAGGCTCTTCTTCATACCAGTCAAAGCTCGCCTTCATGCCAGCGCCATCCGAAGCTCGCCTTCGTGTCACCGCCAATCGAAGCTTATCTTCATGCTAGTCAGAGTTCTATCTCTTATGCGATGAAGTGAAATGTCATCATACATGAAGTCGTTTCTGACAAATTTCAAGCCTCTTAAAGGAAATTTCTGATAGGGTCGGCCAACAATCAGAAAAGGGGGCGTCGATAAATGACTAAGTTGGTCAACACCCATAGAAATAGTTTTGTCGATACCCAGATATAGCAAAAGTCAAAAGAGGAAGACAGGAGCATGTTAATCTAGCTATGAGCAAAGAGGCATTAATGAGGGTTACCAGATCTCCAAAGTGGTCGTCTGGTTATCACAGTCAGCAACGATGGGGTGGAAGCAGTCTACTTCCCCTTACAAAGACCTCAACGCTACTGCATGCTCAGATCGTTGTGCATTCAAGGGAACCAGTCAGTAAGACGGTTCAGAAGAAAGGAACCAGCAAGGTCACTAACTGGGTCTAGAAAGGGCCACTAGATCATATGACAAGCCAGCATGCCCCATTGGCTCATGCAATAGGCCAACACAATCCAATTGACAATGTTTGGCCGACTCATGAAGTCCACAAGATTTTAAGCAGGCCGTTAATTCAATGGTCTTCGTGACCCCATCGGGACTGTTCATCAACTCTTGAGCCCCTGCTCACTCTCATGGGCCATGCCGAATTGTGGCCACCACTTTGAGCCTGTCGACTCGGGAAGCTTCATATTGATTCGTCAACTACACCAAATCAAGCTTACCATTCCAAGCTCCACTGACTCGTGAGAGCCATGTGCCGATTCCTGGGAGCCTCCCGCCAAATCGCGGCCATCACCTCAAGTCTATCAACTTGTGAGGGGTCTAAAGAAAGAAGAAGAGATAAGAGGCCAAGTAGGCATGAAGCAAGGGACAATAGAGTCCGAAGAAGATGAAGTTTACACGCTGTAGAGCCAACTCGCTGGCCTTGCCGATTCGATGCAAACCCCTCCGAATCGACGCACCCAGCTGATCGGCAAGCCCCGCCGAATCGTGTAGACCCTGCCAAATCACGCAGGTCTCGCCGAATCGCGCTGCCCCGCTGAATCGCGCTAACTCTGCCAGATCATGGATATTCAAGCAAAAGGAGATTAAAGGGTGGAAAGACCCCAATTTTCCGCCAAGAGTAACATTCCTCCGTCATCCGCGGACAATATCATCAAATAGAAGCAAAAGACCGTGAATAGACTATCAGACCACTGACATGGCAACAAGTCCAAAGATCTGCTTGTGTCGGTGTAAATAGTCAAGTGAACTACAGTGCACCCGCGGATGTCGCTTCGCGTGTCCTCTCGCACCACCCACGGGTGGGGGGCATTTGTGGACACCCTTTTTATGGGCTCATTTCCTCTTGGCCGGCCCAACTCCATCCCACCAAGAGCACAAAAGAATGGACCTACCTAAGTGGCCCACCTACTAAAGCCCAAAGGTTTCCATTGGCCCAAGCCCATCTCACCCCATGCAAGGGGGTGAGATTAAGTAAATGCAACACCTCCCAAAAAGTGCTGCCCAAAATGGAAAAAGTAAAAGCATGTGTAAGAGGGTGTAAGGGCCTACTTTTGGGGGGCTTCTAGAACCCTTTGGAAGAGAGAGCAAAAAGCTCTCTCTTGGGGCTCTTGCGTGGGCATCAAGGGAGAAGGAGAAGAGGCTTTGGAAAAAGGGGGGGAGGCTTGTGTGTGTCCAAGGGAAGAAGAAGAGGTTCTTCTCATCCAAGCAAGAAGTCATCCGTGAGGAGTTCTCCAAGGGAAGGAGCTTTGAAGAGTCCAAGAGGCAAAGGTGAAGAGAGAAGAGAGAGGACCCCCATGTGTGGTCACATCATGTAAAGAGAGAAGAGAGAAGAGAATGAGGAGGTGGCGATTGGCTCCTCTCCTCCCTCCTTTTTTCTTTGGTCATTCTTGTACCTCTCCCCATTCTATGCTAAGAGATGTTTTTGTCCATTGTGTTTTCCCTTCTCCCTCTTGCATTTATTGCTCTCTTCCCCCTCTCTTGTGTGTGCATGGGTTTTAAATCCCTTCTTTTGTCTTTGGTGCCACCAAGAGCAACAGGATGTTGAGGAGCCATCTTTTACATGGTGGGCTTTCTCTCATCCCAAAGAGCATACATGAGACCCCATGCCCCTCCATGCCTCAATAAATGAGGACTTGGGAGGATGGGGCTTAATGGGCCTTGTTTGGGCTTCCTAAGGAACAAGTTTCTTATAGTTTTCTCCAAGAGATTGTGAGGTTTTCCTCACTGTTTTTCCCCCTTAAGAGCTCAGTTCTTGATGTTTAAAAGACCCTTTTTTATATGCTTTTTACCCTTGGGACATATCCCTTTGCTAGCCAAGAGGTTGGGCAATCAATACCCATGCCTTCTTGCTTAGCACCCTTTGCAAAAGACCCATTAAACCTCCTGTTTTCCCTCCCCAAAACCGCAGGTTTTCACTGTCCATGATAGCCCACTTAGGTGCATTTCACCTTGGGAGCATGCCCCTTTGCTAGCAAATGAGTTGGGCAATTAATGCCTATGCTCCAAGCTTGACATTGCATGCAAAAGAGCCCATTAAACCCTCTGTTTTGAACCCTTAATAGCTCAGGTTTGCACTGTCAAAACCGCCCCCAACTGAGCCCATTTGCCTTGAAAATGTCCCCATTTTTCTAGCCAAGAGGTGGGGCAACCAATGCCCATGCCTCTTGCTTAGCCACCTTGCAAGAGACCCTTCAAACCCATGTTTGGCCTCCTAAGTTTTAGGTTTCAATAGCTTTAAGTGGCCATTAAGGGATTTCATGCTTAAGGGGACATCCATTTGCAAGCCAAGGGTTGAGCATATAACACTCATGCCCCCATACTTAGCACCTGTAATGGACAGCCCAATAAGCCTGCCTTTGGGCCCAAGACCGCCCCTCACATGGGTGAGACCAACTTCAAAGGTGTTGGCTCTTTGCTCACACAAAAGAGGGGTTTCAGCTGATCAGCCCTGTGGGTGGCCTTCTGATTCGGCAGCCTTGAACAGGCCTGCCGAATCGACAGCCAGCCCCACCCTTGGCGGGCCATGGAGGTTAAACCATACTTCCCGTGGTCCGGGCCAAAGAAATAGACAATGGACCGATGAGAAGCTCATTTAAACCGGGTTGGACAACGTGATGTCTATGCCCGGGCATATGGGCCCGCACATACTTCATTTACCGATCGGTATTTGTGTGGTCATGGTGATACCCACCTCCACCAAAGGCTTGCCTTGGGGGTCGGTGCCATGTGCCATTTGGGTTATGTCGTTATTTGACATACACCCTCTCTTTTGGTACTGCCTCCGTTTTGGTGGGTGTGTACCGTGCTCTCCCCCTATCAACCAAGATAAGGGGAGATGCTGCCGGATTTTTTCCGTGAAGGTCGAATCGGCAAGGGTCCTCCTCCTCCCTTAAAAGAAACCCCCAAAGTCTAGTGGAATGGCGCCGAATCGCGATTAGAGCCGCGTTGCACACCCTTTAAAAGAATAAGAGAGCCAATTAAAAGAATGTTTCATCATGGGCAACAAATGGGCAAAATCAAAGAATTTTCCGTTGCACATGTTTTAAAGAGCAAGAGATCAAATTAAAAAAATCTTTTTATGATAAAAGTAAAAAAAAAGGAAAATAAGCAAACGGGCCCTCTCATGTTTTCAAAAGACCAAAGTGAAACCTTTTTGATGCAAAAGAGCAAATGGGCCACCTTATGTTTTCAAAAGACCAAAATGAAACTCTTTTTGTAATAAAAGAAAGTAAATAGATCATCTCACATTTTCAAAAGAACAAAAGACCCGAATGAGAACCTGTTTTGTAATAAAAGAGCAAATGTGTTTTCAAAATAGCAAGAGACTGATTTGAGAATGTTTCATGCCAATGAAAAGAATCAATGGACAAATGGGTAAAAAGACTCAATCACATCTAAATAAAAGACTCGGCAACCTCGAATAGGCATCGTGTCTGTTTATCTCTCCGGCTTATTTTTGAGCTGCGCTTTGCATGTTCATCGGATGTCTCCATATCAAGGCCACCGGGCTTTCTAATTTCTGGCGATTAATCAAGGGTTTTCCCTCCCAGAGGGATGTAATTAACGTCGTTGCGTTTAGGCAACGGCGGGATTTTGGTCCACGACCCGACACTCCACTTTCGTTTGACGAAGTCAAACGGCGCGCACAATAGACTTAAAGCCCTCCGACTCTCGGAGGAAAACCATCTGTTGTCACCTCGATGACTGGCACACCCGCGCTGTGCGAATTGTGGATTCATCTCACGTCACTCTTGCTCCTGTAGCATCCGACGATACTTGGATTCGCAATACGCATGCATCCATGAGAACATGAGAAAACATGATAAAAAGAACTTAAAAGATTTTAATCTTTTAAAATTTTCCATTTCCACAATACTTCATATATTTGCAGGTCTTCAAAATTGTGTCAAAGTTGCGTCGACACAGATTACACATCAAGTCGACACACAGTCCATCCAATGAGCTCCTTTGAAGAAAAATAGAGTTCTGTCGACACACATTGGAAAGTAGGTCGACACACATTATCCATCTAGTGAGACTCCTTGAAGAAAAAACCCAGTTGCGTTAGCACACATTGAAAAGTAGGTCGACACACATTATCCATGTAGTGAGCCTCTATGAAGAAGAACATAGTGCGTTGACACACTGTGCAAAGGAGGTCATCACACCTCGAGTGAAAGTGAAAAACTATAAGAGTACTACTTAAAACGGTGTGACTTATCCTTGAAGACTATGGGAGAATCTTTTATTATGAAAATGCCCCTTCATCCAAGTGTCAAAGACAAGAAGGATATGTGGACATGTGGCACCTTGGGTGAACCCTAGTTTTTTGTGCACATGTGTCCCACGTACAAGGGAGTGCACTGAGGCTATAAAAAGCTTTTTGTCTCATCTAGAGCAGGCATCCATCGAGGAGAGCAAGGCCAAGCATAGTGGGAGAAAGTGAGAGCACCGATAGAGTGCGAAGGAGAAGAGGAGCAGAGTAGCAGATCAAAGAAGAAGCAACAGAGCTAAGAAGAAGCACCAGATCTGAAAGAAGGTGGAAGAGGAAGATAGTGCAAAAGAAGAAGCATGAAGCTTAGCATCTGTGGAAGAACTCAAGAGGTGTAGTTCAGAATGGAATCATCCTACAAATCCAGATCTGAAATAGAGATCGCGAATTGAAAAAGAAATCTATTGAATCTTCTTAAGGGTGTTCAATTCAAGCTTCCAGCAGACAGTCTTCAATGAGGAACATCCAATTAATTCATCTATTTCTTACTTCTATTGGAGTGTTCATTTTACTTCATTTTTTAGTGTGTTTGAACAATCTGTACAAAGTGTTCTGTACAAATCTCAACGTCAATGTGTGTGGACTGAGAAATTGTGCTCGTGTGTGGTGTGAGCCGTCGTGCTCATGTGTGGATTAAGCTATTGAGGTCATGTATGTGGTGTACTCAATTTCATTGAGTAGTGTGTACCTCACTGTGTAAGGGGTGGACGTAGGAGTCACTTGATGTGATCTCCAAACCACCTAAGAATTTTCTGTGTTGTGGTTTGATCTATTTTCTGCGTTAGATGTTTACATAGGACTTCGATTTCACATTAGGCACTCTCACACACATTGTTTGACTGATTATCTCTCACATCAACTACATGCAATCACATCAGATCAGTCGGTTTTTATTGAATGGATCTATACTTTGAGGTAAATTTTTAATTACTTAACTTTCTGCTGCAACTAATCTCAGATCTATTCACCCCCACTCTAGATCTATTCACCCTGATATTCGATCCTACAATTGGTATCAGAGCATGTCAGTCTGTTGCCCAGCTAGCAAGCCCAGAGGGGGGGGGGGGGGGGGTGAATGGGATTAAAAAATTCTTGTCGATTAAAACCTGTTAACAAAAATGCTTAACAGAAACCACTAAGGAGAGTAGTTACTATTAGATGAATGAAGACAAACAAACGCACAAAAGCAATCACACATGCAATAGGAGATTTTTATCCTAGTTCGGCCCTCCTATGCCAAGGAGTCCTACGTCCAGTCCCCAAGCAACAACTTAGGCTTTCACTACCAAGGGTACTGTCCCACTTAAGGACCCTTACACATCCAGCCACAGCTGGCCTTCTCTTCTAACCCCGAAAAGGAATACAAACACCCTGGTGCAAAGGTCTTCCTTCCTTACCGAAGGGAATACAGACCACCTGTTCACAACAGGTCTTCTCTTCACAGCCCGAAGAGGAACTTCACCACAAGTGTGAATAAAGGCAAAATGCCCCTAGACTAAGCTTACAACAAATGCTCGATCTGAGGCAGTGACTCAGAGAGAAAGATCTACAATGAGAAAATCTCTCAGAACACACTAGCTCTCCAAAGGCTAAAAACATTGAAAAATGGAGAGCAAGAGTACAGCAAGCTAGGGAGTAAAGCTCAGGGCTCTTCTTTCTGATGCTCGCAAGTTGTGAGATGAAAGCTCCAAAGTTGTTCTTTACGAAGTCATCAGTCTTCTATATATCCTTCTCTTTGAAAAATATATTCGTTGAAGTGTCCGTTGTCTCTAGGTTGGATGTTCGTTAGACTGCATGGTTCGTCGAGTACGACAGGTGTGCTTGCAGTCATTTAATGCTTTATGACCCATGCACGCAAGGAGAAGATCCATCTTGATATCCTTCAGCTTTTATTTTGTCCAACGTTGTATGACATGGTACTGGCAGAGACCTGCACACATTAAATGCCAAAGCATAGACAACTATGCGGTCTCTTGCTGCCAGTCAACATTAGAATTCATGCAGTAAGACTATTCACCAAAATAGAAATGTCATTCTGCTTTCTAAAAAGTGTTTCTATAGAAACATAAGAATAGAAGGCAACGAGCAGATGATGTGAACATTCATAATAAATGCAAGGATATTAGAGAAGTGCGGGGAAGACTTGACTTTCACAATATTTGAAAATATATGAGAATAATAGATATATTCATTAAATTTATGATAGAGAAATCGATGTGTCCATGAGACATTGTTCCACTAATGAAATCATTACAAGAGCAAGCGAATCGTTCTTATAGTAGAAGCAAATTGTTGTACAGATGCAAACAAATCCTTGCTCAAACATAAACAAAATTGTTGTTCAGGCATAAGCAAATCGTTGTTTGAGAAAATCGTTATTCACCCTTAAGCAAATCGATGTGAACATAAATCGTTGTGAGAAAATCGTTATAAGCAAGTCGTTGTGAACACAAATCGTTGTGAGCAAATCGTTATAAGCAAATCGTTATAAGCAAGTCGTTGTGAACACAAATCATTGTGAGCAAATCGTTATAAGCAAGTCGTTGTGAACACAAATTGTTGTGAGCAAATCGTTATAAGCAAGTCGTTGTGAACACAAATCGTTGTTCTACTTATCAAATCGATGCAGTAACCAAATCGTTGTTTGCTTTATCGAATCATTACAGTGACCAAGTCGTTATGTAACTTATTGAATTGTTACGGCGACCAAGTCATTATGTAACTTATCGAATCGTTACGGCGACCAAGTCGTTGTGTAACTTAACGAATCGTTACGGCAAAAAGGTCATTATGTAACTTATCAAATCGTTACGGCGACCAAGTCGTTATGTAACATATCAAATCGTTGTAAGACCAAATCATTGTTTCTCACTTAACAAATCGTTGTGAGAACCAAATCGTTGTTTCTCACTTAACAAATCGTTGTGAGAACCAAATCGTTGTTTCTCACTTAACAAATCGTTGTGAGAACCAAATCGTTGTTTCTCACTTAACAAACCGTTGTGAGAACCAAATCGTTGTTTCTCACTTAACAAATCGTTGTAAGAACCAAATCATTGTTTCTCACTTAACATATCGTTATGATCTTAATGAAATCGTTATATCACTTAGGAAATCGATGTGTACGTAGAAGAATTACATACTGTGAACTCTAAATGATACAATATAAGAATACTTACAGATTTTTGCTTGATTTTGCCCGAATTATTTTTGTGACTTAGCTTCAAGGAACCTGTTAGACAATACTTATTATGGTTTTGTTAATCACCAGAATAGGCATAAATGAAATTATATAGGGATGGACTGATCATCAATCTCCCCCTTTTTGGTGATGACAAAATCATAACAAAACATAACATATAATTTTGCTGAAATAAACTTTAGTAATTTTTCTAAGATAAGAAAGAAGGTATGTTGATATGTATTTCATAATGTTTTATTTTCTCCGCCTTTTGTCATTAAGCAAAAAGATACAAAGAGAGAACATAAGAAAGATAAATGGTAGCTAGGAAAAGACAGTTTTTCATTAAATCACTGAGAAAGTACAGGAATGTAGAAGGTAGGGGACAAAAGAGAGGCATGGCGTGTAATGATTGGCCAAGCCATGCGCTCCTGCTCTTCAAAATAACTTTGAAATGCACCATAAACAATGAAGTAGGAAGGTCCCATAACAGGAGCCATCCTCTGGATGTGCAACTGCCTCTGAGCTTCTATGAAAGTGCCATATTCATTACTACCAAGAGAAGATTTGTAAAAGGTAGAGGTACCAAAACTGGCATGCTGAAGGAACTTATCTATGGTTATAGGGTAGAATATCTGGTGCTGCTTCAGTTCCTGTTTCATAGCCATATACACCTTGTATCTCTCAACCCAGGTTTCATAGTGTTCTCGAACAAGATGAATAGATTTCAGGTCTAAGAATCTGCAGCAAATAGAGGAGGTTGACCTGATCTGGCCTGACAGAGAGCAGTTAGGCAGTGAGGGGGTAAAGTTGTTCCCATTCTGATGGAGATAAGCGCTCACATTCAGACAAGAGAGGGGCAAGAACATCATATTTGATGTGGCCCTGATGATATTCTCTGAAGACAAATCTGTGAAAGGAGAGGGAACCGCCTTTCTGCACTAAAATTCTGCCTATACCCTTGCAAACCTTCAAAAATCATAGTGTCGACAACATATTCCATGATGAGGGAGTGGAGTGGAGGCAGAAACACAACATCTGGAATTTATAAAGTGGCGAAATCTACCTGGATGGATGAGGTATGAGCATTACTTGAACCAAGAGCAGAAATAGCTTCCCAGAATTGGCCAAGTAGAACTTCAGGTAGATTATTAAGATAGCAGTAGTCAATGAACATCTGGAAATGACGGATAAGCTTGATCTCCTTTTGAATGAATGGCCCCCAGGTATCCTTGTGATGGATCTGGAACCACTCAGAGAGAGTCAAGGGATGATCTCTGGGTGGGAATCTGGCTGCCTGAGCACGAAGAAATTGGCTGTAGAGGGACTTGTGACCCCGAGCCCACTGTTCTTCAGTTTTGGCTTCAGTCAAGGAAATTTTTTTTGACTCTTCAGCAGTGGATAAAGAGGAAAAAGGAAGAATGACGTTTACATGGTCGGTGAGGTTGAGGTAAGGAAGTCCAAAAATAGTGGCAAAGGTGCATTTCTGGAGATATTCACAATAAAGGGACCTTCTTCGATTTTCAACTGAGAGATAAAACCAAAGAGGTGGAAAATGAGGTTCTGAAGAGATGGCATGGTTGGAAGAAATTTTCCTTTTCTTAGGAGCAGGACTGGAAGAGCCTATCCTATGGAGGTGAGTCTCAACTGACAGGACTGAGCGAAGCATTGCTACTTCAAACTCATCTTTAATGTCCTGGATCATATGATGTTCAAGTTGGGCACCCTCAGGAATGATGGTGATAAAGGAGGGAGGAGTAGGAGGATGAAGGAATGAATGAGAAATGGATGGAGGTTGTATGAATGGTCCAGAAGATGAAGGACCGAAGAAGAGGCCCAACTGAAGATGATGCTGAAGGAACCTCAACAATAGGAGGAGGATTGGATGTGGAGGAAGCAGGAGATAGGGAAGAGGCGGTAGGAAATGGAGTGGGTGATGATATGTATTTAGGAAGGGGCTGTTTAAAGGTGGCAGGAGCTGGAGGAGCAGTGGAGGAGGATGGTGGAGAAGGAGGGGCAGGAGTTTGAAGAGGGGAAGAATGGGGCTCTGGGGCTACAGCCTGATCTTCAACTCTTGCAGGCTCAGCTACTGATTCCACCGGCCCTGATGGCCCAGACTGCTCAGCATCAACTGACCCTGATGGCCCAGACCCATCCAAAATTGGCCCTGGTGGACCTGACTGCTCAACATCAACAGGCCTTGATGGCCTAACATTTTCAACAGATGGCCCTGATGGCCCTGAACAACCAGCTGGAGTGGGAGCAAGAGGGGCAGGAATGGGTAAATGAGCCCTCACAAACACAGATAAATCATGAACTAAGAGCTTAATGCTGCCCAACTCACCCTTCAAACTTTGGAGCTCAGCTTTCAATGCTCCAACTTGCTTAGCTTCAGTGCTTTGGCTCACAAAAATAGAAGAAACCTCATTTTGAAGTGAGCATAAGATTTCCCCATGAGCGTCTAGTCTTCTATCACTGGCTTCATGTTGACTTTTAGCTCTTCTTCTTGGAGCTATGATGCACCTTCTGGTCAGCAAAGGAATGTCAGGGGTACATCCTTGCCTTGTCACTAGCCCTAGCAGCGGGCTCCACAAATTCTTCTTTCTCTTCATCAGAGGTGCTCTCCACAACACCTTCTCTGAAATGATCATCAGGGGCACTAGATGTGTGTTCCCTTGAGCTTCTGCTTCTTTTTCTACTGCATGCTCCCCCTCAACAGGAGCTTCTTCCGTCTAGATATTTGATCCCAATAACTCTTGCTCCCCCTGAATGGGAGCTTCTTCAATTTGAACAACTTCTTGCTCCCCTGAGTGCTGGTGATACAGTCTAGCACACTTCTAAGTATCGATGCCACAATAGAGGTGGGGGCATCACCCTTAGATTTCCCAACAGGATCAATATCCTCAGGAGGTATTTCTTCAATTCTTCGAGGACTGCCACTGGAACTTCAATTTGGATATCTGCTTCCTCTTGCTGAACCACTGCAAACTCTGTTCGAACTTCTTCTTGATGACTTGGACATCTGGAATTGTTGTAACCTGAACATCCTCTTATTGAGCTTGACCAACTGAAATTTCCTCTTCTGCCACTTCCTGAGCTGGACACCACAGGAGCCTCAGACCTTACTTGGACCTCTACTTCTACCTCTGATTCTTGGATTGAGGAGCTTCTGGACCCTCTCCATGATAGCCTTGCTCTCAGCAACTGAGGTCTTGGTTCAAACACCAGCTACAAGCGAAAAATCACTTTTCTTTAGATTTCTGCCTCTAATAGCCTGACCATCTTCTCAGTTACTTCACAAATCAAGTTGATGTTAAAGTGCTGGAAAATCTTCGTCAGCAGATGAGCATAAGGAAGAGATACTTTGAGCTTGTTCTTCTTGTCCCATATCACTGCGGATGCAGACTTCATCCTCTCGATTATTACTTTGCCATATTAATATCTTGGTTCTGGATGGCCCAGGACATCATATCTGAATCTGCCTTGGTGCAGGAGGAGAAAGTTACGCTTCTAGGTACCAAAATCTGGCAGACTATAAAGTGAAGAATTCGATTGAAGGCATTCAATTGATTGATGTCAATTTTGCCATCTTTCAACTTGAATTCTGAGCCGATAATTCCCAAACCCTTGGCTTGAACATCCACACTTTCTACCCCGCTGGACCGGTGGTAGAGACTCCAAATAGGGACTTCAATAAATCATAGGTGATATGAATCTGAGTTGATTTGACTGTGGAGGTCAAGGACCCATCTACCTCTGATCTCAAACAAACATAGAAAGCTTTTACCAAATCCGGATAACTTGCCTCAGAGATGGTTGCAATCTGCGACCACTTCAACCTCTGCATCGATGCTCCTATACTGTGCATTCCATTTTTCTCCAGATCAGCCACATCCACTGCCTTATTGCCGCACAGCGACTGTTGCCCAGCTAGCAAGCCAGAAAGGGGGGGGGGGGTGAATGAGATATTTAAAAAATATTTAAGACTCAAAACCAATTCACAAAACAGTCACACAAAACACACTTTGCAGATTGTTAGTGTTAGTGAATCGAAAGATCAAACACACAAAAGCAATCTCACGACATAGAGAATTATCCTGGTTCGGATCTCCTCTCCTTAGGAGTCCTACGTCCAGTCCCTGAGCAATATCTCAAGATTCACTAACAAGTTCACTAACAAGGGTACAGTCCCCCTTAAGGACACTACAGCACCCAGCACCTAGCTGGTCTTCCTTCACTCGAAGGGAACAACACCCTGGATTACCCCACCAGGTCTTCCTTCACAACCGAAGGGAAGAACACAAGAGAATGTGATCAAAAAGATGATGCCCCTAGATCAAGTTATAGAACACTGCTTGATCTGAAGCAAGAACTGAGAAGAGAGGGATCTACAATAAGGACTCTTATCAGAACAAAAACCTCTCTCACAGATCTGAACTTAGCACAGAGAGCAAGAGCTAAGACTGATGGGAGTTTTTGCTTGGTTGTATGAAAAGCATGCAGAAAATTGAAGGTGTTGAAAAACTTATTGTTCTAACTGTTCTGCGTCTTCTATATATATCATCTTTTGAAATTGGAACGTTGAAGTGTCCGTTGTCTCTATGCATAAGTGTACGTTAGACTGCTTGACCATTGGAAGCTTCTAGTTAACAGTTCTTTATCTTTTCATGCACGCAAAGAGAGAGAGAGAGAGAGAGAGAGGATCTTCTGTAGTCTTCATTCGCTTCTATTTTGTCCAACATTGTATGACGGATGCTGTTAGAGGCCTGCACATATTTAAACCTTGAACAATAGACATCTAAGTTGTTTCTTGTTGTTAGTCAACGTCAGAACGAATGTTCATCAAAATATAATGCCATTTTATGTTCTAAAAGATGTTTACAGAGAAGATACGATAATTAAGATATTGTCTGCATGCATGTAGAGTACGTACTATCATAATAAATGCATGGCTGTCAAAAGGATATTCGTGAAGAATTGACTTTTCAACGTATTCAAAGATTAGCTCAGAAATGAATAGATGCTTTCCATGAAATCGTTATATATATGACTTATAAAATCGTTGTGAGGTTATAAACAAGTCGATGTACAAATCGTTATGAGTTATGAACAAATCGAGGTACAAATTGTTATGATGTTATGAACAAATCGAGGTACGAATTGTTATGATGTTATGAACAAATCGATGTACGAATCGTTATGATGTTATGAACAAATCGATGTACAAATTGTTATGATGTTATGAATAAATCGATGTACAAATCGTTATGATGTTATGAATAAATCGATGTACAAATCGTTATGATGTTATGAACAAATCGATGTACAAATCGTTATGATGTATGATAAACGATGTACAAATCGTTATGATGTTATTAAAAAATCGATGTACAAATCGTTATGATGTTATGAACAAATCAATGTACAAATCGTTATGATGTTATGAAAACAAATCGATATACAAATCGTTGTTTGTGATGGTATGAGCAAACAATATTCAAATCGTTATGACGTTATAAGCAAATCGATGTACAAATCGTTATGACGTTATGAAAAATCGATGTATAAATCGTTTGTGAATTACTTAATGAATCATTGTGAGGGCAAATCGTTGCGATCACTTAACGAATCGTTGTGGGGCAAATCGTTGCGATCACTTAACGATTTAACACATAGAATCCTTGTAAGTATAAAATCGTTATGAAACTAAGGAAATCGTTATGACCTATAGTGGAAATCGATGTGTACTTGGACAAATATTGATGCTTTGAACTTCTACTGTTGTAGTGTGATGAATACTTATTGATTGGCTTGTTTTCCCTTGGTTTATTTCCTGTGCTTAGACTTCATAGAAAATGTGTTAGTAACCTTTATCATAGTTTTGTTAATCACCAAAATAGATGTGTAATTTATTAATATACATGGAGATAGACTTGATCATCAATCTCCCCCTTTTTGGTGATGACAAAACTTAACAATAAGCACACATTATCTGAAATAATTCTAAGTATGATTGTGGAAATAAAAACAAAGGAATGTATTTCAGAAATGTAATATTTCTCCCCCTTTTTGTCATTTAAGAAAAAGATCAAACGCTTGAGACAAAGAAAAAGAGAAAGGGTAAATGATTGTATTACTCTTGAAGGGGTACATGGAGATAGAAAGTGGGAGAAAGAAGAGAGGCATGCCGGGAAATAAGTTCCCAAGCCTTAACCTCCTGTTCTTCAAAAAGTTGCTGGAAGATGCCAGAATCTATATAGTGAAGGATACACCCATCTCAGGACGCATGCGCTCAATGTAAAGCTACCGTTGATCTTCTAAGAAACGCACATACTAATCCTTATCAAGGGTGAACCTGAAATGGATTGACTTCCCAAAACTGGCACGCTGAAGAAAGTGAGCAATGTTAACAGGATAGAAGAGCTGATGATCCTTCAGGTTTTTGAGCAAGGAAATATAAGCTGAGTAGCGCGCAGCCCATTGCCCAAACAGTTCCTGAACTGGATTGATGGAATTCAAGTCCAGAAACGCTATAGCAGAGAGAGGTGGCTTGCCTGCTCGGACTAAAGAGTTGTTCAAGGATGCCAATTGGAGAGCAAATTGATTGTAGTACTTCTCCCAGTCTGTGGGAGAGAGCCTTTCACATTCAAACATCAAGGGAGCAAGCACTGTAGAAGAGATGTGGCCCAGATGATATTCGCGAAAGATAAACCTTTGAAAGGAGGGAAGGCGACCCTGCTGAGCTGAGATTCTCCCCATGACTCTGGCAAATCTTTCAAAGGCATAAGAGCCAATGGAGGAATCCAAGACTAAGGAGTGTAACTTCAGAAGAAATACTACTTCAAGTATCTGCAGAGTGGTGAGGTCCACTGGGAAGGGGAAATTGATGAGACTTTCAGATCGAAGAGTAGTAAGAGCCCCATGGAATTGGCCAAATTGAACTTCGGGTAGCTTTTGTAAATAACGAAAATCATTGTAAAGCTGGAAGCACCTAGTGATTTTGATTTCTTTGAGAATGAAAGGGCCCCAAAGTGCTTGATGATGAAATACAAACCACTCAGAAAGGGTGAGAGGATGATCCTGTCGAGGGGTGCTGTCTGATCTGGCAAGAAGATACTTGCTGTAGAGAGTCTTATGCCCTTTAGCCCATTGATCTTCAGTCTTGCATTCAGCCAATTGGAAGATTTTGAGTTGGTCGGCTTTGGAAAGGTGGCAGTAGGGAAATATAATGTTAAGGTGATCAGTAAGATTGAGAAAAGGAATGCCAAAAAGGTTGGCGAGAACACATTTTTGGAGATATTCACAGTAAATTGGTCTCCTTCGATTTTCAACTGTAAGGGAGTACCAAAGAGGAGGAAACATGGGTTTAGAGGAAAGAGCAAGAGTTTTTGTAATTTTTCTCTTTTTAGAAACAGGACTAGAAGAATCAGTCCTATGAACATGGGAAGCAACTTCCAGGATTGTGATGAGTGTGGTTCGTTCCAACTCATCCTCATATTTATTTTGAAAAACACTGGCAAGTCGTGGATCAGTAGGAGAAATTGAAACAGATGTAGGTGGAATAGGAGGATGAAGGAATGATTTAGGAGAAAGAATAGTGGACGGCCCGGCTGATGAGGGACCAGATGATGAAGAGGCTCCAGCTGATGAAGAAACTGGAGGATCGGTATCAACAGGAGGAGAGGGTGAAATGGATGTGGAAATGGTAGTGGGCATGATTGGAGACGAATAAGGTTCAGAGGGAAAAGGTGCTGGAGAGGAGATGGTTCTTGGTGCAGGTTGTTTGAAGGTAGGTGGAGCTGGAGGTGCTGTGGAAGAAGAAGGTGGTGAGGGACGGTCTGGTGTTGCAAGAGATGAAGACTCATGGGCTTCGGGAGCAACGGCAGACTCAACTACTCTTGGATCCACACCTTCAGAGATCAATGGCCCTGGTGGCCCATCCACAACCTCAGATGGCCCTGATGGCCCCAGCTTCTCAATGCCACAAGTTGATTCCACTGCAGGTATTACATTCTCATCATTTTATGGCCCAGATGGCCCTGTTGATGCCTTTGGAAACTGCTCTGATGGTCCTGCATTTTCTTCTGCTGGCCTTGGCCCTGATGGCCATGTATTTTCTTCTGTTGGCCTTGGCCCTGATGGCCCTGTATTTTCTTCTGCTGGCCTTGGCCCTGATGGCCCTACATTTTCTTCTGCTGCCCTTAGCCCTGATGGCCCTGCATTACTAATTGGATCAGCATGAGAGAGATGTGGAGGGGCAGAGGTGGTTTCTACCCTTGAAGAGATGAGCTTCTTGACACTGTCAAACTCACCTTTCATCCATCTGCATAATTGCTTGAACATTCTAAAATCATCTCTCAAGCTATGAACTTCAGTGGACAAAGTTCCAAGTTCATTTGATATAGAAGTTTGGCTGATAGAAATGGACTAAATATCTGATTACATAGAAGAGATGGCTTTGCCTTGCTCAATTAACCTTTTGATGTCAGGCTTCAAATTGACCTTCAACTGCTTCTTCTTTGACCTTCGATGAGCTACTCGTTTCCCTTTTTGGCTTGCCCTTGCAATGGGCTCCACAAAATCAGCATGTTCCTCAGTGAATTGATCATTGATAGAAATATTTTCAGTGTGCTCCCCCTGAGGTGCTCCTTCTTTTTCAGATGATTGCTCCCCCTGAGCAGGAGCATCTTCCATTTGATCTTCTTCAACAGAGATTTCTTGCTCCCCCTGAATGGGAGCTTCCTCCACAATGATTTCCTCAGTGTGGCTTGGAGCCACAATTTCTGCCACTGAATCACCACCAATTTCTGACTCCTCCTGAGTACTTTGAATGGAGTCCAGCACATCCCTAAGTATAGTGGCTATTCGGGAAGAGGGAGGAGGATCCTCTGAACTACGGCCAACAGGCTCAATGACCTCTAGAGGGATATCCTCAATTCTGCTGCTGGATACTGCGGCTGCTGCTGCTTCAGCTCTTTCAATTTGAGCTTCTACTACTGCTGATGGTTCTACTTCAACAGATGGTGTTGCTGTACTTCTGGTTCTGCTGCTGCTTGAACTGCTTCTTGACCTTCTTGGGCTTCGCCAATGATGGCTTCACCCTCAGCCACAGAAGTCTTTGACCATAATACACCATTTACCATAGAGAATCCACTTTTCTTTAAATTTCTAGACCATATTGCTTGGCCCATCTTCTCAACACATCTCCTACTACACTTATGCCATAATGCTGAAAAATATTTGTCAGGAGATGGGCATAAGGTAAAGAAACATTCAGCTTGCTCTTTGTGTCCCATGCCTGAGAGCTTGCAAACTTCATCCTTTCAATCATGAGCTCTGCAGTGTTGATTTCTTGGTTCTTGATAGCCCAGAACATTAAATCTGAATCAGCCCTAGTGCAGGTTGAAAAGGTAGCACTTCTGGGGACCACAATTTGACAAACTATAAAATGCAAGATACGATTGAATGCATTCAACTGATTTACATCTACTTTGTCATCTTTCAGTCTGAACTCGTGACCAACTATCACTAAACCTTTTTCTTGGATATTCACAGTGTGAACTCCACTGTGTCCAGAGGTACCCACACCAAAGAGTGATGTCAATAATTCTCGTGTGACCCTAATTGGGTTCCCTTGACCATGGAAGTCAAGGTCCCGTCTACCTCTGACTTCAGACACACATAGAAGGCTTTTACCAGGTCCAGAAAACCTACTTCAGAGATAGTAGCCATCTTCATCTACTTCAATCTGTTGAAAGCTTCAACGATGCTCTCCATTCCGTTCTTCTGCAAATCTGCCACATCCACTGCTTTGTGAACGCATAGCTTGATTTTCATAGATGCAAACCTCACTTGCTGCTCGACGGTAAGAAATTCGGCTCTGTAGCCCCCGACGCTGCCGGAACTACCAAAAGAGGCCATGGATTTAAACGGAGGGAGTTTCTGAAGGACTGGAAAGAGGAATGGAATAGAAACCCTCAAGAAATTTCTAGCGGAAGTGGTTGGAAGCTTGAAATCCCAGATAGTCGATGTCGGAGTCATTAGGGTATCGCCTCAGGCAGGTGAACGAGAGAGGGAAAGATAGGAGATGAATCGTTCCCACACGGATTTCGAGATTATGAAGAGAAATAATCACTTTTTCTTTTCGAAACCGGAGGCGCCTTTATGGCAAAGGAAGACGACAAAAGACTAGTTCGATAGGAATAAGGACTTATAAAATAACGAACCGATAAGACAAATTAACAGGATTATCATTAATTGGAATTTTGCTCAAATTTTTGGGATGAGAATAAGTCAAATTTTGAAAAATTAATAATTCAGTTTCTGGCAGATAAATCTTTCACAATTTACACATGCCTAATTCCCTTCTAAGATAAGGCCTTTGTGAAGATGTCTGCTAACTGATTGTTTGTATCAATAAATGAAATATCTATATTAGCATTAGCTACATGATCACGAATGAAATGATATCTAACCTCAATGTGTTTAGTCCTTGAGTGATGTATTGGATTCTTGGTTAAATTTATAGCACTGGTGTTGTCACATAACAGTGGAATTGTCTTGATATGTAGCCCATAATCCTCAAGTTGTTGCTTGATCCATAGGAGTTGTGTACAGCAACTTCCAGCAGCTACGTACTCAGCTTCAGCTGTTGACAAAGCTACTGAGTTTTGTTTCTTGGAGGACCATGATATCAGACATCCTGTAAGGAATTGACAACAACCACTGGTGCTTTTCCTATCTATTTTGCATCCAGCGTAGTCAGCATCAGAGTATCCTACTAAGTTAATTTCACATGATTTTGGATACCAAAGACCTAAGTCATGAGTTCTAGCTAAATATCTAAAAATTATTTTTACTGAAATTAGATGAGATTCTCTAGGATCTGCTTGATACCTAGCACACATGCATACACTAAATAAAATATCAAGTCTACTAGCAGTTAAGTATAGTAAGGATCCTATCATACCTCGGTAGGTTTTTTGATCTACATTCTTATTGATGTGCTCATAGGTGTTGATAGTGGCTTGGCATTATCAAATCCAAATTTCTTTAAGAGTTCCTTGGTGTACTTAGCCTGGCAGATGTGAGTCCCTTCCTTTCCTTGTTTGATTTGCAATCCAAGGAAGTAGTTGAGCTCTCCCATCATGCTCATCTCGAACTCTCCCTGCATAAGCTTCTCAAAGTACTTGCAAAGAGATTCGTTAGTAGAACCAAATATTATGTCATCAACATAAATTTGAACAAGCAATATATGTTTGATTTGAGATTTGATGAACAGAGTACTATCTACTTGACCTCTGATAAAACCATGGTTTAATAGAAAAGAGCTAAGCCTTTCATACCAGGCCCTAGGTGCTTATTTTAAACCATATAAAGCTTTGTGTAATTTAAAAACATGATTGGAAATTCAGTGTCATCAAAGCCTGGAGGTTGTTCTACATAAACTTCCTCCTTAATAAAACCATTAAGAAATGCAGACTTTACATCCATTTGAAATAATTTCACATCTAGTGCAGATGCATATGCAAGTAGGATTCTAATAGCCTCAAGTCTAGCCACAGGCGCATAGGTTTCATCGAAATCTATGCCTTCCTCTTGGGAATAGCCTTGAGCTACCAATCTGGCCTTGGTTCTTATGATTGCACCAGCTTCATCCAATTTATTTCTGAACACCCATTTGGTGCCAATCACTAGATGATCTGATGGTCTAGGAACAAGTGACCAAACCTGGTTTCTCTTGAACTGATTCAGTTCATCTTGCATGGCTAAAATCCAAGATTCATCAGTGATGGCTTCATTGACTGTCCTAGGCTCTATTTGAGTAACAAAAGCTAAATAATCACATGGAATTATGTTACCTCTTGTTCTTACCCCTACAGATGGATCACCAATGATGTTTTCAGGAGGGTGATCTTTCTTGTATCTCCATTCTTTTGGAAGATTTTGATGAGAAAATCCTTTGTTGGAGATCTTTCAGAGGTGGATCTTCCTTGTCCTCAATTGATGTATCTTTTAGTTTCTTGGACAATTCATTTGCATCATCATTATCACTATCTTCTTCTTTCTCTAGGAAGGGTTAGTTTCATCAAAATAACATGTACTGACTACTCAATCAATAAAGTACACTTATTGAACACTCTATACCCTTTTGGTTTAGAAGCATACCCCATGAAGATGCCTTCATCTGATTTGGCATCTAACTTACCAATGTCTCTTTTGCATTGTTGTGGATGAAGCATGGGCATCCGAATGACCTGAAGTGACTGATCTTAGGCTTCTTTCCCTTGAACAATTCATACGCAGTCTTTTTCAAGATAGGCCTGATCATTACTCTATTGATGATCTAACTTGTTGTGTTGACTGCTTCAGCCCAAAAATATCTTGGCAGGTCATATTCTGATAACATTGTTCTTGCCATGTCCAATAAAGTCCTGTTCTTTCTTTCAGCAACTCCATTCTGCTGTGGTGTCCTTGGTGCTGAGAAATTGTGCTCTATTCCTTGGTCATCACAGAATTTTGTGAATTTATCATTTTGGAATTCTCCTCCATGATCTGACCTGATTCCAATAATGTAGAACTTCTTATCTTTCTGAACCTTTTTACTGAAACTTACAAAGCTATCAATGTATCATCTTTGTGTTCCAGAAAGGATACCCATGTGAATCTGGAATAGTCATCTACTATAACGAATGCAAAATTCTTTCCTCCAAGACTTGTGGTCCTTATTGGCCTAAATAAATCCATATGAAGGAGTTATAAGGGTTTGGAGGTTGTTACCACAGTCTTTGACTTGAAGGAAGACTTAGTGTGCTTTCCTCTTGCACATGGTCCACAGACACCGTCCATTCTTGTGCTGACCTTTGGCAGACCTTCCACCAGGTTTCTCTTGATCAGCTTTCTCATGCCATCTAGACTGTAGTGGCTCAATCTTCTGTGCCACAACTCAGTTGACTGCTCTTTGCTGGCTGCTAAACAAATGTCTTGATCTTTCAGCTGTTCAAGATAAAGCACGTACAAATTTTTCTCTCTGTTGGCTTCAAAATTCACCTCTCCATCCTTCATAATACTGCATTTGGATTCTTGAAATCTAATCTGATGCCCCTTGTCGCATAACTGGCTAATGCTGATAAGGTTGTGCTTTAGGCCTTTTACACATAGAACATCTTCAATTACTGTCTTGCCTTTGCTGCTCACTGATCTACTGCCTATCACAGTCCCTTTTCCATTATCTCCATAGGTGACTGTGCCTTCTTCAACTTCTAAATGGGTAAACAGCTTTATGTTTCCTGACATATGCTTTGAGAATCCACTATCCAAATACCACTTGGATGCCTGAGGTTTTTCCTGAAATGAAAACATCAAGTTTTAGGTACCTAAGTTCTTTTAGGTCCTGATTGGTTAGTGTCACCCTTTTTTTCTTTTGATTATCCATCTTTTATGTTTAGTAGGACATGTTATTTCACTGTGACCTAGCTTGTTGCAATGACTACAGCATGTTATTTTAGTTACCTTTTCATACAGAACATACTTAAGGTTAGATTTATATGAAGTGTCTTGTTCAGCTACAAATTTTGGAGTTGGATATGTTTTAGGGTATACTATTGTGTCTTCATTATCTGGTGGAATGTAACCAAATCCTTTTTCTTTTTACCTGGTCATCTAGCACCTTTTAGTATTAAGGAGTTTTTACCATTAGTAAATTTTTCTAATGTACTTGATAGTTTATCATTTTCATTTGTTAGTCTTTTGATTTCCTTTTTTAATTCGTCTGAACTTTCTTGTTTTTCTAATTTTGTTATTTGTGTATTTTTATCTTTTAGATTTTCGCATAAAACTCATTTCTTCTTTTAAGTTCATTAACTTGCTTATCTAGTTGTTCATTTTCTGATTTTAAATCTGAATTGGTATTTTCTAGACATGCAACAATTTTCTTACTATCTTTTAATAATTTAGATACTTCTCTATATTTATCATAAGTTCATTAAAAGTATTTTCTAAATCATCTGAATCAGAATCATTACAGGAATCAAAGGATGAGTCAGAGGTTACCTTTTCTGTGATGTCTGCCATGAAGGCTAGGTTAGCCTTTTCTTCTTCCTCACTATTTGAGCTGACTCGCTATCCGAGTCACTACTGTTGTCCCAAGCTGCTGCCATGACTTTCTTCTTATATCTTTTGAACTTTCTTGAGCTATCCTTCTTTCTGAATTCAGATTTCTTGAGCTTTGGACACTCTGCCTTGATGTGTCCTGGCTTCTTGCACTCGTAACAAATGGTTCATTCTTTCTTTTCCTTTGCTTCAGGTTTCTTGAAATCCTTTCCCTTTTTGAAGTATCGTCTGCCAGATTGATACTTCTTTTTCTTGGCCAATATCCGTTGTAATCTCCTAGACAACATTGCTTCATCATCTTCACTGTCTTCACTACTTGCTTCATCTTCTGATTGTTCCTCATGCTGCCTTCTGCTGCTTTGAGGGCATTCGTGTGCTTCTTTCTAGTAGATGATTCTCCTAATCTCTCCATGTTTATCTCATGGGCCATGAGGGACCCAATGAGCTTTTCTAATGACATCCTTTTCAGGTCATTGGCTTCTTCTATAGTTGTTACCTTGGAGTCCAAGAAGATGGTAGGGATCTAAGAATTTTTCTTACCATATCTCCCATCTCATAGCTTTTTCCTAATCCAGCTAACCCGTTGGTGATGTCTGTAAATCTGCTGAACATTTGGGTTATAGATTCTCCTGGCTGCATCTGGAACCTTTCATATTGTGTCACCAGAATGTCTATCCTGGTTTCCTTGACTTTGTCGGTGCCTTCATAAGTGATCCTGAGCTTTTACCACATTTTCATGGCGGATTTGCAGGCAGATATACGGTTGAATTCCTTTTTACTGAGGGCACAACATAAGATTGGCTTTGTAGTTGAGAGAAATTTCTTTCTATCATCTTCTGTCCATTTGTCCTTTTCGTTGGTGACTAGAGATCTCCTTCTTCTACAATTGACCAGATCTGAAAATCAATCCTTGCAAGAAGTTTTCCATCCTGGTCTTCCAGTAGGTGTAATCTTCTCCATCGAATAAGGTGGCCTTTTGACTGACTGGCCTTCGGAGTGACCTTGGGCTGCCATTTGATCTTTTCTCTTCAGATCGTTGGATCTTCTTCTTTGTCGAAGAGACTTGCTCTGATACCACTTGTTTCCCAGCTAGCAAGCCCAGAGGGGGGGGGGGGGGGTTAATGGGATTCTTAAAAAAATTTAAGACTCAAAACCTGTTCATAAAATAGTCACACAAAATACACTTTGCAGATTGTTAGTGTTAGTGAATCGAAAGATCAAATACACAAAAGCAATCTCACGACACAGAGAATTAACCTGGTTCGGATCTCCTCTCCTTAGGAGTCCTACGTCCAGTCCCTGAGCAATATCTCAAGATTTCACTAACAAGGGTACAGTCCCCCTTAAGGACAATACAACACCCAGCACCCCAGCTGGTCTTCCTTCACCCGAAGGGAACAACACCCTGGATACCCCACCAGGTCTTCCTTCACAACCGAAGGGAACAACACAAGAGAATGTGATCAAAAAGATGATGCCCCTAGATCAAGCTTATAGAACACTACTTGATCTGAAGCAAGAACTGAGAAGAGAGGGATCTACCATTAAGGACTCTTCTCAAAACAAAAAGCTCTCTCACAGATCTGAACTTAGCATAGAGAGCAAGAGCTAAGACTGATGGGAGTTTTTGCTTGGCTCTATGAAAAGCTTGTAGAAAATTGAAGGTGTTGAAAAACTTATTGTTCTAACTGTTCTGCGTCTTCTATATATGTCATCTTTTGAAATTCGAATGTTGAAGTGCCCGTTGTCTCTATGCATAAGTGTACGTTAGACTGTTTGACACTAGGAAGCTTCCAGTCAACAGTTCTTTATCTTTTCATGCACGCAAAGAGAGAGAGAGAGAGGATCTTCTGTAGTCTTCATTCACTTCTATTTTGTCCAATGTTGTATGACGGATGCTGTCAGAGGCCTGCACATATTTAAAGCTTGAACAGTAGACATCTAAGCTGTTTCTTGTTGTCAGTCAACGTCAGAACGAATGTTCATCAAAATAGTAATGCCATTTTGTTGTTCTAAAAGATGTTTACAGAGAAGATACGATAATGGAAGATATTGTCTGCATGCATGCAGAGATACGTACTATCATAATAAATGCATGGATGTCAAAAGGATATTCATGAAGAATTTGACTTTTCAACGCATTCAAAGATTAGCTCAGAAATCGAATCGATGCTTTCCATGAAATCGTTATATATATGACTTATAAAATTGTTGTGAGGTTATAAACAAGTCGATGTACAAATCGTTATGATGTTATGAACAAATCGATGTACAAATTGTTATGATGTTATGAACAAATCGATGTACAAATCGTTATGATGATATGAACAAATCGATGTACAAATTGTTATGATGTTATGAATAAATCGATGTACAAATCGTTATGATGTTATGAATAAATCGATGTACAAATCGTTATGATGTTATGAACAAATCGATGTACAAATCGTTATGATGTTATGATCAAACCGATGTACAAATCGTTATGATGTTATGATCAAACCGATGTACAAATCGTTATGATGTTATTAACAAATCGATGTACAAATCGTTATGATGTTATGAACAAATCGATGTACAAATCGTTATGATGTTATGAACAAATCGATATACAAATCGTTGTGATGTTATGAGCAAATCGATATGCAAATCGTTATGACGTTCTAAGCAAATCGATGTACAAATCATTATGACGTTATGAAAAAATTGGTGTATAAATCGTTTGTGAATTACTTAATGAATCGTTATGAAAGCAAGTCGTTACAATGACTAAAGAAATCGTTACGAGAGAAAATCGTTATGATGACTAAAGAAGTCGTTACGAGAGCAAATCGTTACGATGACTAAAGGAATCGTTACGTGAGCAAATCGTTACGATGACTAAAGAAATCGTTACGAGAGCAAATTGTTACGATGCTAAAGAAATCGTTACAAGAACAAATTGTTACGATGACTAAAGAAATCGTTACAAAAACAAATCGTTACGAACCACTTAACGAATCGTTGTGAGGGCAAGTCTTTGCGATCACTTAACGAATCGTTGTGAGGGCAAATCGTTGCGATCACTTAACGAATCGTTGTGAGGGCAAATCGTTGCGATCACTTAACGATTTAACACATAGAATCCTTGTAAGTATAAAATCGTTATGAAACTAAGGAAATCGTTATGACCTATAGTGGAAATTGATGTGTACTTAGAAAAATATTGATGCTCTGAACTCCTACTGTTGTAGTGTGATGAATACTTACTTGATTGGCTTGTTTTCCCTTGGTTTATTTCTTGTGCTTAGACTTCATAGAAAATGTGTTAGTAACCTTTATCATAGTTTTGTTAATCACAAAAAAAGATGTGTAATTTATTTAAATTACATGGAGATAGACTTGATCATCAGCGACGACTTCACTGCAGCAAACCACTCTTGCTGCTCTGCTATAAGGAAAGCAGCGCTGTAGCCGCCAACAATGTCGGAAACCCCAGAAACTGCCATGAGATTGAACGAGGGGAAGTTCTGGAGGATCTTAGGAGGGAGTAGAATAGAAAACCTCAAGAGATTTTGGCGGGAGGAGAGGGATTCTTTGAAATCTCTCGGAGAAGGAGAGCTAGAATCGATAGGGCTTATCATTCCAGGCGAGTCGGAAGAGATGAGAGGGGTAAGAGAATCATTATGGCATAGATTACGAGATATGAGACAAAAGGTAAAGATGCTTTTGAAAAGACGCGGCAATAAAAGCACAAAACGACAAGCTAGGAGACGATTTCGCCAAGAATAAAGATTTATAAAATAACGAACCGTCAAAGCAATTTATAACGTACGAAGTTAAAGATTTGCTTAATTTTAGGAGAGAGAATAATTGTTATTCTAAATAATTGTTATTTCAGCTATATAGATAAATATATCACAAATTACACATGCCTAATTCCCTTCTAAGAAACGTAATCTCACTTTAGGTAGGGCCTTTGTGAAGATATCTGCTAATTGATTTTGAGTATCTATAAAAGAAATATTTATATTGTCATTTGCTACATGATCTCTAATAATGATATCTAACCTCCATATGCTTGGTTCTCGAATGCTGAACTGGATTCTTGGTGAGATTTTGCGCTTGTATTATCACACAGTAGAGGAATGGTTTTGAGTGTAATCTATAGTCCTCAAGTTGTTGTTGTTATCCATAGGATTTGTGTGCAACAGCTTCCAGCAGCCACGTACTCAGCTTCAGCTGTCGATAGAGCTACTGAATTTGTTTCTTTGAGGACCATAAGATCAGACACCCTGCAAGGAATTGACAATAACCACTGGTGCTTTTTCTATCTACCTTGCATCTAGCATAGTCAGCATCAGAATATCCTACTAAATTTACTTTGCATGATTTAGGATACTATAAGCCTATATCATGAGATTTAGCTAAATATCTAAAGATCCTTTTGACAGAGATTAAGTGAGATTCTTTAGGATCAACCTGATACCTTGCACACATGCATACACTAAATAAAATATTAGGTCTACTGGCAGTTAAATAAAGTAGTGAACCTATCATACCTCTGTAGAGATTCTGGTCTACATTCTTACCATCTTTGTCACTGTCTAATCTTGTAGATGTGCTCATTGGTGTTGACAATGGCTTTGCATTATCGAATCCAAATTTCATCAATAACTCCTTGGTGTACTTATCTTGGCAGATGTGTGTGCCTTCTTTTCCTTACTTGATTTGCAATCCAAGAATAATTTAGCTCCCCCATCATACTCATTTCAAATTCCCCTGCATAGCTTTTCAAAATACTTGCAAAGAGATTCATCAGTAGATCTAAAATTATATCATCTACATATATTTGTACAAGTAATTATTTTTAACTTTTGATTTAATAAATAATGTGCTATCTACCTGTCCTGTGATAAAACCATGTTTTAATAAAAATACACTGAGCCTTTCATACCATGCTCTAGGTGCTTGCTTTAACCATACAATGCTTTATGCAATTTAAAAACATGATTTGGAAAATCCACATCATCAAAACCAGGAGATTGTTCTACATAGACTTCCTCCTTATATAACCATTTAAAAATGCAGATTTTACATCCTTTGAAAAAGCTTTAAATCTAATGCAGATGCATATGCAAGTAAAATCCGAATTGCCTCTAGTCTAGCCCCTAGTGCATAGGTTTCATTGAAATGTATGCCTTCCTTTGGGAATAGCCTTGAGCAACCAATCTAGCCTTGTTTCTAGTGATAACACCAGCTTCATCCATTTTGTTTCTGACACCCATTTGGTGCCAATCACAGATGATCTGATGGTCTCGGAACAGGGACCAAACTTGGTTTCTCTTGAACTGATTAAGTTCATCTTGCATGCTAGTATCCAAGATTCATCAGATAGTGCTTCATTGACCGTCTTAGGCTCAAATTGAGATACAAAAGCTAAATAATCACAAGGAATTACATTACCTTTAGTTCTTACCCCAACTGATGGATCTCCAATGATGTTACCCAACGGGTGATCCTTCTTGTATCTCCATTCCTTTAGAAGATCATCATGTGATAGATCTTTTTGTTGTAGTTCTTCCAATGGGGATTTTCATTGTCCTTGATAGATGTATTCTTTAGTTTATTGGACATATTATTTGCATCATCATTATCACTATCTACTTCTTTTCTCAACGAAGGGTTAGATTCATCAAAGATAACATGAACGGTTTGCTCATTAATAAACATTGTTTATTAAATACTCTATAGCCTTTGGGTTTAGAAGCATACCCCATAATTATACCTTCATCAGACTTTGAGTCTAGCTTACCATATCTCTCTTGCCATTATTGTGGATGAAGCAAGGACAACCGAAGGTTCTGAAATGACTGATCTTTGGTTTCTTTTGCTTGTAAAGCTCGTATGCTGTCTTCTTCAGAATTGTCTGATCATCACTCTATTAATTATATAACATGCAGTGTTGATTGCTTCAGCCAAGAAATATCTTGAAAGATTACATTCTGACAGCATTGTTCTTGCCATATCCAACAAAGTCCTATTTCCTCTCAGCTACTCATTTTGCTGGGGTGTCCTTGGTGCTGAGAAGTTATGCTCAATTCCTTGATCATCACAGAATTCTGCAAATCTTTCATTTTGAAATTCTCCTCCATGATATGATCGAATGCTTATTATACTGAACTTCTTGTCTTTCAGAACTATCTTATTGAACTTAACAAAAATGTCGAAGGTATCATTCTTATGTTCCAAGAACGATACCCAAGTAAATCTGGAGTAATCATCTACAATCAAAAACCCAAAGTTCTTTCCTCCTAAACTGCTTGTTCTCATCAGCCCAGATAGATCCATATGCAACAGTTCTAAAGGTTTAGAAGTGGTTACAACTGTGTTAGACTTGAAGGATGATTTTGTATGCTTCCCTTTTGCCCAAGGTTCGCACACACCCTCTATCCTTGAACTTATCTTGGGCAGACCTTCTACTAAATTTCTCTTAACTAATTTTTTGATTCCATCCACACTGCAGTGGCCCAATCTCCTGTGCCACAATTTAGTTGATTGATCCTTGTTTGCTGCAAGACATACATCCTGATTCTTCAGTTCTTCTAGATGAAGCACATAAAGATTTCTTTCTCTGCAGGCTTCGAATACTATTGCACCATCTTTCATGATATTGCACTTAGTCTCTTGAAACTTAATTTGAAGCCCTTTGTCACAAAGTTGACTGATGCTGATTAGATTGTGCTTAAGTCCTTTCACACATAGGACATCTTCTATGAGAGTTCTTCCTTGACTGCCACTGATCCACAACCTATCACTATTCCTTTTCCATTGTCGCCATATGTCACTGTACCTTCTTCATCCTTGATAAACGAAAAGCTTCTTGTTTCCTGTCATATGCCTTGAGCACCCGCTGTCCAAGTACCATTTTGATGCTCTAAGCTTCCCTGTAATAGAAACACTAAGACTTAGGTACCCAAGTTCTTTTGGGTCCTTGCTGGTTAGTTTCATCACTTTTTCTTTTAATTATCCATTTTAGATTTTTTGTTGGATAAGTTATTTTAGTATGTCCTAGTTTATTACAGTGACTACAACATGATGTTTTACTTATTTTTTTCATTCGGAATATATTTAAAATTAGATTTATATTAGTATCTTTTTCAGCTACAATTTTTGAGTTGGATACACTTTAGGATGAACTATAGTTTCTTCATTATCAGGTGGAGTATATCCTAAACCATGTTTCTTTTTCTCTGATCTTCTAGATCCTTTAATATTAAGGATGATTTACCATTTGTAAATTTTTCAATTGTACTGAATAAATATTCATTTTCTTTTGTTAGTGTGTTAATTTCCTGTTTAAGTTTACTTACAGTTTCCTGACTTCCAGATTAGCTATCTGATCATTTTAACTTTTAGATCTTCACATAATAAATTATTTCTCCTCTTTAATTCAGAAATTTGTTTTTCTAATTGCTCGGTTTCTGACTTTAAGTCTGAGTTAGTAATTTCGAGACAAGCATGATTTTTCTTGGTGATTTTTAATAACTTACACACATCTTTATATTTACTATATAACTCATTAAACGCGTCTTCTAAACTATCAGAATCAGACTCATTACAGGAAGTGAATGAGGAATCAGATGTTACTATGTCATCGGTGTTTGCCATCAAGGCCAGGTTGGCCTTTTCTTCTTCTTCCTCGCTTGAGCTTGACTCACTGTCTGAGTCGTTGTCATCATCCCATGCTGCTACCATGGCTTCTCTTTTGTATTTTCTAAATTTCTTGGAGTTGTCCTTCTTTCTGAACTCTGTCTTTTTTAGCTTCGGACATTCTGCCTTGATGTGTCTTGGTTTTTTACATTCGTAGCATATGGGTTCAGCTTTCTTTGTAACCTTGACTTCGAGTTTCTTGAAGTCCTTTCCTTTGTTGAAATATCTCCTTCCATACTGGTATTTCTTCTTAGCAAGTATCCTTTGCAGTCTTCTGGAGAGAAAAGCTTCTTCATCTTCACTGCTTTCCATGCTCTTACTGTCATCTGATTCTTCACCAGATGTATCTTCTGTTGCCTTGAGAGCATTGGTGTGTTTCTTCCTACTGGAGGACTCTCCTAGTCGTTCCATATTTTTCATAGGCCATTAGTGACCCAACAAGATTTTCTAATGACATCCTTCTCAAATCATTTGCTTCTTCTATAGATGTCACTTTTGGTGTCCACGAGGCTGGTAGGGATCTTAAGATTTTTCTCACCATGTCTCCTTTCGAAGACCAGCCAGACCATTTGTAATGTCTGTGAACCTACTGTACATCTAAGTAATTGATTCTCCAATTTGCATTTGAAATCTCTCGTATTGTGCTACTTAGATATCTATCCTTGTTTCTTTAACTTGTATGTGCCTTCATAAGTAATTCTGAGCTTCTCCCACATTTCCATCGCAGATTTGCATGCTGAGATCCTATTAAACTCTTTCTTGCTCAGTGCACAGCACAAAATACTCTTTGCTTTGCAGTTTAAGATATCTTCTTCTTGTAATCTTCTGTCGAATTTTCTCTATTGTTGAGAACTACTAAATCTCCTGCTTCTATGATTGATCAGATTTGAAAATCGAGACCTTGAAGGAAAAACTCCATTCTGGTCTTCCAATAGTTATAATCTTCACCATCGAACAAAGGTGGTCTGTTGACTGACTGGCCTTCTGCATACCCTTGAGCTGCCATTTATCTTTGCTCTTCAGATCATGAGATCTTCTTTGTTGAAGAGACTTGGCTCTGATACCACTTATTGCTCAGCTAGCAAGCCTAGAGGGGGGGTGAATGGGATTAAAAAAAATCTGTTCGATTAAAACCTGTTAACAAAAATGCTTAACAGAAACCACTAAGGAGAGTAGTTAGTATTAGATGAATGAAGACAAACAAACGCACAAAAGCAATCACGCATGCAACGATAGATTTTTATCCTGGTTCGGCCCTCCTATACCAAGGAGTCCTACATCCAGTCCCCAAGCAACAACTTAGGCTTTCACTACCAAGGGTATTGTCCCCCTTAAGGACCGTTACACATCCAGCCATAGCTGGCCTTCTCTTCTAACCCCGAAGAGGAATACAAACACCCTGATGCACAGGTCTTCCTTCCTTACCGAAGGGAATACAAACCACCTGTTCACAACAGGTCTTCTCTTCACAGCCCGAAGAGGAACTTCACAACAAGTGTGAATAAAGGCAAAATGCCCCTAGACCAAGCTTACAACAAATGCTTGATCTGAGGCAGTGACTGAGAGAGAAAGATCTACAATGAGAAAATCTCTCAGAACACACTAGCTCTCTAAAGGCTAAAAAACATAAAAAAACGGAGAGCAAGAGCTACAACAAGCTAGGGAGTGAAGCTCAGGGCTCTTCTTTCTGATGCTCTCAGGTTGTGAGATGAAAGCTCAAAGTGTTCTGTAACAACCCTCCTTATACCGGTACGGTTACACCAACCCACATTGGTATAATGAACGCCGCTACAAGGGACATTTACCCAACAATTGTACAATTAGGCTGAAACATACACAAATATAATAACACATGACAGCGGAAATGAATAACTGGAAATTACTCTTATTCCATCATCCCATTCTATTCACAGTCCATATAGAGAAAAGAGAACTAAACATTTCATACTAAGAAATGAATTAATACATTGTCCACATAACACTACACGAGTCTTTTTATTACATACTTATGAAAATGAAAGTACAATGTTGAATCTAAACGAGGTCTCCTACTCCCGCTCCGAGTCGCTCCTAATGATCTCCTCGGAAGAAGTAGAAATGTCTGCACCTGTATGCCGAAGCAAGGATTAGTCCAAAAGAACTCAACAAGTAATTCCAACCACACTAAACATACATACGCCACATGGGTTATTCACATTTTCATATTGCACGAGTATCACATAAGCATGTACTTGAATAAACTTTTAAAGAAAACCTAAACATGATTTCTACAACTTGCCACACATGATAAATGACTTGTATCGAAATTTCAACAATTTAAAACCTATCACATGCTTTCTACACATTCTTCTACATGTCAATCCAAGTCTCTCCCTTACTCACAATTATAATCTAAGACAATAGTTAACTTGAACATGGAGCCTACACATATTACAAGGGATATTCTTAGCATGGATTCTATCATCATTTTCACACATATACACATGAATAGATTGTTGTTTTGACATGAACATATCACATTCATATAAGGAATTATCATTTTACATGTTATACCATTGATCTATATTCACACCTAATCATTTACACAATTTCACTTATCTAGTTCACACTTTCACACACATGCTCACATATTCTTAATTATATGCCATGACACATAGTCCAAACCACCTCTAGAAGGACACACACTTGTCACATCACACACATATCTATCACCTAGACATTTCAGTGATAAATCTTAGTTACTGCGCAGAACCGGGAGAAGCACTCTCCACCCTAATCAGCGATACTTGTTCGCCTCCAGGATTTAATCCCAATGCCCATGGGATATCACACATTTTCAACTTTCCCATGGGGACTATACCACAGTACAGTTCCACAGCCCTCTAAGGTAGCAGTGTCACCCATTGGCACATTTACACATTTTCTCCAATCTTTTAACACACACTTAATGCAAAATTTTTAACACATCCATTTCATGCTCACACATTTACATACTTCAGTATTACCTAGCCTGGTACTACTGTTCTCAATATTAAACAGATTCGAAACAAGCCTAATCATGCTGAAATTAGTAGATTTCATTAACAACCTCATTAACATGTATTAGTTGATCAATGCTCACATAAAACCAACACATGTAGTTACTGTCATCATTTCAGTACGAAAATTTAACCAATAATTTCTTACAGGTTACCCATCATGCATACTGAATTTTGTATTTTTATGAATTACCCACAAATTATGAAAATTCTAACAGTGTATTATACAAAGTAAACATAGTCAAACTAGCATGGATTTTCATTGTTCAGACCCACAACTCATTCTATACATGGATACTGACAGTCCTAAACATATATCAATTTCTAAGAATTTAACTATTTTTACACTATTTATCTGAATTTCTGTATCAATAAAACATGCTCACTATTTTACCATTCAGAAAATTTAATAATTTATATAGATATCAAAAATTTCCCAAATTTCTACAGCATGAACTGAAACCCATAAACACTGTATAGAAATTTTATGACACTTGGATTCCGCACAGATTGCACAAACAAAATTTTACAAGATTAAAAACCTAACATGCATTTCAGAAATTTCAGACAATTAGGGTATTTCACAGAAATTCATAAAATTTACACAACATGATCCAATAATAATTTTATAGCATATCACTTTTACATTATATCCTCATACGCAGAAATCTGAAAAATAGGTCATATAGGTCAGACATGCACACTGTTGCAGTTTGGCGAACTTGACGGCATAAAGGTGGTCGTCTATCAGGTTAACGGCAACAAAGGTCTCCGCCAACTCAAGATCTTAACGGCAAGGGATCCTGCCGTTAAGTTCCTGTCTGTGGAGAACACAGACTGAACGCAAGAAACTTGGTGAAATTGGGGTTCCAAGACACGAATAAAAATCCAAAAATTTCCTGGGACATACTAGACATATGTAGGGATGATGTGGATGGGTTATTTGTCTTGGATAAAATCTCCAATTGACGAATTAAGCCGGAGAAGCCCTCCTCGGCCTGAGCCAAAGAGTCCTTAAAACTCTCTCGATCCGGATTCTGTGTTGATCTCCTCTGCACACCAATGTGGGGAAGTCATTCTCGGTTGTTCAGAGTCCTCTCCAGTCGTTGTAGAACGCCGAATGAAGCCTCCAGTCACTGGATTTCAGAACTCAAAGATGGGGTTTTTCACACCAAGAACTAGGGTTTTGACTCAAGAGCCAAAAGGGTTAGATCTGGCCGGAGATGGGGTGTTTTATAGAGCTAGGGTCGGATACGAAGTTGGGTAAGGTTGAGTTACCGTTGGGGAACGGTTTCCTAAATGAAGGCAACATTTCCGGGGGCTTTTCGGATCTGAAATCGCAACAGATCTGGGAGGTAAACGTCAACATCAATAGCCGCCAATTCTGAGTAGGCGTCCATCGATGTGGCCGCTGATTTAAGGTCAACGTCAACAGATGTTGACGCCAACTATCCGCCAGAATAGAACTTAAAACTGCAGAAATTCTATGTACACCACACACACACACACACACACATATATATATATATATATAATATATATATATATATATATATAATCTACAATGCACACATTAAAATAATACTTATTCACTCCATGTAAACAAGTAAGTACTATGCACAATAAAGTTCATACATCGATGGCATACATTTATACATACATAAGAAATCATCCAAAGATGAAAAATCAAGGCCTTACATGTTCTTTACGGAGTCATCAGTCTTCTATATATCCTTCTCTTGAAAAATATATCTGTTGAAGTGTCCGTTGTCTCTAGGTTGGATGCTTGTTAGACTGCATGGTTTGTCGAGTACGACAGGTGTGCGTGCAGTCATTTAATGCTTTAAGACCTATGCACGCAAGGAGAAGATCCATCTTGATATCCTTCAGCTTCTATTTTATCCAACGTTGTATGACATGGTACTGGCAAAGACCTGCACATATTAAATGCCAAAGCATAGACAGCTATGATGTCTCTTGCTGTCAGTGAACGTTAGAATTCATGCAGTAAGACTATTCACCAAAATAGAAATGTCATTCTACTTTCTGAAAAGTGTTTCTTATAGAAACATAAGAATAGAAGGCAATGAGCATATGATGTGAACATTCATAATAAATGCAAGGATATTAGAGATGTGCGGGGGAAGACTTTGACTTTCACAATATTTGAAAGTATATGAGAATAATAGATATATTCATTAAATTTATGATAGAGAAATCAATGTGTTCATGAGACATTGTTCCACTAATGAAATCGTTGCAAGAGCAAGCGAATCATTCTTATAGTAGAAGGAAATCGTTGTGTAGATACAAACAAATCATTGTTCAAACATAAACAAATCGTTGTTTGAACAAATCGTTGTTCAAGCATAAGAAAATCGTTGTTTGAGCAAATTGTTATTCACCCATAAGCAAATCGTTGTGAACACAAATTATTGTGAGCAAATCGTTATAAGAAAATCGTTATAAGCAAGTCGTTGTGAACACAAATCGTTGTGAGAAAATCGTTATAAGCAAATCGGTATAAGCAAGTCGTTGTGAACACAAATCGTTCTGAGCAAATCGTTATAAGCAAGTCGTTGTGAACACAAATCATTGTTCTACTTATCAAATCGATGCAATGACCAAATCATTGTTTACTTTATCGAATCGTTACGGTGACCAAGTCATTATGTAACTTATCGAATCGTTATGGCGATCAAGTCTTTATGTAACTTATCAAATCGTTACGGCGACCAAGTCGTTATGTAACTTAATGAATCGTTACGGCAACCAAGTCGTTATGTAACTTATCTAATCGTTACGGCGACCAAGTTGTTATGTAACATATCAAATCGTTGTGAGACCAAATCGTTGTTTCTCACTTAATAAATCGTTGTGAGAACCAAATCATTGTTTCTCACTTAACAAATCGTTGTGAGAACCAAATTGTTGTTTCTCACTTAACAAATTGTTGTGAGAACCAAATCATTATTTCTCACTTAACAAATCGTTGTGAGAACCAAATCGTTGTTTCTCACTTAACAAATCGTTGTGAGAACCAAATCGTTGTTTCTCACTTAAAAAATCGTTATGATCTTAATGAAATCATTATATCACATAGGAAATCGATGTGTACTAAGAAGAATTACATGCTGTGAACTCTAAATGATACAGTATAAGAATACTTACAGATTTTGCTTGATTTTGCCCGATTTATTTGCTGTGACTTAGCTTCAAGGAAACTTGTTAGACAATACTTATTATGGTTTTGTTAATCACCAAAATAGGCATAAATGAAATTATATAGGGATGGACTGATCATCAAGTCTATGATTTTTATTTGGTTTGATTATTTATGTTTGATCTTTTAAAATATCATTTGATCTACTTGATCATTAATTATCTCTTAATTTGATTTATGGATTCCCAAGGTATTTTGTTGGATCTGATTACACATACTGGAAAAATCGTATGCAAGTATTTCTATGAGCACAAAAATATGAAATCTAGAAAATAGTTGAAAATGGTCCATATGAAAATAATGAGAATTGGACTAGAGAGAAAATTGGAAGAGCAACTCTTAACTATAGTGACATGAATATGCTTTAGTGTGTTGTTCACCCTAAGGAGTATTCAAGAGTATCCATGTGCAAATCAACTAAGGAAATGTGGGATAAACTTTAATTGATATATGAGGGAATATCTCAAGTCAAGGAAACCAAAGCAAACATGCTTGTTTCTGAATATGAACTCTTTATGATGAAAACTGATGAGTCAATTTTTGAATGTTTACTAGGTTTATGACAGTTGTCAATGGGCTGAATGCACTAGGTAAGAAGTATACTAATTCTGATTTGGTAAGGAAATGTTTGCACTCTTTATCATGAATATGGCATACAAAAGTTACTATGATTGAAGATTCTAAGGGTTTATCAAAAATGTCTTTGGATGAACTCATAGGATCTTTAATGACCTATGAAATAAACCTAAAAAGGACTGAAGAACACATGCTTAAAGTTAAACTAGTAGCACTTAAGACGTCATCAAGTCACAAAGAGAAAATTGAAGAAACATCTGATTCTAAAGTGTCTTAATCTGATGAGGATGAGATTGCCCTCATGACTAGACATTTCAAAAAATTCTTAAAATCAAGAAGAGAAAAATTCAATGGAAAGAATAAATATTTTTCTTGAAAAAAAAATTATTCTTTTTCAAACAATAACTTTGGCAAGAATGAAAAGACTGATGATATTATTATTTGTTATGTTGTAAGAAACCAGGACATATGCGAAGAGAATGTCCTAAAGTTAAGAAGGAGATGGAACAAAAAATACAAGAAGAACTACATGAAGAAGAAAACCACAGTAATGATGGCTACATGGTCTAATGAAAACAAGATTGAGGATAACGATGATACATTCTCAGAATCAGAACAAGAAAATGTCTACTTCATGGCTAGAAGCAATGAGGATCAGGTAAATTCTTCATTTGGGCATTTTAATCTTGATGACTGGGAAGATGCATATGATAGTCTTGTAGATAAATATTCTGAACTTAGAAAAGAGAATAAGTCATTGAGAAGAAAAATATAAAATTTTTTACATGATACATCTATGAATGAAATAATTTTTTAATTTAAAATTGAGATTTTTGAAGTTACTATGGAAAAGGAAGAATTGTTAAATATTTTGGATGTTATGAAGATGGAATCTCAAAATACAAATAAAGAAAGAAACAAATTGATTGAAAAGATTGAGTTGGAATAAAAAGAAAAATAGGAAGCTGTCAATGAAATTGAAAATTTAAAAAGATACAGAAAAAAAAAGAAGTAATAAAAAACTTCACCACTGGAAAATAAAATTTGGATGCTTTGTTGGGTGTGAAGATTAATTCAAATAAACATGGTTCTGGCTTTAAACCACAAGAATCTAACAAAAATTCCTCAACTGAAAATAAAACCAAACTCACAAAAATTCCATTAATAAAATTTGCCGAAATCTACATTTTAAAAATAAAATTAAAAACAAGGTGTCTCAACAAAAGAGACCAAATAGGTCAACGCATATTCTTGACAGGTTGATGCAGGTTATTCACAAGTCAAAACATGTTGCCACTACGTCGATGCATGTCCAACATACATCGACCTATCCGTCTCTAAAAAACAACAGGATGTTATACAAAAATTCAAACAAAAATTTGAAAAGTTATAAAAACATAAAATACACATTTTCATAATGTTGATTGGAGGTCCAAAATATCACCTCAATCCAATTGGATCAATTCTTGTAATTAATAGCATTATGTTCCTCATTGACTTAATTCTTATTCATTCTATCCAAATCTTCCAAGACCTCAACAAATGTTTTCGTCTAGATTTCACACATGAATAAACATGTGAAATTGCATAATTTTCAATTTCAGAAAGAAAAACACTGATGTTTACATTCTAATCATGATGTTATATTACCAAAAATGGAAATTATTTTAGAAATGAATCACCAATAAAAAATGACTCAAATATCGGTTAGAAAAGATTTTCTATCTCTACTTAATCAATCTGATGGTCCTAATAATGTTTAGGTATCAAAATCTTTTCTTCTCTGATTTGAAATATGCAGGAAAGTTATACACTCAGTTCAAATGTATAGTATCTTGATAGTGGGTGTTCATGGCACATGACTGGAGATTGGACCAAGTTTTCATGTCTAATTGAAAAGGAAAGAGGATTAGTCACTTTTAGAGGTAAAAATAAAGGGAATTGATAATTCCTTCTCAAACTCAATTGAAAATGCTTTGCTTATTGATGGTTTAGACTATAATTTTCTGAGTATTAGTCAATTGTGTGACAAGGGTCACAAGATTATTTTTGAGTCAAATTCTTGTAAAATAATTGACTCTTCATATGAGAAAATAAAATTCTTTGGAAAAAGAGAGAATAATGTGTATATGATAAATCTTGACAGAAATTTTGATGAAAATATCTATTTAGTTGCAAATAAAATTGATATTGCGTGGACATGGCATAGGAGATTAGGTCATGCTAGTTTCAACACTCAAAATAAACTCATAAGGCTAAATCTGGTTAAAAGACTTCCTGAGTCTTTTCCAAATGTTGATAATCAAGTTTGTGGGATATGTGCCCAAGGAAAACAAACCAAAAAATATTTTAAAATCTTCAATGATGTACTACTTCTAAGCCACTAGAATTACTTCACATAGACCTTTTTGAGCCAACAAGAATTCTTAGTCTTACTGGCAAATGTTATGGATTTGTCATCATGATGATTTTACTAGATACACTTGGGTTATCTTTCTATCTCACAAAAGTGATGCTCTCACAAAAATTATGTAACACTGCTTTAATGGGTTCTTCATAAAATAAAGTCCATTTTGACTGATGATAGGGGAGAAATTGAAAATAAGGCTTTTTCTAATTGTGTGCTAAGTTGAGTTTTTTTCATAGATTCTCTTCTCCAAAAACTTCAATACAAAATAGAGCCGTGGAAAGAAAGAATGGAACTCTTGTAGAAATGGCAAGGTCTATGCTCTTGAGAAGTAAATTGCCCAAATCCTTCTGGGTTGAAGCTGTGAATATAGCAAATCACATTTTAAATAGAGCATTAATCAGACAAAAAATCAAAAAATCCCCTATGAACTTCTGAAAAATAAAAAACTCACTTTGACTTACTTTAAAGCTTTTTGTTGTAAATACTTTGTACATAACAACAATAAAGAAAACCATGACAAATTTAATGTCAAGTGTGATGATTTCACCCGGTATGGTTATACCAACCCACGTCGGACGAGAGCGAATCATCACAAGGGGGAAGACCCCAATAGTAGTCATATAGGTTGAGACATACACAAATAGAAATAACATATGCAATAGGAAGTAAAGAACTCTTATTCCATCAACTTTATAATCCACACATCACAATCTATATAGTCCAAGAAAAGAAAGAACATAACATAACATAATGTCTCATAACCGATGTCCAAGTACAATGCCAATTAATAAAACTAAAGCTTACTAAGGTATCAAACGATCTACTCTTCAAGTTCCTCGTTGGATTTCGCTAACTCTTCGTCTCCTCCTGAAAAGTCAACAAGAGTGAGTCTATGCAATAGACTCAGCAAACAAATCTACAATATAGTAAACTTAAAAGTTACATGGTACATATATATATATAACACTCATACTCTCATGTATATAACACTCTATTCTCTCACTTAACATTTCTCATGGTGACATTAACACTTAAACATGCAAAGTACTTAAATCACTTAACATTAATAGACAATATTTAACATGGAATGCATTAATAATACTAATAACATATATAGCTATGAGACAATAAGTAAAACACTAACACTAAGCAATAGACACTTATAGTAAGAGTAAACAAAAGCAAGTAAGCAGTAAGTAGTATACAGTGGCAATAAACAGTAGGCAGTAGAGATAAGCAGTAAACTATAGACAATGACAATAAATAGTAGCAGTAAATAGTAAAAAATAGGCAGTAACAGTGAGCAGTAATAGTGGACAGTAGTAGTAACAGTAGCCAGACACATTGCCCAAATCACCACTAGAAGGTCAGTACAGTCAGTTAGTATTCAATCACCTAGGCAGACAGTGACAAGTGTTGGTTATTGCGCAAAACTCGGAGAAGCTCTCTCCACCCTAACTAGTGAACAATGCAAGCGTTGAACACCTCAAGGATTTCAAAACCCGTTGCCCTCGAGGCCAATAAATAGTAGACAATGTGAACCTTTCCATGGGGGCATTTCTATGGTACGGTTCCAGTAAACCCACTGTAGCGGTAGTGTCCTTTGGCATTTAATAACAATCATGCAACATATATAACCATACTTACTATATATGCAAGTAAAACATAAAACATAAATTATGTCATTTTAGATTAATAGTAAACTATGTTTCACTAATTGAAAAACATGCTGCTAATTAGTGTAATTACATAGATTAGCTTAATTTAACAAATAATGCTTAATTAACATATGATAGTGTAGAAACATATATAGTACTCCAAAAAATCTAAAAAACTGATAGAACGTAAATCTCACATAGTAGAGTGAACCATAAAAATTCCATAATTTTTTGAAAAATGTACAACTTATTGTGATTTATAAACTACTACTATGCACACATACTATATCCTAAAAACATACTAATTTAAGACAAAAAAATTTCAAAACAGAACCATATTGTGATAGTCTAACTGACAAGAACAATTATATAAAATATCACAATTTAACTCCATGGAAATAAGTCACATAGAATTTCTCTTTATTTTCTTGCAAATTTCCCATCACTTTTTCTTGTAAAGAAAATTATAAAATGAACCTACAGTAATCTGAAAATCAACTATATATTATGAAGATCTAGTAGTATTAAATGTCCGAAAGCACATGCAAGACCATCCACATGCACATCTTACACTTAAACATACTAATACATATAAAAACAGACATAATTTGAAAATCTAGAAAGAAGAACTTAGCGGCAGTGTCGATTATCGCTAAGCTAGGGTTCACGACGGAGTATGGTGTCGTCAAGATGATCTTGACATCACATTATCTTGATGTCAAGGGATCTTAGCGGCAGTACACACTGCTGTCAAGATTAGAAGAAGCAAAAAAAACAAAACTGAATCCAAGAATTCAAATCCAAAATTCTCGAGTTTTAAGGCATCTGAAAAATCTGTGAAAAACAAACTAAGACCATGGATTTAAACCCCCAGTTTACTTGCCTGAAAATGCTCTACCCACGATGAATAATTTGACGAAGCTAAACCAAGTGCTAGATGCACTCTCTACGAGATCTCCTCAAGAATGATCTTCAAGTTTCCTCGTACAGAAGTGTTTTTTGATGTCAAAGAAGCAAAGCCCTCTTCTAGAACATCACGAATAAGGTCGGGGACAATGAATCTGCCTCAAATCTCTCTTTCTTGCCTCTTGGGAAGAACCCATAAATATTCAAGAGATCTTAACTACGGATTAAACCCACCTATTTATAGGGACTAACCAATGCTACGGGGTAGGAGACCTAGCAAGAACATGGTTCTAAGGGTAGAAATTGTTGCCTAGCTAGCTAGCCCAGAGGGGGGGGGTGAATGGGTTTTTAAAACTTCGATCTCTGATTAAAACATGTTTACTTAAAGGATTGCACAACTTAATAACAAGGTTAGAGTTAGAGCAAATAAGAAACAATCACACATAAAAACACATCCACAAGACACAAGGATTTTTATCCTGGTTCGGAACTCCTCTCCACAGGAGACCTACGTCCAGTCCCTGAGCAATACCTCAGGATTTTACTACCAAGGGTACAATCCCCCTAAGGATCCTTACACCCAGCCTCAACTGGTCTTCCTTCAGCCTGAAGGGAACAACAACCACCCTGGATACCACCAGGTCTTCCTTCGTCCAGAAGGGAACACAATCTAATAAGAAAAGGGTGTGGAAACAGGCTTCAGACTCTAGCTTGACCAGCTACACACTGAAGCTCCTAAGCCCCCGAGAGAGAAAGAGATTTAACAAGGTTTTTCTCTCCAAGGACTACACAAGCTCTCACAAATAAAAACTATTTTGATCACAGAGAGCTAAGAGATAAGAACAAGGTTGGAGTGGAAGCTTCGCTCTTGTTTCAATCTTCTGATGACTCGAAGGATGGATTCTTTCTTCTTCTAAAATCAAACGTTGTTTCTCCAATCCACTCTTTTCCGTCTTGAGTCTTCTATTTAAACTGCTGATTCAAATTCGAACGTTGAAGTGTCCGTTGTCTCTTATCCTTGTGTACGTTAGATGGTCACAAAGGAAGCTTCTGATCGTCAGTATTTTATCTTTGTGTACACGCCAAAGAGAGATGTCATAGAACTTTGTATCTTGTGTCAAACGTTGTCCAGATGAGTCTTGTCAGATATCTGTAAGCATATCATCAATAAATAGAAGACAGCTAAGAGTGCTGTCTATGTTAGTTGAGATGGAACAGATATTGCAGTATATAGCAAGGCTCCTTTTTGTGTCTAAACAAGTACGTAGACAGAGTAGCATAGAAATGGAAGATAGTCTGCATGCATGGGAGATAGATCAGATCAGAGAGCATTTAATGCATAGTAGTCAACGGACAAGATATGACTTTGACTTTTCAACGCTATTGAAAAGGCATTATACTGATGCATCAAGAAATTCGATAAGAAGAATCTTGCTGACTTCATAACTTATGAAATCGTTATGATTATAGCAAGTCGTTATGAACTGTAAGGAAATCGATGTGATAACTTATGAAGTCGTTACAACAAGCAGGTCGTTGCGAGTTCTGAAGAAATCGTTACAAGAAATCGTTATGACTATCGAGTTGTAAGGAATCGTTACACGAAATCGTTATGATTATCAAGTTGTAAGATCGTTACACAAATCGTTATGATTACAGTTGTAAGGAATCGTTATGACTATCAAGTTGTAAGGAAATTGTTACACGAATCGTTATGATATCAGTTGTAAGGAAATCGTTACACGAAATCGTTATGACTATCAAGTTGTAAGGAATCGTTATGAACTCTAAAGAAATCGTTACGAGGTCTAAAGAATCGTTACGAGGTCTAAAGAAATCGTTATGACAGAGAGTCGTTGCGAGTTCTAAAGAAATCGTTACGAGTCTAAAGAAATCGTTATGACAGAGAGTCGTTGCGAGTTCTAAAGAAATCGTTACGAGGTCTAAAGAAATCGTTATGAGTCTAAAGAAATCGTTATGACAGAGAGTCGTTGCGTAAAGAAATCGTTACGAGTCTAAAGAAATCGTTACGAGGTCTAAAGAAATCGTTATGACAGAGAGTCGTTGCGAGTTCTAAAGAAATCGTTACGATGTCTAAAGAAATCGTTACGAGGTCTAAAGAAATCGTTACGACGGAGTCTTTGCGAGTTCTAAAGAATCGTTACGAGTTCTAAAGAAATCGTTACGACAGAGAGTCGTTGCGATATCGATTTGTTTTGAGTTTCCCGGTCAAAGAGGAAATGTTCTGCTTATCAAAGAAGTCGATACAAAGACTTGGATAGAAGTGATGAGACTTACCAGATTGTCTTGAACTTTCATTTTTCTTTTATTTCCTGTTCTCAAGGCTCAAGTAATCCATTAGTGTTATTTTGTTAATCATCAAAATTAATATATAAATAAATGGAAGTATTTATTATGGGGACAGTTTGGTCATCAATCTCCCCCTTTTTGATGATGACAAATATACTAAACATCATACAAAAAAAATGAAATATGTTTTTCAGATTTACGTTAGTTGTCTCCCCCATTTGTCATTAAGCAAAAAGATAAGCTGTGAGACAAAGAAGAGAAAGATTTATATTAGGATGGAGAAAGATAATACAGAGGAGATAACAAGGAGGCATGCTGTGAGACAACAGCCCATGCCTTGATCTCAAGTCCTCAAAAATTTGCAGAAAAACGCCAGAGGCAACTGAGAAGGAGGGTCCCATGGAAGGGATGTTCCTCTGAATGTAGAGTTGCCTTTGCTGCTCTAAGAATTCTCCATACTGAGTTTTGTCCAATGAATCTGTAGTAAGTACTCTTACCAAAACTGGCCCTATGGAGAAATTGTCCAAGGAAATGGATAGTGATCTTTTGATTTAACAGATCCTGCTTTAAGGCATAGAAAGCAGAATATCTAGATGCCCATACAGCATAGATCTCTGGTATGGGTGCGATGGAGTTGAGATCCATAAAAGCTTTTGCAGAAAGAGCAGGCTTCCTCTGACTAACTAGATCTGATTGATAGCTTCCATTGGTGATAAGAGGCCTGATAGAGAAGCTCCCATTCTGATGAGGTGAGTCTTTCACACTCAGAAATGAGTGGAGCTAAGATAGAGAGACATGCGGCCAGAGTGGTATTCTCTGAAGATGAACCGCAAAAAGGAAGGAGATCTGCCCTGCTTGGCTGACATCCTGCCCATCTGTCTTGCAAACATATCTAGAGCATGAGCCCAGCATCTGAATCAAACACTAAAGAGTGCAGCTTCGGCAGAAGAACTGGAAAATCAACCTTGAACGAGACAAGTCTACTTTAAGAGGAAGGTTGAGAGGGGTTTCTCATTTCAGCCACAGTAATCTACGAATGGAACTGGCAAAACTGAACTTCTGGAATTTTGTTCAAGTAACAGAAGTCACTGTACAGCTGAAAAGCTCTGGCAATGCGAATTTCCTTCAAAATGAAGGGATCCCCAAGAGTTCTTGTGCTGGATGATAAACCACTCAGAGAAGGTGAGTGGGTGAGCTCTGTGAGAGAGGGATTCGGCCCTTGCAGTCAGGTATTTTCATACTGAGCTTATTCCTTTGATAGCTGCCCACTGATCTTCAGTCTTGAATCAGTGCCCTCAAGGATTTTGGATTTGAAAGCTTGGGATATCTGAGTAAAAGGAAGAACAATGGCCAGTGTGTTCGGATAGGTGAGAAAAGGAATACCATAAATGGTAGAAAGAATGCATTCTCTGAGGTATTCTTTGTAGATAGGTCTTCTCTTAGGATCAAGGGTAAAGAGTACCATAAAGGAGGGTATAGTAGGAAAGAAGGAATAGGAGTGCTTAGAGATGAGATGGTTTTTCTCCTTTCATGGCAGGACTGGGAGGATCAGTCCTGAGAATTGATAGGTGTGTGGAAAGAATGGTGAGGAGGGTGTTCCTTTCAAATTGTCTGGAACATTGTGTCAAAGACACCAAGAGGCAGAGGTTTATCTGGAGGAAAGA
>CM024758.1:41818407-41916582 GCA_014218235.1 Colocasia esculenta | reverse complement strand
ACATATTGTCGTACTTAAAATAAAAATAAGAAACAAAGTCGACCCCCTCCCTTTTTAAGGTTCTGAAAAATCTTAAAATAAAAATAAGAAAACGGGGATAAGAGATGGGAATAGGGGATGACTTATTCCCCACTTACATCTATTTTTTTTGGATATCTTCAAAATATTTAAATCACCTTTGTCCCCTTTTACATGCCAAATGTAGAGTTGGGTAATTTCATCTCCTATTTAACCCCACAACAAACGGAGCGAAATTCATATATCCTTGGAAATTAACGTATCCTCATATATGTCGTTAAAATCTGCACCTTATCACCTATCTCTCAGATTAGCTAGATGTTAGAATGCAACAAATATTTCACAAGAACTTAGATGTAAACATCCTTACCCAACACCAAAGAGAGGGGAAAAAAAATTGCCAAAGAAATAACATTATCCATTAGAGAAGTGCTAGTTACTCGGGCGGTTCGAGTAGTTGGCTGACGTGGATCGGCCGCACGGCCGATCCAGCTCAGCTGGGTTACCCAGGGGCCCAAATAACCAGCATTTCTCTATCCATTATGCTTGGTGGGATTTTAAAGGGAGGGGCAGGTTAGTCCGTTTTCAACATCCATTTAATTATCATTGGATAGATCTAGTAAAATACATTATATATATAAGGAAATATAGTTAACTATGGGGGTAGGCGATGAGATAAAAAATTTAGGATATCTATATAAGAATTAATCGCATTTCATATATAATATATATATAAAATATCAAAATGAGGATTAAAAATTACATACAAGACGCCAGAAGAAGGATAAGAGTACTCTTCAGAAAATGTTATTCTACCAATAATAGAAACTAAACAAAAATTACATACAAGACGCCAGAAGAAGGATAAGAGTACATTCGTCGAGTACAAATGCCCCCCCTCCCCTCCCCGTCCCCGCACCCCTTCCCATCCTGGCGCCCCCCTTCCCCTACAAGTTCCTTCTCCTAATTGCTTATATTCAAAGCTTTTGGTAAATTAAGTTATTTTTTATTTATCTTGCTCGCTGTTATTTTTTTACGCTTGACATGAAAATAAACAATGCAATGACTTTCTTTGTTAAACATATTGTTTACTTTCACAAATTTCACACTGCAAGTTAATCATTCAACATTCGTATGTTATTTGTAGCCATTTGAGAGATTTTTTCATATTTACCATATTATGATTTAATTTCATATTTTAAATTACTCATGAATAAAATGTTATAAATTTTTTTTTTGTAATTAGTGATGAGAGTTCGCGATTGGAAATTAGACTCAAAGAAGAACAAATGTCCAACGTATCAAAGTATTGTTTTGTATTTCCGCTCGATATTCGAAGATTGCATGATGGTTACTTTTGGTGAAAGAGAAGATGACGAAAATCATAAAGATTATTCGGAAAGAAGAAAGACAAAGTTTAGAAAATAAAAGTGGATTATCTGTATTGTTCAAGATGAAAAAGGAGTGCGATATTCTGTAATCTTACGACGCAGTTGGTGTGGTAGTATGTACATGTTAATTGGAAAAGACTGGTGTAAATTGTGAAAAATAATTGTGTCAAAGAACTTGACATTCTCAAAGTTATGTCTTCCCATTATGTACGAAGAGATGTATTTGGCAAACTATATTTAGGGATATCAGTGGTTAGTTCACTCCCTAGGAAATCTACTGAGAAGCTGGTGAATAAAGAGCGATCAAGTGGTGGTGGCCTAATATGAAGACATCACGGTTTGTGTTGTTTTTAATGTTCAATACCATTAAGTATTTATATAGTGCTCAAATTTATTTGATATTCATGTATGTTTACTCTTCATTTATCTTTACGTCAACGCTTTATTTCACCCATTAGCTCTGGGACTCTCCATATAACGTATGTATGGTACTTGAATGATGTGAGGGGTGTTGGATTTTAACTCGGGACATGACATTTAATATGTAGGAAAAATGTCGGAGAATCGGTCATGGATGTACCGTGGAATAGTGAATGGAGTTGTGACCGAGGAGTTTAAAGACGGAGTTGACAGTTTTATTGAGTTTGCATTGAGTAATACATCAGTAGCAGTTGATCCGATGGGTAACATCCGATGTCCGTGTTCGGCTTGTAAGAACAGAAAGTGGATATCGACATGGGATGTGCAGCATCATCTGTATATGAGAGGATTTGTTGGCCATTATGAGTTATGGTCGTGTCATGGTGAGTTGAATATTCAGTCGTCTGCACCAGCTAATTACTTTGCCTCCACAAGTACGTACGTAGACATGGTTGTCGATGCTGCTGGTCCGGAGTTCAATATTCATGAAGATCAAACAAATGAAGAAGTGCCGAATGATACAGCTCAGAGATTTTATCAGTTACTTCGAGATGCTGATGAGCCATTATGGGATGGTTGTGAGAAGCATACACGGTTGTCTGCAGTGTCGCAGCTATTGAATTTGAAATCTGAATTTCATATGAGCGAGAGTTGTTTTGACCGGCTTCTCTTACTGGTCAAGAGCATGCTTCCTCAATCAGAGAGGTTACCTGCTGACTTTTACCGTGCGAAGAAGATGGTGAATGATTTGGGGCTTGGTTTTATGAAAATTGATGCATGTCCGAATCACTGTATGTTGTACTACAAAGAGGATGCAGATAAGACATCATGCTGTATTTGTAAGCATGATAGGTTCAAGCCCAAGAGAGGGGACAAGTCAAAGCAGAAGGATGTTCCGTATAAGTCATTGCGGTACTTTCCTATCACACCCAGATTGCAGCGATTGTTCATGTCCTCGAGGACAGCTGGACATATGACATGGCATGCGGAAAGAGTCCGTCGCGACGAAGGTGAAATGAGTCATCCTGCCGATGGTGAAGCTTGGGCTCATTTTAGCCATACTCATCCTTACTTCTCAAGGGATCCACGCAACGTACGGCTTGGTTTATGCACAGATGGTTTCAATCCTTTCGGAGGCTCGGTGGCATCTTACTCATGTTGGCCAGTATTCTTAACACCGTATAACCTTCCGCCAGGCATGTGCATGAAGCGTGAGAATCTGTTCCTTTCATTGCTGATTCCGGGTCCAAAAAGTCCAGGAAAGAATATAGACATATATCTCAGACCGTTGATTGATGAGATGAAATTGTTATGGTCAGATGGTGTGCAGTCTTATGATGCATCCAGAAAACAGAATTTCAATCTGAAGGCTGCATTAATGTGGACAATAAGTGACTTTCCAGCCTACGGCATGTTATCTGGCTGGAGCACACATGGGAGGTTGGCATGTCCTTATTGCATGGAGGATTCTAAATCATTTGTGTTGAAATCTGGGGGAAAATCTTGTTGGTTCGATTGTCATCGGCGGTTTCTACCCAGTGACCATCCTTTCCGAAAGCAAAAGGATTCTTTTATTAAAAATACAACTGTGATGGAGGAGGTAGATATGGAACGGGTGTCTGGTGGAAACATGGCGAGGCGGGTCCAGAACTTACCGACTGTAACACAACTGGTGGTAGTACCCGACAAATCCCTGGCTTGGGAAGGATCACAATTGGGTGAAGCAAAGCATTTTTTGGGAATTGCCTTATTGGTCAACACTTTTGATACGTCATAACCTAGACGTCATGCATATAGAGAAGAATGTTTTTGATAATGTGTTCAACACAGTTATGGACGTCAAAGGCAAAACGAAGGATAACGTCAAGGCACGGTCGATTTGAAAGTACTTTGCAAACGTCCAGAACTAGAGCTACAGCATGTTAAGGAAAAGTGGTGCAACCTAAAGCTGCATATGTGCTTGGGGCCAGACAGATTAAGGAAGTGTTGCAATGGTTAAAGCAATTGAGATTTCCGGATGGATATGTCTCGAATATTGCGCGTTGTGTAAATGTCAACGAGGGAAAAATATACGGAATGAAGAGTCATGACTGCCATGTTTTCATGCAAAGACTGATGCCTCTTGCTTTTCGTGAGTTGTTCCGAAACAAATATGGGGAGCAATGACTGAGCTGAGTCAATTCTTCAGGATTTTATCTGCATCAGAACTCAAAATTCATGACTTGCAAAATATAGAGCAAAATATAATTCAGACAGTCTGCAAATTAGAGAAGATATTTCCTCCAGCATTCTTTGATTCAATGGAGCACCTGATCATCCATTTACCATATGAGGCAAGGGTCGGAGGACCAGTACAATTCGATGGATGTATCCGTTTGAGAGGTATATTTCTACATCTCAATTTATTGCCATTACGACGATCTTTTATATTACTTATGTATGCATTTGATTATTGTCGTAGGTGCATGCACGATCTTAAGATGAAAGTCCGTAACAAAGCACAAGTTGAAGCTCCATTACTCAGGCGTACCTCATTGAGGAGATATCGAACTTCTGTTCGATGTACTTGACACGGAAATACGAACCCGACGCACTCAACCTCCACGTAATGATGATGGTGGAGATTCCGAGGTGTCAGACCGACTCTCTGTATTCAAGTGTGCGGACGGGCGTTCGGATCTTCATCTAACCGCACTCCAAGACAGAGAGTGGTAGCTGCGGAGATCTACGTGTTCATGAATTGCGAAGAACTAGACCCTTACATTCAGTAAGCTCTCCACGCTTATTCGTCATCATTTGCGTGCATTACTGCAGAACCTAACGGTTGTGTGACATTTACATTGCAGAGAGTTTGACTCGGTCATATTGCGACGGAATCCACGTCTAACTGACGTGCAGGTTGAAAAGGAAGAGAAGTCTTTCCTAGGTTAAGATCTCGAGTATGTGTCTAATTATTTTGAAACATAAGTGTTATGTTTTTATGCAGACTGAGTTGAAGTCATTTATTCAATGTTTGTCTATTTATCTCATAATAGGTGAACAAGGCTTCATTCCCGATTCAAGAGTAGTACAAGATTAGTTTTGGCCCCTCGAAGATTGTACGTGTCTATCCAGGCTACATTGTGAATGGATACAGATTTCACACGAGAGATTATGGACGGAATAAGTCTACGATGAACAGCGGCGTATGTGTGAAGGGAAGTGCCTATAATGAAAATGAAATTGACTATTATGGCATTCTCGAAGAAGTCATTGAACTGCAATTTTTGGGACAAGACAACAATGTATTTATGTTCAAGTGTCATTGGTTTGACCCGACATCTATTCGTCATGACACAACATATGGATTAATCGATGTGAAGCATAAGTCCAAATTGAGTACATATGAGCCATTCATCCTGGCGGCACAAGCCCAACAAGTTATTATTCAAATTATACATCCCTCAAATTAAGAGATTGGTGGGCTGCATGTAGAGTGAAATCAAGACTATTCCCTGAGTATGAGCTTCTCCGACTGATGATGAGCTCGAAGGTGTTAATGACAACTTTTTCCAATCAGATCGGAGTGACGCACGAGAGTTGGCAGCTTCTACGCAGTACAATGTTCATGATATAAATGAAACAATTTGCTTACATAAGGATAACGAACAAGAAGAAGTTGACCCAAATGTCGCTGAGCGGGAGGTGGAGTCTGATGTGGAGGAAGACTCCCAAGATGATGAGGATGAATTCAGGATGATGATGAAGATGATGCTGAATTAAACATGTCTTCAGCATCTGATGATGAATATAGATAATATACTGCATATTTTGTAAGAAATGGTGTGTTGTTCATTACATGTTCATAATAAATTGCTACTTCAAATTGAGTGCTGATGACTTGCTATATCTTTATTTGTATCAATAGAGATATGGTACGTGGAGGACGCAGTCGGAGGGTTGCCACGTCCGTTGCAGAGGGACTGCCTCCCCGTCCACGCCCGTCTTCCCAGGACAGGTAAATTTCTATATGTTGTTTATTTGAAATTCATAACTAAGTGTATGAAATTTTAAGGGACTGCCTCCCCGTCCACGCCCGTCGTCCCAGCGACAGGTAATTTTCTACATTGTGTTTATTTGAAATTCATAATTTCTAATGTGTATGAAATTTTGCAGGGACTGCTCCCGTCCACGCCCGTCGTCCCAGCGACAGGTAAATTTCTATATTGTTGTTTATTTGAAATTCATAATTTCTAATGTGTATGAAATTTTGCAGGGACTGCCTCTCCGTCCACGCCCGTCGTCCCAGCGACAGGTAAATTTCTATATTGTTGTTTATTTGAAATTCATAATTTCTAATGTGTATGAAATTTTGGGGACTGCCTCCCCGTCCACGCCCGTCGTCCCAGCGACAGGTAAATTTCTATATTGTTGTTTATTTGAAATTCATAATTTCTAATGTGTATGAAATTTTGCAGGGACTACCTCCCCGTCCACGCCCGTCGTCCCAGCGACAGGTAAATTCTACATTGTTGTTTATTTGAAATTCATAATTTCTAATGTGTATGAAATTTTGCAGGGACTGCCTCCACGCCACCTTCGTCTTCTTCCTCACCACAAGGTAAACATATGTTCAATAGATTAGTATGTTTGGTCTCTTGCAATTTATACAATAAAAGTGTACTAAATTGTTTTCAACAGAGGTGGAGAGCCAGCGCAGCAGCTGAGGAGGGGCCTCAGCTACCAGGACGACAACCATGCTGGATCTCAGGGTAAAGTTCATCATCTCAGTGTTACTGTATTGTTATTTAGGATATACATTTCATGTAGAAAATTAATGTGGAATTGCAGGGGGAAGATAGATCCCAGTCATGCTTCCGCTATATTACGACGTTGGTCCACGCACATATTCCAGGACCAGTGGATGCATGGAGAGACTTCCCGGTGCCAGTCCGGGATTATTATTTGACATGTTTACGGTATTTTTATTTTTTAGAAGAGTTGAAGTAATTTATTCAATTATTATTAATTTAGGTTTATTGCAGAACGTTGATTAATTTTATTTCTTTACAGCGGAGGTTCGCGTTCACGAGACCCGAGGATCTCCCTCGGGCTCGAGCCGTCTGGGAGATACGGCCCAGACTAATTTAAGAAAGTCGATGTGGGAGGCACGGGACAAGGCAACGAAGACCACAGGGAACCGGGATCCTATGGCTTGGGTGAATTACGGCCCTGTTTGGCTGCGGACGGACTATTGGGAGTCCCTTTGCGCGCGTTGGGCTGCTGGACCATGGCAGCAGCGGTCACAGGCGGCAATACGCAACAGAGCAACTCAACCGGAGAAGAATGTGCATACTAGTGGATCCGTATCTTATGCGACCCACAGTCAAAAAATTGTAAGTATTTTATTGTTCGATTCATATATACATACATATGGATTATTATTGTGAAATAACTAATTTTGTTGATTTTAAGCATCACGACCTGGAGCGTGCCCCTACTTTCCGCGAGTTATTTGACTGGACTCATAAGCGGAAGGGGACGGATGACTATGTTACCGAGAGTGCCCGCACGATTGCTGTAAGTCAAGCTTTAAATTATGAATTCAATTATGATATTAAAGTAATTTGTTTTCAATAATTTAATTTTAAATTATTTTACAGGAGACGTACGACAGGACGATGGCGGAGCGCTACACAGAGGGCACTCCCCAGCCAGATTTGGATGCGGACGCTTGGGTCGAGGCAGCGGGAGTGCCGAGGAAGGGTCGAGTGTACGGACTTGGGGATAGCCTGGATACTCATCGAGTGTTGTCCTCATATGCCAGTTCGATCGCTCCTCCGGCACACGCGAGTTCATCTTCTGCGCCGCCCGTCAGTGGTGTAGAGGACATTAGAGGCATCATTCGGGAGGAGCTACGTACAGAGCTACAGACGCAGCGGGAAGAAGAGTACAGACGAGCGGGGGTAGAGCTACAGGCGCAGCGGGTAGAGATAGAGACGCAGCGGGTACAACTACAGATGCAGTTCAGCGATATGGTACAGCAGTTCATGTCAATAATGCAGGGAGTACGCCCCACACAGCCAGCAGCTCAAGTCAGTATTAGTATTAATTTCATATACTTAGGATTGGGCCGGGCGTCCGACACGACCGGGTGGGTTAAAGTAACGTGTACAAACTGACGGAATCCAATTTGGATTCCCGGATTGGGTTGGGCATTCAAAGGACGGATCTAAAAACACGGCCAAGCATATATAAATGGTTCAAAACACGCAACCGGGGGTCCAAAATCCCAAATAGGGATCGGATCGGCGTGCCGTTTTCTCCGACACGACCGGGGGGTTAAAGTGACGTGTGGGAACTGACGGAATCCAATTTGGATCTCCGGATTGGGTAGGACGTTCAATTGACGATCTAAAAAACACCCAAGTATATATAAAGCGTCAAAACACACAACCCGGGGGTCCAAAATCCCAAATAGGGATCGGATCGACGTGCCGTTTTCTCCGACACGACCGGGTGGGTTAAAGTGACGTGTGGGAAATGACGGAATCCAATTTGGATATCCGGATTGGGTTGGGCATTCAAAGGACGGATCTAAAAACATCCAAGTATATATAAAAGGTTAAAACACAAACCGGGGGTCCAAAATCCCAAATAGGGATCGGATCGACGTGCCGTTTTCTCCGACACGACCGGGGGGTTAAAGTGACGTGTGGGAACTGACGGAATCCAATTTGGATCTCCGGATTGGGTTGGGCATTCAAAGGACGGATCTAAAAACACGGCAAGCATATATAAAAGGTTAAAACACACAACCCGGGGGTCCAAAATCCCAAATAGGGATCGGATCGACGTGCCGTTTTCTCCGACACGACCGGGTGGGTTAAAGTGACGTGTGGGAACTGACGGAATCTAATTTGGATCTCCGGATTGGGTTGGGCATTCAAAGGACGGATCTAAAAACACCCAAGTATATATAAAAGGTTAAAACACACAACCCGGGGGTCCAAAATCCGAAATAGGGATCGGATCGACGTGCCGTTTTCTCCGACACGACCGGGTGGGTTAAAGTGACGTGTAGAAACTGACGGAATCCAATTTGGATCCCCGGATTGGGTTGGGCATTCAAAGGACGGATCTAAAAATACGGCCAAGCATATATAAATGGTCAAAACACGCAACCCGGGGGTCCAAAATCCCAATAGGGATCGGATCGGCGTGCCGTTTTCTCCGACACGACCGGGTGGGTTAAAGTGACGTGTGGGAATTGACGGAATCCAATTTGGATCTCCGGATTGGGTAGGACGTTCAATTGACGATCTAAAAAACACCCAAGTATATATAAAGCGTCAAAACACACAACCGGGGGTCCAAAATCCCAAATAGGGATCGGATCGACGTGCCGTTTTCCGACACGACCGGGTGGGTTAAAGTGACGTGTGGGAACTGACGGAATCCAATTTGGATCTCCGGATTGGGTGGGCATTCAAAGGACGGATCTAAAAACACGGCCAAGCATATAAAAGGTTAAAACACACAACCCGGGGGTCCAAAATCCCAAATAGGGATCGGATCGAGTGCCGTTTTCTCCGACACGACCGGGTGGTTAAAGTGACGTGTGGGAACTGACGGAATCCAATTTGGATCTCCGGATTGGTTGGGCATTCAAAGGACGGATCTAAAAACACGGCCAAGCATATATAAAAGGTTAAAACACACAACCCGGGGGTTCAAAATCCCAAATAGGGATCGGATCGACGTGCGTTTTCTCTGACACGACCGGGTGGGTTAAAGTGACGTGTGGGAACTGACGGAATCCAATTTGGATCTCGGATTGGGTTGGGCATTCAAAGGACGGATCTAAAAAACACCCAAGTATAATAAAAGGTTAAAACACACAACCCGGGGGTCCAAAATCCGAAATAGGGATCGGATCGACGTGCGTTTTCTCCGACACGACCGGGGGGGTTAAAGTGACGTGTAGAAACTGACGGAATCTAATTTGGATCCCCGGATTGGGTTGGGCATTCAAAGGACGGATCTAAAAACACGGCCAAGCATATATAAATGGTCAAAACACGCAACCCGGGGGTCCAAATCCCAAATAGGGATCGGATCGACGTGCCGTTTTCTCCGACACGACCGGGTGGGTTAAAGTGACGTGTGGGAACTGACGGAATCCAATTTGGATCTCCGGATTGGGTTGGGCATTCAAAGGACGGATCTAAAAACACCCAAGTATATATAAAAGTTTAAAACACACAACCCGGGGTCCAAAATCCGAAATAGGGATCGGATCGACGTGCCGTTTTCTCCGACACGACCGGATGGGTTAAAGTGACGTGTGGGAACTGACGGAATCCAATTTGGATCTCCGGATTGGGTTGGGCATTCAAAGGACGGATCTAAAAACACCTAAGTATATATAAAAGGTTAAAACACACAACCCGGAGGTCCAAAATCCCAAATAGGGATCGGATCGACGTGCCATTTTCTCCGACACGACGGGTGGGTTAAAGTGACGTGTAGAAACTGACGGAATCCAATTTGGATCCCTGGATTGGGTTGGGTATTCAAAGGACGGATCTAAAAACACCCAAGAAAATGATGGATCTAAAAATAGTATTGTATTAAGCTTGAGAAATAATCACATGTTTTAAATTTCATTTTTGAAAATACTGTATGTCTTTTATTTATTATTAATGTTTCTCATTTTAATTTGTTTTAATAGGATCCAGCTCCAGACGATGACGAGACAGGGACAGCAGATGATCCAGCATATCTATGTGATTTTTGTATTCATTATGCTATATGATTTATATTTATTGTATTTTACGATTTTATGTTGATTTAGTATTTGTTAAATTATGAATATTATAGCAGGTTTGACATTGTAGCAATGTATTTTTATCTTATTTTTTTAAAAAAAAATATGTGAATTTTCCGACGGATTTCCGACGGCTATTTATCCGTCGGAAAATATAAATTACCGACGGAAAACTACCGTCAGTAATACCTTCGGAAAGTACTGACGGATTTTCCGACGGATATGTATCCGTCGGAAAAGATACATTACCGAAGGTTAAAGACCGTCGGCAAGTCGGTCGGAAAATACTGACGGCTTTACCGACGGATTAAATCTGTCGGAGGTTTCGACGAATTCCGACGGAATTTTTGTCCGTCGGAAATTTCTGACCAAGTTTTTCCGACGGAAAGTTTCCGACGAGCTTGGACAGAAAGCGGTCGGAAGGCTCTTTTGCCGACGAATACCGACGGATTTCCGACGGATTTAGTCCGTCGGAAACATCGCTTTTTCTTGTAGTGCATGGACCTTTTTGGGCCAACAAGAATTCTTAGTCTTAGTGGCAAATGTTATGGATTTGTCATCATTGATGATTTTACTAGATACACTTGGGTTATCTTTCTATCTCATAAAAGTGATGCTTGTCAAAAATTCAAAAAATTCTGTAACACTGCTTAATGGGTTCTTCATACAAAATAAAGTCCATTTTGACTAATCATTGGGGAGAATTTAAAAATAAGGCTTTTTCTAATTTGTGTGCTAAGTTGAGTATTTTTCATAGATCTCTTCTCCAAAAACTTCAGTACAAAATAGAGCCGTGGAAAGAAAGAATGGAACTCTTGTAGAAATGGCAAGGTCTATGCTCTTGAGAAGTAAATTGCCCAAATCCTTCTGGGTTGAAGCTGTGAATATAGCAAATCACATTATAAATAGAGCATTAATTAGACAAAAAATCAAAAAATCCTGTAACGACCCTCTTCATACCGGTACGATTATACCAATCCCCATCGGTATAAAGGGCGTCGTCACAGTGGGACATGTACCCAACACTAGTCAATAGGTTGATATGTACTTGGATAGCAATAGAGTACAACGGAATAAAATAAATAACTCAACTTTAACACATCACCAACACACATTCCACAATCTAAATAGCGAAATAGAAAGACAACGTCCACATTAATACAAGATAAAAGAACTACATTGTCCAAATATTGTCCATACAATAATTCTTTTCATACTACAAAAAAAAGAAAAGTACAACTAGTAGCAGCTCCACAAAATAGTCTTCTAAATGGCTATCCTCACTATGCTTCCTTCAAGTGCATGATACCTGTCAACCTGTACGCCGAAGCAAGAGTGAGTCCAAAGACTCAGCAAGCAAACCAAAGTCTTAAACTTAAACATGTCACATCTACACTAAGCCATTAACATTAAAGAGATGCACACAATCATCACATCACAAGGGTACTCATGATCCTTACTCTTAACTAGCAACACATATTATATTCACATGAGCATATTTTAGTCTATCATAATTCTATTCTAAATCATGAACATTACATCATACACATGTATATATTCATACACCTAACATGTAGCATGGTTCGTCCACACATTATTTCATTCCATAGATATCTCTACCACTAAAGCACAAAATTGAGCATAAGGAAAAGGAACAAGTTAGCACGATGACTACTTTCTTTTCACATGCCCTTTTCATATTTATTTATACAATTCACTTGCTGTTTTAACATAATAAAATCATATGCACATAGCTTCACATTTTATAGCATGACTTGAAGGTTAAAACATGGTGAAACCATTTAGCAATCAATAGCACTAAATATGAAACTTTTATACCAATCGAGCATTTCAACTAGCATGGAATCTAAATATTATTCATGCATTTACCATGTTCATAATCACACTTATTTGGTTCTTGTACGCATTTCATTCAATTACATGGATCTATAATTATTCACATATTATCTTATCCCTTAGATAAGTCTACATGTTCATATTTTGTGTTGCATAATTATAATAAATAATCATGGTTGTCTAAGTTTACTCACATACACCATTACATGATGAATGTTAAACTACATGATATGATACTAAGCATGGCATTTCGATTAGGATATTAACATATGGAAAACCTAAACATGGCATGCTGGTAAACTAGTTTTCACATGCAATCACACTATCACTTCATACACTTTAAGATTGCTGTTATAACATTATTTCACATTAACATATCATGGATCACAATTTCACAATCTAACACATTGGTTTCACATGTTTGCACAACTTCTCATTTGCATTAACTCTCCCTCACGTCTCATACTTCTTATCATTTCACTTTTGCACATACATGTGCCACATTTACACACATCTTGCACATACCTTGTGCCATGAACACATATCACTTCACACTTTATTCATATTTCATTGCTTAACAAATTGCCATGACACATAGTCCTAACTACCAGTAGAGGACACTAACAAATATCTCATTCTCATAACTCTTTTCACAACGCATAACACATAACACAATCATAATCACATACCCACCACCTAGGCAATACAATGGTGAATCTTGGTAACTGCGCAGACTGGGAGAAGCCCTCTCCACCCTGTCTAGTGGTACTTGTCCACCTCCGGGATTTCCCTAATGCCTTTAGGACGAACTTTTCACACATAGAGTTTTTTCCATAGGGACTTTTCTATGTACAACTCTCGAGGCCTCTAGGGTAGCCGTGTCATTTTTGGCCCAATTATTACACATTATACATTCCGATTTTTAACACACATATTACACATGATATACACATTCTCTCACTTATTCACATGGCTCTGTTTTCCTATTCATGATACTACTGTTAACAGAAATCAAACATTCAGTAGTTCACATAATCAGGTTGGCAAACACGTCATCAAATCATATTCATGATAGCATGTAATTATCACATGTTTTCACATAGAAATTTCATAATACACTTTACAGTTATCCAAATAATATGAGATTTTAACCACAGACAGATTTCAGATTTATAATCGCACATGCAAATTTTCATATTTTTCTGAATCCTATTACATTTACAGGAATTAAAACATGCAATCTCATGTCGTTCATAATTTGATTTAACATGGAATATAACATGAATATACAGTTTGACAGTTCACGGCCTGAACCTAACATACTCATCATCACAGGAATTTTCCAGGGATTTATTGCACAACACATAATTTACTGTGAATTTTACAAATCTACGCATGTCTTCTATTCCAAAACAGAAATTACAGTAAATCCCACAGTCATGGAAAAATTCTCAAAATTTCAGGGCATGGACTGATACATATACACATGGTATAGAAAAATCTAGGGCATTTAATTCCTCAGGAATCATGTAGACAGTAGGTGAACATGCATAATCCATTTTTCCCAACATGTATTTCAATAAATCTAAAAATTTATGCCATCCACAGAAAAACACAGAATTTTCCACACACATCACATTATCTATTTTACATAACATATAAAAATTACACTATATCCTCATTGCGAAAACACATCGAAATAATCATATACCAGGAAGAACACTCACTGTTCTATCTTGAAGAACTTAGCGGCAGTCTCTGGCCGTTCAAGGGTTTGGACGGCAAGATCTCTGGACGCCGACTGGAGATCTTGGCGGCAATGGTATTGACACCAAGTTCCTGTCTGTGCAAGAGCACAGACCGAGCTCCAAATACAGGGTGAAAAGGAGGATCCAGGACACGATTAAAAACCCACAAAATTTCCTAGGACTTAGGGGACATGTACAAGCTTAAGGTCTAGGGTTTACTTGCCTCTTATAAAATCTACAAGGATCAGAATATGCTGATGAAGCACTTTTCGACCCTGCCAAAGAGGTGCTCAGAAACTCCTTCAATCTTCTTCTCCTGTCGATGTAGATGGCACCTCGGAGTTGGGATCCCTTCTTGGATGTATTGGCTATCCTCCAGACATTGCAGCTCCTTGGGGAACACCTCCAGTCGATGGATCAAAGGCCACCAACTTCAAGTCTTCTCTTGTTTTCAGCTAGGGTTTCCTTCTCTTTGTAAAGAGTCAAGAGAGGGTTTTGGGGTTGCAAAAGGGGTTGTTTATAGGAGAATGGGTTTGGGATAACGGAGGGGTGATGTGAAGGACTGATAGCCGTTGGGGACATCTCCCCAATGGCTGGGCTTGCTTGCCACCGGAATTCCGGGGTCTGCAACGCATGCATGTCAGAGAAGTAAACGTCCACATCTCTGGACGGTTATATAAGGATTGGCGTCCATCGATATTGACGCCGGCTCCTCATGGACGTCCGTCCATGTTGACGCTAATTGGCCTTTCGGCCAGAACTCAAAAACATGCAGAACCATGCTTAATCCATACATATATGTACACGAAACCTATGTAGTATAATGTATACACCACTACACCATGCAATCAATAACATTTATACCTAGGCATACACATGCATACATGAGTACACTAAGATAAGATGTACGTAGATATCTACCTATGCGTACATGAGGTTTTACATAAGCGTGACTCAATCACGCGGCAAAATAAAATGACAGGAATTGCGAGGCTTCACAATAATTAGGAGGCAATATGAATTAAGTTAGCTAGGAATAATCTATTCAACAAAATAGACCTTGCATGCATACACTTGATTTGACATCCATATAGTATACACACACGGATGTAACATACTTAGGTACATTATGCATGAATTAGATGGATACAACATGCGCACCGATAATTAGATTAACTTGCACAACATTACTCAAGTACTATATGCATGGGATTCCTTAATATGCACAATTTAGCTAACTGCCTATTCTCACCTAAATATCATAAAATACATGCATGTTATTCATGAGGAGTATAGAATTACAATATACACTACTAAATACATCTACCATACTTGCGCTCTATATGTACATGCAATGTACGAAGTACAATGTACACATTAACTACACCATGTAAATGAACAACGTTTACAACTAAATATACACATGCATACATAAGTATACCAAGGTGTTACGTATGTAGAATTAGGTACACAATTATCACATGCATAAGATAACATACGTACATACATACACATATGCACTTCATACACTCTCACACAATATCCATGAAATAGGTAGTATAGGATATTCTTCAATATTTAGATAGTACATGCATAATATTATTCAAGTATTCTAAGTCTGAGATTCTTAGTATTCATAATACACCTTAATTTAGTTAATTGCTCATTCCACATGAATTATCATATATATATATATATATATATATATATATATATATATATATGTGCATGCATATGCTCAAGAGAAATACAAAAATTTACAGTAGGCACAATGAATTTCACATGCTATGCACACAACAAGTGGAATATCCTCTCACCATATAAAAAGAATAAAAATTCGGGGTGTCATAAATCCCCTATGAACTTCTGAAAAATAAAAAACTCACTTTGACTTACTTTAAAGCTTTTTGTTGTAAATGCTTTGTACATAACAACAATAAAGAAAACCTTAACAAATTAATGCCAAGTGTGATGATTTCACCCGGTATGGTTATACCAACCCACGTCAGACGAGAGTGAATCATCACAAGGGGGAAGACCCCAACAGTAGTCATATAGGTTGAGACATACACAAATAGAAATAACATATGCAATAGAAAGTAAACAACTCTTATTCCATCAACTTTATAATCCACACATCACAATCTATATAGTCCAAGAAAAGAAAGAACATAACATAACATAATGTCTCATAACCAATGTCCAAGTACAATGCCAATTAATAAAACTAAAGCTAACTAAGGTATCAAACGATCTACTCTTCAAGTTCCTCGTTGGATCTCGCTAACTCTTCGTCTGCTCCTGAAAAGTCAACAAGAGTGAGTTTATGCAATAGACTCAGCAAACAAATCTACAATATAGTAAACTTAAAAGTTACATGGTACATATATACATATAACACTCATACTCTATCATGTATATAACACTCTATTCTCTCACTTAACAGTTCTCATGGTGACAATTAACACTTAAACACGCAAAGTACTTAAATCACTTAACATTAATAGACAATATTTAACATGGAATGCATTAATAATACTAATAACATATATAGCTATGAGACAATAAGTAAAACACTAACACTAAGGAATAGACATTGATAGTAAGAGTAAACAAAAGCAAGTAAGCAGTAAGTAGTATACAGTGGCAATAAACAGTAGGCAGTAGAGATAAGCAGTAAACTATAGACAGTGACAATAAATAGTAGCAGTAAATAGTAAACAATAGGCAGTAACAGTGAGCAGTAACAGTGGACAGTAGTAGTAACAGTAGCCAGACACATTGCCCAAACCACCACTAGAAGGTCAGTACAGTCAGTCAGTATGCAATCACCCAGGCAAGGCAGTGACAAGTGTTGGTTATTACGCAAAACTCGGAGAAGCTCTCTCCACCCTAACCAGTGAACAATGCAAGCGTTGAACACCTCCAGGATTTCAAAACCCGTTGCCCTCGAGGCCAGTAAATAGTAGACAATGTCAACCTTTCCATAGGGGCATTTCTATGGTACGGTTCCAGTAAACCCACTGTAGCGGTAGTGTCCTTGGCATTTAATAACAATCATGCAACATATATAACCATACTTACTATATATGCAAGTAAAACACAAAACATAAATTATGTCATTTTAGATTAATAGTAAACTAAGTTTCACTAATTGAAAAACATGTTGCTAATTAGTGTAATTACATAGATTAGCTTAATTTAACAAATAATGCTTAATTAACATATGATAGTGTAGGAACATATATAGTACTCCAAAAAATCTAAAAAACTGATAGAACGTAAATCTCACATAGTAGAGTGAACCATAAAAATTCCATAATTTTCTGAAAAATGTACAACTTATTGTGATTTATAAACTACTACTATGCACACATACTATATCCTAAAAACATACTAATTTAAGACAAAATTTTTTCAAAATAGAACCATATTGTGATAGTCTAACTGACAAGAACAATTATATAAAATATCACAATTTAACTCCATGGAAATAAGACACATAGAATTTCTCTTTATTTTCTTGCAAATTTCCCATCACTTTTTCTTGTAAAGAAAATTATAAAATGAGCCTACAGTAATCTGAAAATCAACTATATATTTTATGAAGATCTAGTAGTATTAAACGACCTAAAGCACATGCAAAGACTATCCACATGCACATCTTACACTTAAACATACTAATACATATAAAAACAGACATAATTTGAAAATCTAGAAAGAAGAACTTAGCGGCAGTGTCGATTATCACTAAGCTAGCGTTCACGACAGAGTATGGTGCCGTCAAGATGATCTTGACATCACATCTTCTTGATGTCAAGGGATCTTAGTGGCAGTACACACTGCCGTCAAGATTAGAAGAAGCAAAAAAACAAAACTGAATCCAAGAATTCAAATCCAATGTTCTCATGTTTGAAGGCATCTGAAAAATCTGTGAAAAACAAACTAAGACCATGGAATTAAACCCCCAGTTTACTTGCCTGAAAACGCTCTACCCACGATGAATAAATTCGACGAAGATAAACAAGTGCTAGATGCACTCTCTACGAGATCTCCTCCAAGAATGATCTTCAAGTTTTCCTCGTACAGAAGAGTTTTTTGATGTCAAAGAAGCAAAGCCCTCTTCTAGAACAGCACGAATAAGGTCGGGGACAACGAATCTGCCCCAAATCTCTCTTTCTCGCCTCTTGGGAAGAACCCACAAATATTCAAAAGATCTTAACTACGGATTAAACCCACCTATTTATAGGGACTAACCAATGCTACGGGGTAGGAGACCTAGCAAGAACATGGTTCTAAGGGTAGAAATTGGACTAGAACCCCCAAAGCTTAATATCTAAGGAGTCCTAATAGGAAACTGAATAAGAATTTGATGGCAAAGTTGACTGTCGTCAAAGACAAGGTAAACGACATAGTCGACTGTCACTAAGGATGACTTGGCCACACTCTATGCTGCCATCAAGCGGTCTAGACTTCCGTCAATATCCTCCGACTAGAAACCAAAAAAATAGCAAAACATGGACTTATAAATACATAAAAATTAGAAAACACCAAATATAACATGCACAACTTGAAATCAAAAATATTAGGCCTTACACCAAGAGTTTTGAAGTTGTTTTCCTTGGTTATTCTAAAAACTCTAGAGCTTATAGAGTTTATATTCTTAAGAATAAAATTGTAGAAGTATCTCCACATGTAGTATTTGATGAAAACTCTAACAAATTTGATGGTTCTACATCTTGTAGGACTCCACAAAATGCTGAAGAAGATGACTTCATTGTTGAGTCTTCACCAACAATTAAGGAGCATGAAGGTGCATTTGAAATTTTGAACAATCAAGCACCTAACACAAATAGAACAAGTAATATTGCTCCAAAATTGCATGAAATTGATAAGGTAACATATGAACCAAGAATTTTGAAAAATCATCCTATTGGGAATGTAGTTGGTAACTTGCAGGATGAGGTTAGAACTAGATCTTTTTTTCTGAATGTAAAAAATGATGATTGTTTGTCACTGATTTCCTATATTGAATCTTAGTCTATTGATGAAGCTCTAACCAGTGACGATTGGATCAATACAAAGCATGAAGAACTTCATCAATTTGACAGAAATAAAGCATGAGAATTAGTACCAAGGCCTAGTGTAACATCGTGACCATTCAGATCGTGGTTTAATGGGTATGGTGGCCAACGTGAGGCCAATTGGTAGTGATTGTGTGTGTGTAGAAGCTTGTGTGGGGTTGAGGGTTGGAAAATCCGAGCCGAATACACCTCTGGCTCTCTTTTTGAGAATGCGACCAACATAGGCGTCGTGTTTCAGTGGAAACACGACCACCAACTACATCGCGATTCTGTGGGCACCGCTGCATGCAAGCCGTGTGGCGCATGTAGGGATGTTGTGGTATAATTGTGACGGCAGGGTACGTCACGTTTTAAATGTGACGACCCGATATGTTGTGATTTAGCCTGTTAGTGTGTTTTGCACAAGCCTTGGCCAAACAGTGCAGGAAACATTGTTCGGCAGAGGGAGGGGTTGTTGCAAGGTCTTCTGGACGATTTGAAGGCTATGGTGAGCAGCTTGGCGTCCCCCTATCGTGAGGAGGTTATTCGAAGCGCCGGAAATGCCAGGGAAGTGTGGTTCTTCGCGTTCTTCGTGTGGTAGGGGAATTCTTCTCATTTTGGGTTGTATGGATTGGGGTTGAGGTTTTTAATGCATGGAAATAGTTATTGTAGATAGCAAGCATGTCTAGGCATTTATTTGAATGCATATATGTGGGTTTTAACACTATAATAGGGTGGTTTGTAAGGTTTCCGGAGATTGAGGCCGGGTGGGGTATTCCCGACTAAAAAGGTGACGGACCCAGTTGTCATGTTAAAAACGGGATGACATGACCCGTCGCAATTCAGCTTTTGAAGGCAACGGTTTTCCCAATCGCGATTTGACTTTTAAATAGCGGCATCTGTGTACGCCACATTTTAAAAGCAGTCACACGACCCCCTTGTATTTGCTTCCCAGGGCAGTGTGTTGTGTCATGTTGTGGGATCAAGTGACTGTATTTTATGCGCTTCTTTATGTAAGTGGTGCTTTGGCACATGTTAAGCTTACAAATGTCTGGTTTGCATGGTTTGGATGTACGTGACATGTTTTTAGTACGTCGCCTTCCGTGGTTACCTCTCAAGTCGAGTACCCCAGGTTTTGTGTGAGCCAAACACATAAGTGCTCGGGGTTTGTCCCGGTATTATGTGTACCGTCAAGGTCTGTGTCGTCTTCCTGGACACCCTCACTCGTGTGTCGAGTTGTATGTCCGGTTGAGGGAAAGATGGCAGTGGGACAACAACTTGTGTGAGTTTGTGTTTGGTCACTTGTAGTGTGCTCGTGGTTGGGGGTACTAACACCTCTAGACATACTGAGCCCCAACTAGTCTTGTTTTCCCAGTGCCTCACTTTAGGGAGCTCAAGCAAGAGTCCCTAAAGGTTCCAGGCATGGGCCTACAGCGGTGTGGCCTACCGGTGTGGTGTTTGTTGGTCTCCACAGTTTGTTAACCCTGTTGTGGTGGAGCAACAGCTGGACCTTATGTCCGTGCCTATGAGACTAAGAGGTAGTCCAGTGTGGTCTGTCTGGGTTAGTTGCTCATGTTGCGAACCAGTATTCGTGACCCGAGTGTGGCACTACCCTACTTTAGCTCGTACACTTGAGCAAGCTCAGATGAAGTTATTAATTTAGAGTTGTTTATTTAATTACAGTTGTAGCACCATGTCTAGATAGCTTTATTTACTGTTTGATGTAGTTACTTACTCTGGCTTCTCGTGTATTTGGGTTGTTTTGGCTTTTGAGGGAGTTTCCCTACTGACCCAGTGACTTGTGAAGCTCACCTGTACTCCTTTCAGGTGAAGGTAAGCAAGAGGGTTCTCACCCCTCATCTAGTTCGGAGCCGAATCATAGCGGAGTTGGGCCTACACCTCTACCAATATGATTCTTCTTTCTGTTTCACCTTGGGGTATGCCCCAGGTTGTTGTACTTTGTATATTGACTTTAGTTTAGAACTGGTTATGTATATTTCATGTAAATATGTGTGAGATGTGAAATCTTATGTATGTTTAATGTGTTCTTTTATATTTCCATGGACATGTGTATTGATATCCCTTATGAAGCTTCGGTCTGTTCGCAAGAGGCGGAGTCAGGTCAAACTCGTTATTAGGTTAACGGGTTTGAACGATGAGGACCGTCACAGTTTGTATCAGAGCAAGGTCCATGTGAATATAAAGGAATAGGAGATTTACATAGCCTAGTCTCTACTTTAGTCCACTGCTGGTAGTGGCCATGGTTTTGTATTGATTAGTTTGTGTGTTATGTGGTTGGAATGATGTATGTGCAGGATCAGAAATGGCCGATAGAAGAGACTGGGGAGGTGGTGGAGATGAGCCTGAGGAATCTACACTTCAGCTGATTGAGAGAATATGGGAAAATATATCATTGAGATTCAAACATGGTTAGACCAGCAGATACTAGTCCAGCCAGTAGTAGCATCACCATAGGTTGTTGAGGAGACAATACCAGTACAAGTGGCACCACCCCCACCACCACCTAGAGTCGAGGTACCACCTGTTGTAGCGGTACCTCCAGTTGTGCCAGCATGTCCAGCTAGTGTAGAGGTGCCCACAGTACTAGTGGAGAGGTTTTTGCGGTTGCAACCACCTACGTATATAGGAGGACAAAATCCGGATACAGTAGAACACTGGGTACATTAAATTGAAAGAGTTTTTGTCACTATGAGGTGTCCAGAGACCGACAGGGTAATTTTGGCTACATACCAGCTACGGGGATTCGCACAGGAGTGGTGGAGTCTAAAGATGCAGATAGTGTTTGCAAGCAGGGCGAAAGACACTATTATATGGCCAGAGTTTTTGGGAGTGTTCAATGATACATTCTTTCCAATTCAAGTTCAGCAGGTGAAGAGGGAGCAGTTCAATACATTCCAGTAGGGGAACTTGTCAGTATTAGAATACCAGATGAGGTTTATGGCACTGAGTAGATATGCACCATATGTGGTTATAGATAATGCTATGATGGTGGAGTACTTCATCCGAGGATTGCAACCGGAGTTGTAGGATGCAGTAATTCCCCTTATGTGTAGAACGGTGGAGAAGGTAGCCCAAAGAGTAGCCATTTTAGAAAGAACTGTGTAGGCTAGGCAATCAGGAGAGACAAATAGCTTTCGGCTTCCACAGCGTTCCCCAGATATTAGCAAGGGGCAAGGCACCTTCCGGAGCATCATCATCATCATCACGATTCTCCAAGTGGGGCGCCAAATTGAAGAAGATGTTTAAGGACGAGGCGGTGGTAGGCAGTAGGGTTTCTAGTAGAGTTTCCAGCAGGGTCAAGGCTATTGGGTTGAGTGTGTTTTGGAATTTCCTAAAGTTGTATTTTAATGATAACCAATGAACATCACTCATACTTTGATTTTGATGATGACATATTATAATTTTGATGATGATATGTTGAACATGTTATACATTCTATACATATCACAATAATGCTTAAACAACATGTTCTTGATGTTTAATATCTCATATTTTAATGATAATATCTTGTACTAATGATTTATGTGTTAAATTGCAGGTGTATACAGATTTTGTCATGGTAGTGTCGACACACCATTGATGGTGTCGACACTGGGTCAGAGTCCCTGAAGCTTTTTCATGAAGACAGAGTCAAGTGTGTCGACACAGCCCCAGGTAGTGTCGACACTAGTCCCAGTCTCCAGAAGACCCAGTTGCCTGACTGGGACAGTGTGTCGACACAGCCAGTGGCAGTGTCGACACTAGTCTCAGCTCTCAGAAGACCAATTCTGCGCAAATGGGACAGTGTGTCGACACACTCCCTGGTGGTGTCGACTGTGTCGACACACTCCGGCTGAAACTCAAAATCGTGAATTCATCTGGACACGTGGCAGCTTGGGGTTCAAGAGGATCTGCCTAGGTTTTTGTGCCCACATACCCTAAGGCTCTTTATGGACATATGGGGCTATAAATACCCATGTCTTTGGCACTCCAAAGTATCCCACGCAAGACAAGAGCCAAGAGCTTTCTGGAAGAAGGGAAGAAGAGCAGGAAAGAGGCATCTGCATCCAGAGGAGCAGAGCAGCGCCGCCAAGGGAAGAAGAAGGAGAAGAAGAAGGAGAAGAAAAAGGAGAAGAAGAGAAGGAGCTCGTGATTGCAGGAGTGCTGGTCCAGAAGAAGATCCAGCGAGTCTGTATTTGGTCAGAGTGTTAATCTCCCTGGGAATCTGTGTATGTGTTCTACACAGATCTCCCAATTCTATTTGTCTCTATCATTTCTATTGTATTGAGATAGATCGTGCTAGAGGATCTATTCTCTAAGTGTGCTTGGTCTAGCAGAACTTGAATCTATTGTGATCCAGAGGTTTGAGTACTTTGTACTCTGCTTGGAGCCGTTGTGCTCTGGTGCTTGAGCCGTGGTGCTCAAGGGCTTGTGAATTTGCTGAATTCACAAGTGGTCTTTGGAGTAGGTCGTTGTGCCTATCTCCTGGGTTTCTTTGAGTTGTTGAACTCAAAGAGGTTAGAGTCGTCGTGCTCTAGTTTGTACTGTACTTGTGCTAGTGGTTCCTCCGTTGTGAGGAGGTGGACGTAGGAGACACAAGTTGTGTTCTCCGAACCACCTTAAAAATCTTCAGTGCACTGTGGTTTGTTGTGTGGTTTGCTGTTCTTATTCACTATTCTCACACACCACACTTGAGTCTGATCGAATTGTGTGTTTTACTCATTTTAATTCCGCTGCTATTCACACAATTTCTTAGTTCATTTATCAAAGTCACCTATTCGATCCCCAACAACTGGTATCAGAGCAGGTCAGAGTCAATTCTATACTCTGAGGTGCTTTGGTGAATTTTCTTATTTCAGATTTTGAATCACTCATTACTTGCTCAAATTGCTGTGTGCTTTGGTTTGATTGTTTCTATCATGGACTCTAGAGGTTTTGTTGCTGAAGGTCATTCAATCAATAGGCCTCCATTTTTTGATGGTACTAACTATCCTTACTGGAAGAATAGGATGATGGTTTTTCTTAGAGCACAGAACTATGAAGTTTGGAGAATTGTTGAAAAAGGGCAAATGAAGTCACTGAAGATGAAGATCAATGGACCAGGGAGCAGATCAAAAGGGTCACCCGAACTACAACACCATAAACATGCTGCAATGTGCCATCCATCCAAAGGAGTATTCCAGAATCTCCATGTGTAAGTTTGCCAAGGAGATGTGGGATAAATTAGAATTGCTTTATGAGGGCACATCTCAGGTCAGGGAGACTAAGGCTAACATGTTAGTTTCTGATTATGTGTTGTTTATCATGAAATCTAATGAAACTATATCTGAGATGTTTGCTAGGTTCATGGTAATTATAAATGGACTTCGAGCCTTGGGTAAGGAATACTCAAATGAAGAATTGGTAAGAAAAATCTTGCGCTCATTATCTTCTGTATGGCACACTAAAGCAACTGTCATTGAAGATTCAAAGGATTTATCCAAAATCACATTGGATGAACTCATTGGATCATTAATGACATATGAGTTAAACCTTAAGAGATCAGAAGAACACATGCTAAAAACAAAACCATTGCTCTTAAAGCTTCATCTAGTAATAAAGGAAAATCTAAAGAAAATTCTGAGTCTGAGAAATCTAAATCTGATAATGATAATCTGCTTTCATCACTAGACAATTTAAGGCATTTCTGAAATCAAACAAGAAGAATTTTGGTAATAAGCAAAATGCCATGTCTAGTAAAAGAAACATTTCTCTCATGTTGATCATAAGAAAACTGATGAAATTCCTGTGTGTTATAGGTGTAACAAATCTGGACATATGAAGGCTGATTGTCCAGAAGGTAAGAAGGAAACACAAAACCCACAAGAAGGAGTTTCACAAAAGAAGAACAAGGCCATGGTGGCTACATGGTCAGATGATGAAAGCTCAGACTGCAATGAAGAATCCTCAAGTTCAGAAGGGAATGAAATCTGCTTCATGGCTGGAAGCAGTGAAGAACATGTAATATATCCTTTGAACTATTTACCATTGATGATTGGCAAGAAGCATATGGTAATTTAGTTGAAAATCTTTCTGATGTTAGAAAAGAAAATAAATATTTGAAAAGAAAAATTGAAAGCATTCTTCATGATACTTCATCATCTGAAAAGATTTCTGAATTGGAAGCTCAAGTTTCAGATCAAATCAAAGAAAATGATGAACTGTTGATCTTTGTTGATAATCTCAAATTGAAAATTCAAAAATGAACAAAGAACTTATTAATTCTGTTAAGAAATTTGAAGAAAAAGAAAAGGAAAACCATGAAAACTTGAATCAAATTGAAAAACTCAATCTTTGCATCAAAGAAAAGAAGACATCATCAAGAACTTCACTCAAGGGAAAGACAATCTGAATGCTCTACTTGGAGTTAAGATGAATTCAAATAAGCATGGCTTAGGTTTTGAACCACAAAATTCAAAGAAAACTGAATCATCTCCAAAGAAAACAAAATCATCAAAAATCCTTTAATAAATTTGTTAAGGCAAGCTCATCTGAAAACAAAGGAAAATACAAAAACAAAAGAACCTGAGAGGTCGACACATACCCTACCTAGGTCGACACACACACTATGCCGTCGACCTTATCCCAGTCAGAGGTCGACCTACCCTTCTTATAAAAATCACAAAAACTTCAAACCAATCAATAATCATTTTCTCATGGAAATTGGAATGTTTTCTCCTCTTACAATTCAAGATGGAATAAGTCTTGGAACCAAAGGTACAATGGTAACCAATGGTTCAATCCTTATTTCTATCATTCATCTTTTCTTGCATATCAACAGCAATACATGCCAAGTTTTTCACAGTGGAACAAATCAACTAAGAGGTATAATGTTCAGAAAATTGAAAATAAAAAGTTGAATCTTCTGTTTCAAAACCACTGTGAAGAAAAATACACAAATTTGGGTTAGAAAGGATTTGTTATCTCTTCTCACTCAGGATGTTGGTACCAATCTCATGTGGGTACCAAAAACTTTTCTTGTCTAATTTGTTATGTGCAGGAAAGCGTGCATCCAATTTCAACAACATCTGGATTCTTGACAGTGGATGCTCACGGCACATGACAGGAGACAGAAATAAATTTTCATGCTTGATTGAAAAGGAAGGTGGATCAGTCATCTTTGGAGGTAAGAATAAAGAAAAATAATTGGCAAAGGAAAATTGGTAAGTCTTGCATTACCTTAAGTGATGATGTTTGTTTAGTTGAGGTTTGAATTACAACTTGCTTAGCATTAGTCAATTGTGTGACAATGGTCACAAGATTCTTTTTGAACATGATTCATGCAAAATAATTGACTCCTCTTCTGAGCAAATTAAATTGATTGAAAAAAGAGAAAATAATGTCTACATGATTGATTTGTGTGATACTTCTTCTTTAAATGTTTGCTTGATTGCAAATAAAAATGACACTGCTTGGTTGTGGCACAAAAGGTTGGGTCATGCAAGTTTCACAACCATTAGTAAACTCATAAGAATGAATCTTGTAAAAGGTCTTCCTGAATCTTTCCAGTCATTGACAATCCTGTTTGTGGGATATGTACTCAAGGAAAACAAACAAGAAAATCTTTTAAAGTGTTCAATGAAGTACTTACATCTAAACCACTTGAGTTGCTTCATATGGATCTTTTTGGTCCAACAGAACTCAAAGTCTCAGTGGTAATAGATATGGCTTTGTGCATCATGATGACTTTACAAGATATACTTGGGTTTTATTCCTATCCCATAAAAGTGATGCATGTTCAGAATTCAGGAGATTTTACAATTCTGCCTTAGTGGGTTTATCTTTCAAACTGAATTCCATTTTGACAGATCATGGGGTGAATTTGAAAACAAATCATTTTCTGATCTCTGTACTGAACTGAAAATTCTCCATAAGTTTTCTTCCCCTAGAACTCCAGAACAAATGGAGTTGTAGAAAGAAAAATAGAACTCTTGTGGAAATGGCCAGAACTATGCTCATTGAAAGTAAACTGTCTAAATCTTTTTGGGCAGAAGCGTAAATACAACTAATTTCATTTTGAATAGAGCATTAGTAAGACCAAAGATCAGAAAAACCCCTTATGAGTTGTTCAAAAATAAAAGCCAAGTGTGTCATATTTCAAATTTTTGGTTGCAAATGTTTTGTTCACAATAACAACAAAGAAAATCTTGATAAATTTGATGCAAAAAGTTTTGAATCAATCTTCTTAGGTTACTCTGAAACTTCAAGAGCTTACAGAGTTTATATTTTGAAAAATAAGACTGTGGAAGAATCTCCACATGTCATTTTTGATGAAAATTTGCAAAAGATTGACATTTCTTGATTTGTGCAGAACTCAAATATGTGATGATGAAGATGAGTTTCTTGAACATCCATCTACAAATCTTGAAGATCAAGAAGTACCAAATGTACATGAGGTTCTTGAAATGCCAACTACAAGTAATTCAGGTAATCATGTTCCTGAAAATCATGCAAACCCTGAGGTAATTTCTGAACCTAGATTTTTAAGAGATCATCCACTTGAAAGCATTGTTGGTAATTTGCAAGATGGAATAAGAACCAGATCATCTTTTCATTCTGTCATAGTTGAAGATTCTTTGGCACTACTTTCCCAAATTGAACCCAAAAATGTTGATGAAGCTTTATCTTGTGAAAACTGGATAAATGCTATGCATGAAGAGCTTCATCAATTTGAAAGAAATCAAGTTTGGGATTTAGTACCAAAACCTTCAGATTTAACTTCTGTCATTGGAACTAGAGGATTTTTAGAAATAATTGAATGAATTGGTCAAATTGTTAGAAATAAAGCTAGACTTGTTGCTCAAGGGTATACCAAGAACTTGGTATTGATTTTGAAGAATCTTATGCCCCTGTAGCAAGACTTGAAGCTGTTAGAATATTCCTTGCATTTGCTGCTTCTTTGAAATTCAAAGTTTTTCAAATGGATGTCAAGAGTGCTTTCTTGAATGGTTACATAAAAGAAAATGTCTTTGTCAAACAACCCCCTGGTTTTGAAAATGAAAAATTTCTCAATCATGTTTTTAAACTCAATAAGGCTCTATATGGTCTTAAGCAAGCTCCAAGAGCTTGGTATGACCGTTGAGCTCCTTTCTTAAATATAAGGTTACATAAGAGGAAAAATTGATCAAACTTGTTTACAAAAACTGCAAAAATCATTTTATTGCTGTTCAGGTTTATGTTGATGATATCATTTTTGGCTCCACAGATAATAATTTGTGCAATGAGTTTGCCCATCTTATGCAATCTGAATTTGAAATGAGTCTAATGGGTGAACTTACATTCTTTTTAGGTCTGCAAGTACATCAAACTGCTGAAGGAATTTTTCTGAGTCAAACAAAATATGTCAAGGAGTTGCTCAAGAGGTTTGACTTCCAAAACATCAAGCCATCCAACACACCAATGGCCACAAGTGTAAGACTTGAGAGTGATGCTTCTGGTAAGCCTGTTAATGCTAAACTTTACAGAGGTATGATTGGATCTCTTCTTTTTATCTAACTACCTCTAGGCCAGATATTCAATTCAGTCTGCATGTGCGCCAGATTTCAAGCAATCCTAAGACGTCACATGTCTGCTGTTAAAAGATTTTCAAATATCTTCTTTCTTCATGTGATTTGGGTCTTTGGTATCCTGCTGGGTGTAAATTAGACTTATTGCATATAGTGATGCTGATTATGCCGGGTGCAAACTTGATAGAAAAAGCACTAGTGGGTGTGTTTATATCTAGGAGGGTGTCTTATTTCTTGGGTTCCAAAGCATTCAGATGCATAGCTGTCTCGCATTCATGTGTTAGTAGCTGTGTAGGTGTTGTGCATGTGGGTGTAAGCTGTTACAATTGATTCTGTCTTAATCATTGGAACTTCGGCTATAGACAGCACAACAAATTCGGCTATAATTCGCACAGAAGCTGAGTATCAGTAGCTGAAGTCCTTTTGGTCAATCATCTAGATAATCACACATTAGGTTCATCTATTCTTTGTGACAACACAAGTGCTATAAATCTGTCCAAAAATCCTATTCAGCATTCCCGCACAAAACCATTGACATTCGGCATCATTTCCTTCGAGATGAAGTCTCAATGAATTCTTTTGAACTCCACTTCATTCACACAGAAAAACAAATTGCAGACATTTTCACTAGCCTCTTGCAAAACCTAGATTCACTTCTCTTAGAAGGGAACTTGTTTATGCAAGTTTTCTCATGTCTGATATCTTCATCTCATTCTTTGTGCAACTAAAGGCCATTCTCTCTTGCAAATAAATTCCTACTTCTCAGTTGCATTGAATCTTGTATAATCAAATAGTGATTTGAAGAAAGGCAAGTTAGGCTTGTCGGCCACTTTCACTATGCGTGAGTATATGTCTCCGCCAAGTACCAAGATTCATTATGCAATTATTGAGGGGGAGTATTTGTTGAGGGGGAGTCATTGTCTATTCACACTCATTTTTTTCTGACAATTGTTGTCTACTCTGAGCCTCAATCATCAGAATTTTTGAGTCATTGTGCATTTTCTTATGAGAGAATCAAGACATTGAACCTAAACTCATTGTGCACTTAGTTTAATTTCAAAGATTCATTATCATTTCAAGGTTAAGCAATCTTAATACTGAATATTTTTAAATGATTTTCAAACACCATTATAGGCACATGAGTGGCTTTAATATTTCACATGTGTATGTTTAGCTTCATTTTTACCACATGTTAAAAATAATTTCTCTAAATTCAGAGTCATGACTTTTCTGGTCAAAGCAAACTTTTCCTGCAAAACATCAAAAAAATGATCAATCTGGAAAGATACAAACAGAGCAATGTAAATTCTTGAACCACTGAGTAACCGGGCCATTACACCTAAAAAGTGATTTGTTTCGCGTCAAAAAGTGGAAATAAAGTTTTCAACTCTGTATAAGATAATGAAAGTTAAACCACTGAGTAATCAGGAGATTTTGCATCTAATCAATGTGATCTCTTGCACTGAAAAGTGAGATTTAACTAATTTATTCTTGTATTCTTTCCCAGTTAAAAATGAAGAAAATCAAATTCTCAGGATGGAAAAGCTCAAGACCTTAATAAAGTTCATGTTTACTGCGTTTAGACCTATTATTTTACATTGTGTTAAACTTAAAACTCCTAACATCCTTGTTAAATATTTCTGCTCACTCATATAGGTCACTTTATTTCACATTTGCATCATTATTTTAACCACATTCAGATCATTATACTTTGCTATACTTTGTGTTGAGTGTGTCTTTGTGATTAAACTTTATTGCACAATACAAAAACACAATAACTTCTCTCATATGTAAATATCACTTTGCCTCATTTATTTTGATCATTTTTTACCATTCATTTCATACAATCTTTGTTTCTCTCTCTTATCTATCTTTTTGATGCTGTCAAAAGGGGGAGAAAGTTCCTTAAAGGAGGAGAAAGTCTTTATGGGGAGAAAGTTCAAAGAGTGTACATGGTCAAGGGGAGTTGTTGCAGTTAAGAAAGTCAGGTTATTGGGAGATTGTGCATATGTTTTGTCATCATCAAAAGGGGGAGATTGTTGGGTTGAGTGTGTTTTGGAATTTCCTAAAGTTGTATTTTAATGATAACCAATGAACATCACTCATACTTTGATTTTGATGATAACATATTACGATTTTGATGATGATATGTTGAACATGTTATACATTCTATACATATCACAATAATGCTTAAACAACATGTTCTTGATGTTTAATACCTCATATTTTAATGATAATAACTTGTACTAATGATTTATGTGTTTAATTTGCAGTGTGTATACAGATTTTGTCATGGTAGTGTCGACACACCCATTGATGGTGTCGACACTGGGTCAGAGTCCCTGAAGCTTTTTCATGAAGACAGAGTCAAGTGTGTCGACACATAGCCCAGTAGTGTCGACACTAGTCCCAGTCTCCAGAAGACCCAGTTGCCTGACTGGGACAGTGTGTCGACACAGCCAGTGGCAGTGTCGACACTAGTCTCAACTCTCAGAAGACCAGTTCTGCGCAAATGGGACAGTGTGTTGACACACTCCCTGGTGGTGTCGACACACTCCTGCTGAAACTCAAAATCGTGAATTCATCTGGACACCTGGCAGCTTGGGGTTCAAGGGATCTTCCTAGGTTTTTGTGCCCACGTACCCTAAGGCTCTTTATGGACATATGGGGCTATAAATACCCATGTCTTTAGCACTCCAAAGTATGCCCGCAAGACAAGAGCCAAGAGCTTTCTGGAAGAAGGGAAGAAGAGCGGGAAAGAGGCATCTGCATCCAGAGGAGCAGAGCAGCGCCACCAAGGAAAAGAGGAGAAGAAGAAGGAGAAGAAAAAGGAGAAGAAGAGAAGGAGCTCGTGATTGCAGGCTGCTGGTCCAGAAGAGATCCAGTCGAGTCTGTATTTGGTCAGAGTGTTAATCTCTCTGGAATCTGTGTGTGTTCTACACAGATCTCCCAATTCTATTTGTCTCTATCATTACTATTGTATTGAGATATATCGTGCTAGCGGATCTATTCTCTAAGTGTGCTTGGTCTAGCAGAACTTGGATCTATTGTGATCCAGAGGTTTGAGTACTTTGTACTCTGCTTTGGAGCCGTTGTGCTCTAGTGCTTGAGCCGTGGTTCTCAAGGGCTTGTGAATTTGCTGAATTCACAAGTGGTCTTTGGAGTAGGTCGTTGTGCCTATCTCCTGGGTTTCTTTGAGTTGTTGAACTCAAAGAGGTTAGAGTCGCCGTGCTCTAGTTTGTACTGCACTTGTGCTAGTGGTTCCTCCGTTGTGAGGAGGTGGACGTAGGAGACACAAGTTGTATTCTCCGAACCACCTTAAAAATCTTCAGTGCACTGTGGTTTGTTGTGTGGTTTACTGTTCTTATTCACTATTCTCACACACCACACTTGAGTCTGATCGAATTGTGTGTTTTACTCATTTTAATTCCGCTGCTATTCACACAATTTCTTAGTTCATTTATCAAAGTCACCTATTTCCCCAACAAAGGCTTTAGGCCAGCACCAAAGGAGTCTCAGCATAGCACAGCAGGGCAGCCTGTGTTCCCTCCAAGCTTTAGGTGTCATAATTGTGGGCAGCCAGGACATTTAGCCAAAAATTCTTCATATCCCCAAGAGTGCAATTATGGTAGAAGGGCACCACAGCAGCAACAACCACCAGTAGAGCGAGGCAGAGGTCCGCTTTTCCAGAGGGCACGAGGACGGGTCATGGAAATTACCAGAGAGCAAGCGGAGGCATCCAATCTGATTGAAGGTATATTACCATTCTTTGAATTTTCTGCAGAATTATTGATTGATCCAGGTGCATCGCATTCTTTCATTTCCGAGGATTTCATGGATAGCATGGTTCATCCTCTAGAGGAGAGGCAGTGTGAGCTAGTGGTGGAGGTTCCTTCCAGTGGTTTCATGATTACTTCCTATTATTTAGATGAGGTCCCAATAGTGATACATGTAAATAAGTTGCCAGCTAGATTGTATGCGTTATAGTTAAAGGAATATGATGTGATTTTGGGTATGGATTGGTTAGAAGCCTATGGGGCAGTGGTGGACTGTAGAAAGAAGAATGTTAGATTCTGTCATCCCAGTGGAGCTGTTTTTGAATTCCAAGGTATGTCGTTCTATACTCCTAAGTTTATTATTTCTGCACTTAGGGCTAGGAGATTGATTAATGCAGGATGTGTAGCGTATCTAGCCTCAGTCAATTTAGTTGAGTCACACAAGTCTGTAGAAATGGTACCAGTGGTTAAGGAGTTTGCAGATGTGTTCCCATAAGAGTTGCAAGGATTGGCTCCACACCGAAGGATAGAATTTACTGTCGACTTGCAGTCGGGCAGTATGCCAATTTCAAAAGCACCCTACAGGATGGCACCAGCTGAGTTAAAGGAATTGAAGAAATAGTTATAGGAGTTGTTAGAGAAAGGTTTCATCAGACCCAGTCATTCGCCATGGGGAGCACCAGTATTGTTTATTAGAAAGAAAGATGGCAGTCTCGGAATGTGCATTGATTACCGGCAATTGAATCAAGTTAACATCAAGAACAAGTATCCACTTCCTAGAATTGATGATTTACTTGATCAGTTACAGTCAGCAAAGGTGTTTTCCAAGATTGATTTGAGATCAGGTTATCATCAGCTGAGGATTCGAGAAGAAGACATTGATAAGATAACTTTCAAAACAAAATATGGACATTACGAGTTTGTGGTTATGCCATTTGGATTGACCAATGCATCAGGAGCTTTCATGAACTTGATGAATAGAATATTTCACCCATACTTAGGTCAGTTCACTATGGTATTCATAGATGACATATTGGTGCACTCAGCGTCAGAGGAAGAGCATGCAACACAGTTGAGGATACTTTGCAAACTTTGCTTGATCACCAGTTGTATGCTAAGTTCAGCAAATATGAGTTCTGGTTAAGGGAAATACAGTTTTTAGGTCATGTGATTTCAGGAGAAGGTGTAGCAGTAGATCCATCCAAGGTTGTGGCTGTTATGAAGTGGGAAGAGCCAAAAACAGTATCAGAAATCAGAAGCTTTCTTGGCTTGACGGGATACTATAGGCACTTTATATATATTTTCTTGAAGATTGCAGCACCCATGACAAGATTGACCAGGAAAGGAGTGCCCTTTGTGTGGTCACCAGATTGTCAACGAAGCATTATGGAGTTGAAAAAGAGATTTACTACAGCACCCATATTAGAGATATCAGTAGGCAGTGGAGGTTTTGTGTTGTATACAGATGCTTCCAGGAAAGGACTTGGAGCAGTATTGATGCAGCATGGAAAAGAAGTGGCATATGAGTCAAGGCAACTAAAGCGACATGAAGAGAACTACCCAACACATGATTTGGAACTAGCAGTGGTGTATTTTCATTGAAGCTGTGGAGGCTCTATCTTTATAGATAGAGGTTTGAAATCTTTACATATCCTAAAGCTTAAAGTACATCTTCTCATAGAAAGATTTGAATTTAAGGTAGCATAGATAGATGGACTATTCAAAAGACTATGATTTCAGCTTAGCATACCACCCTGGTAAAGCCAATGTTGTTGCAGATGCTTTGAGTAGAAAAGCAGTGTTGAGCCAGATGATGATAAAAGAATGGAAATTTTATAAGGATGTGGCCGATAATTCTTTATTCATTCCAAATAATCAGCACCAAGCAGTGTTGTCTAGTAGTGCAATGGAACATTCATTGTATTGGCAAATAGTGGAAGCTCCAAAAACAAATGAAAATTTGATAGAAATTGTAAGGATGGATGAGGTTACAATTGATGATGACAGTGTGGTTAGGCTTAAAGGCCGATTTTATGTCCCAACAAAAGTTGAAGTGAGGTAGAAAGCATTAGAGGAGGCACACAGGTCCAGGTATACTATTCATCCAGACAGCAAAAAAATGTATCAAGATTTAAAGAAGCACTTTTGGTGTCTGAAGATGAAAAAGGAAATAGTGGAATTCATAGCAAGATGTTTGATATGTCAACAGGTTAAAACAGAGCATCAAAGGTCAGGAGGTTTATTGCAGCCATTACCCACTCCACAATGGAAATGGGATGATCTAGCCATGAATTTTGAGGTAGGTTTACATATGACAACATTAGGCCACAATGGAATTTGGGTTTTTGTTGATCGATTGACTAAGGTTTTTTGAGGTTTAGAAGGAAGAGTAAATTGAGTCCGAGGTATGTAGGCCCATTCTAGATTTTAGAAAGAATTAGTGAAACATCATACAGAATAGAGCTCTCAGTAGATTTCACGTACACACATGATGTGTTTCATGTTTCTATGCTAAGAAGATATATCCGAGGCCCTTCGTAAATTATTAGTAATACTCAAGATGATTTGAAGCCAGATATGTCTATGCTGGAATATCCAGTACAGATAACAGGACAGAAAACACAAAAACTGAGAAATAAAGATATTAAGTTAGTGAAAATTAGATGGGAGTATAGACAGGGAGGAGAAGACACATGGGAGTTGGCAGAAGAAATGCAAAGAGCGTATCCATACTTGTTTGAGTAAGCTTTTAATTTATTTAGCTGCTAGTACTATGGATGATTATTTATACATTGTGTATTGTAGTTTCATTCTAAATTCGAGGATGAAATTTCTTTTAGGTGATAGTAATGTAACATCGTGACCATTCAGATCGTGGTTTAATGGGTTTGGTGGCCAATGTGAAGCCTATTGGTAGTGATTGTGTGTGTGTAGCAATTTGTGTGGTGTTGAGGGCTGGAAAATCTGAGCCCAATACACCTCTAGTTCTCTTTTTGTGAACGTGATCAACATAGGCGTCGTGTTTCAATGGAAACGCGACCACCTGCTACATCGCGATTCTGATGCACTTTTCTGTGGGCACTGCTACATGCGTGCCGCGTGGAACATGTAGAGACGTCGTGGCTTAATTGCGATGGCCGGGTACGTCACATTTTAAATGCGACGGCCCAATACGTCGCGATTTATCCTGTTAGTGTGTTTTTCCTAAGCCTTGGCCAAACAGTGCAAGAAACACTATTCGGCCGAGGGAAGGGCTGTTGCAGGGACAGATGATTTGAAAGCTATGGCTAGTGGTTTGGCATGCCCCCATCGTGAGGAGGTTGTTCGGAGTGTGGGAAACGCCAAGGCAGCGTGGTTCTTCGTGTGGTAGGGGAATTCTTCTCGTTTTGGGTTGTATGGATCGGAGTTAAGGTTTTTAATGCATAGGAATAGTTATTATAGATAGAAAGCATGTGTAGGCAATTATTTGAATGTATATATGTGGGTGTTAACACAGTAATAGGGTGGTTTGTAAGGTTTTTGGAGATGGCGGTCGGGTGGGGGATTCCCGGCTGAAAAGGCGACATACCCAGTCGTCGCGTTAAAAATGCGACGACATGACCCATCGCGATTCAGCTTTTGAAGGCGACGGTTTTCCCCATCGCAATTTGGCATTTAAATAGCAACATCTATGTACGTTGCATTTTAAAAGTAGTCACCCGACCCCCTTGTCTTTGCTTCCAAGGGCAATGTGTTGTGTCATGCTGTGGGATCGAGCGACTATTATTTTATGCGCTTGCTTATGTAAGCGGTGCTTTGGCACGTGTTAAGTTTACGAACACCAGGTTTGCATGGTTTGGATGCACGTGGAAAGTTTAGTAGCACGATGCCTTCTGTGGTTACCTTTCAAGTCAGGTACCATAGGTTTTGTGTGAGCCAGGCACATAGGTGCTCAGGGTTTGTCCCGGTACTATGTGTACCGTCGAGGTCTGTGTCATCTTCCTAGACACCCTCACTCGTGTGTCGAGGTATACATTTGTCTTAGAGAAAGACGGTGGTGGGATAACAACCTGTGTGAGTTTGTGTTTGGTTACTTGTAACGGCCTCATGGTTGGGGGTACGAACACCATTAGACATACTGGGCCCTAGCTAATCATATTTTCCTAGTGCCTCACTTTAGGGAGCTCAGGCTAGAGTCCTTAAAGGTGCCAGGCATGGGCCTGCAACATTGTCGCCTGTAGGTGTGGTGTTGGTTGGTCTCCACAGTTTGTTGACCCTATTGTGGTGGAGCGGTAGTTGGACCTTACGTTCGTGGCTGCGAGACTAAGAGGTAGTCTCGTGTGATTTGTCCGGGTCAGTTGCTCGTGTCGCGAACCAGTCTTCGTAACTCGAGTGTGGCATTACCCTACTTTAGTTCGTACACTTGAGAGAGGTTTGCCATTTATTTATTGTCGGATGAGCTTTGCTATTATTTTAAAGTTGTTTATTTAATTACAGTTGTAGCACCATGTTTAGATATCTTTATTTAATGTTTAATGTAATTACTTACTCCTGCTTCTCATGTATTTGGGTTGTTTCAGCTTTTTAGGGAGTTTCCCTACTGAGCTAGTGACTTGTGAGGCTCATCCCTACTCCTTTCAGGTGAAGGTGAGCATGAGGGTTCTTAGGCCTCATCTAGTTCGGAGCCACATCGTAGCGGAGTTTGGCCTGCACCTCTAGTAGTGTGATTCTTCTTTCTATTTCACCTTGAGGTATGCCCCAGGTTACTGTACTTTGTATATTGACTTTCATTCAGAACTAGGTATGTATAATTCATGTAAATATGTGTGAGATGTGAAATCTTGTATATGTTTAATGTGCTTTTTATATTTACACGGACATGTGTGTTGATATCCCTTGCAAGGTATCGTCTTGTTCATGGCAGGCAGAGTCGGGTCAAGCTCGTTATTAGGTTAACAGGTTTGAACGACGAGGACTGTCACATCTAGTCACCAATCTGTGATTGGCACTAGATGGGTTTTTAAAAATAAACTGAATGAAAATGGAAATGTTGTTAGAAATAAAGTAAGGCTATGCCCCTGTAGCTAGACTAGAAGGAGTGAGGATTTTTCTTACTTTTGCGTCATCCTTAAAATTTATAATCTATCAAATAGATGTGAAAAGTGCTTTATTAAATGGACACATCAAAAAAAATGTTTTTGTTGAACAACCTCCTGAATTTGAAAATAAAATATATCTTGATCATGTTTTTAAACTCTATAAGGCTCTTTATGGTTTAAAGCAAGCTCCAAGAGCTTGGTATGACCATTTGATTCAATTTTTTTGAATAAAGGATACATAAGAGGTAATGTAGACCAAATTTTATTTACAAAAATTATCAATAATTAGATCATTGTTGTTCAAATTAATGTTGATGACATATTTTTTGGGTCTACAAATAAAAAGTTGTGTATTGAATTTGCTAATCATATGCAAACTGAATTTGAAATGAGTTTGATAAGAGAATTACAATTCTTTTTGGAATTGCAGATACATAACACTAATGAAGGGATATTTGTAAGTCAAAGAAAGTATGTGAAAGAGCTTCTAAAGAGATTTGGTTATCAGCACCTCAAAACTTCAAGCACACTATCATCATCATCATCATCATCAGAGCCCTATCCCATTATTTGGGGTCGGCTACGTGAATTCTTTTCCGCCAAAAATTTCTATCAAGTGTTATAGCCGTTTAAACTCAAGAAGTCCATGTCTTCCTAATAACATCACACCATCTCATTTTACGCCTTTCCCTAGGTCTTTTACTGGTATCCACTAAAATTTTGTCGAGATTTCATGTGCACCAATGTCATTAAATGTAAGATTAGAGAAAGATTCATCTAGTAAGTCAGTAGATCTTAAGACCTATAGAGGTATGATTGGCTCTCTACTTTACCTTACATTCTTTAGACCAAACATTCAATTTAGTGTGTTCATGTGTGCTAGATTTTAGGCCAATCTTAAGGAAAGTCACTTGTTAGCTGTTAAAAGAATCTTTAAGTATCTTGTTGGAACATGTGAACTTGGCATTTGGTATTCCGTTGGTTGCAAATTAGATTTAATTGCTTATAGTTTTGCTAATTATGTTGGTTGCAAGCTTGATAGAAGAGAACTCACAGTTTGTGTCTATATTTAGATGGATGCCTAATGTCACTCCCCGACGTGGAATATTAGAGCGCGCAGTTGTTTTTAGATCATAAGTAGACCAATATATATATATATATATATATATATAATATATAGAAGGAGATGACAACACTAAACCATAAGCCAAAATTAATTCAATTATCAACTCCTTATTACATCCTTAAAACTTTAGAGCCAACTATAGGGCCCATTGTTCAAATACGTGACATTCTCGAATAGGATATACTACTACAGTCTTTATATCAACTCTAAAGGTACTATGCCATTGCTGCATGATGTCTGGGGTGCTCTTCACACTTGCCTCTCCCCTTCAGAATCCACAAGCTCATCAACACTACCTAAAAATGTTTAGAAAAGACAGGTGTGAGCGCTCTAACGCCTAGTAGAATTTACATCTCATTATGCGGACAATGATATAAGTAATTAACATTTTTAAAAAGCAGAATTCTTACAAGGCGAAAGACAAAAGCATGCATGATATTACTAACAACACCAATTGACCGATTAGAGTAGAATACTTAACAGAAATTTCATATCGAATTAGATAGACTTTCGTAAGCATTGAACAAAGAATTCAAGAACGAGTACTTATCGAATGATCAAGAACTAGCCATATTCACACAAATAACACATATTCACATGAACAAACGTATCACATCAAACGAGAGCACATTCACACAATTCTAGCACACATACTAGTGTTATGCCACGCATCACAAGTCCATACTCCTGCGGTTAATAAGTACGTTTGGGCGCTCCTCCCCAGGACCAAACAGAGCCCTTATTTGCACAAGCATTATCAAATGGACCAAAGTCCTATGTTGTGCTATTAAAAAACATATACATATCTGGCCATAGATTTCCAAGGACAATCTCATAATAACAAGAATATGATCATCCACGGAGTTCATGGATATGGCAATAGCTCGAGAGATTAATCCGAACAACATACAACTTATTTTTAAGTTCCATAAACTTTAACGACTTTGACCAAAATAGAATAGGATGCACACAAAATAAAGAGTCATCTAACTCTAGGGAACTTCAAGGTACAACCAATTAGGTCTCTATGAGGAAATCCATAGATTACAGAGACTTTCCTAACTACATATGCAAGGAACGACAGTACATGCAATAATCGGAAAGCATATTTGATAAGGAAAGTCAAGACATAGTAAGGATAATGTAATGAAAACAAAGTAGACTCTATCCTAGCATTTATTCTCACCAACATGGTTATGACATAGATGATATCAAGACGTTTTAACTTTGAGTTGGAACATAAGGATGAAGAGGCATAATTAATAGAGAGTATGCTCAACAACTTCCATATAGAACATTAGAATCATATTCATGTAATTAATGTTTTCAAGATGTGGTTAATGGCTTTTAACGTACAAATGTAGACTAATCAATATGCTGGCATGGCCAAGAAAACGACGTAGACTCACATGCTTGATCCATAACTTCAAATCTAGGGTTCCTAAGATGAAACTATAAACGAAAGGGGTTGCTGGAAATGGAAAGTAATAGATCTATGGCTTTCGTTTTACCCAGTTGGTCTCAGTTGCATGAAACTTGAGAAGAACGGGAAAAGTTCAAATCTTGTGCAAAGTTTTGGAAAAACACTTGATACTCTTTACATGAACGGTGAAATTAGGAAGAATAGGGACGCATAAGAACAGACTTAAAGGACTTTCATATGATATACTCTATGTTAAGTTGATTCTCGAGATTACCTGCGTTTTGTTGATTCTAACACAGGGTTCTTACGGGTCGAAGCAGAAGCTAAGGGATGAAGGATCCTTGAAACCTTGCTACTAGCTCTTCCTCCTTGCTCCTGGAAATTCCTCCCTCGTTCAGCAATGAAGAGAAGTTTAGGGTTGGCTATGGGGGTCTTATGATGGTTTTCATAGTGTTGTGATAGTGCAAATTTATGAGTTTGTAGTTTCCTAACTCTTGGTAGGAGACCTATCATGTTCAGAACTTCCATAGAAGTTGTTTTCATAACAAGTCTGCTCCTATTTGGGGTAGTTCTAGGAAGCCGATTCGAAATCCTCTGTTGGATTTGATTACGATTTATGGTCCATACCATCCACGTTTATCTTAACTAACCCTTTTTATTATCAGGTCTAGATTTAACATGATTTTCTTTATGTTTATCACCTACCGGCCCATTAGTCTTATTAGATCTGCCATCTTTATTTGAACCACTCCTGCAATTATCCTTCATGATAACAAACTCATGTTTACTGTATACTTATTTAATAATATTTAAGAATATATGTACTATAATTTTTTTTCCTAATCCTACACTGATCTGTAACTTCGTCATGTACGAAGTCATACATAATTTGGTCATGATCAGTCGAAGTTGAACTTCGTCATATATGAAGTCCCATTTCGACTGACAATGCTATATCATGGTGTGTCAATTTGATACATCGATTGCCCTTAGACATTGATTGTTGTTATGCATATCGATTGCCTTAAGCAAACATCGATTGATGTTATACATATCGATTGCCCTTAAAAATTGATTACTGACCAACATCGATTGTCCTTAAACATCGATTGCTGACCAAAATCGAATTTCCTTAAACATTGATTGTTGACCAACATCGATTGTCCTTAAACATCGATTGTTGACCAACATCAATTGCTCCTTTAAACTTTGATTGCTAACCAACATCAATTGTCCTTAAACATTGATTGTTGTTCAACAGTGATTGCTCCTTTAAACATCGATTGATGATATGCACATCGATTGCCCTTGGGCAACATCGATTGCTGTCATATTCTACTGATTGCTATTACAAACATAGTTCTATATCGATTGCTGACCAACCCATATCGATTGTTGACTTTTTTTATCTATTTCCCTATCATTTGGTGTGCCTCTAATCAAACCTCTCCACAAATTTATTATTATTATTATTCCTATTTATTTAGGATTTAAAAATCTAGGTTGTTACACCTAATCTCTTGGGCTTCTAAAAAGCAACATTCAGTAGCTCTATCCACTGTAGAGGCTGAATATGTTGTGGTTGGTTATTGTGGCACTCAAGTTCTTTAGGTGGAATACCAGCTCCTAGAGTATAATCACAAATTGAGTTGTATTCATATTCTATGTGATAACACTAGTGCAATCAATCTGTCTAAAATCCCAATTCAGCATTCACGAACAAAACACATTGAAATAAGACACCCTTTTTTAAGACATGTGGTTGCTAAGAAATCATTTGAGCTTCACTTTATTGAAACTGAAAAGTAATTGTAGACAATTTCACTAAGTCTCTCTTAGAAAGTAGATTTACATCTTTAAGGAGAGAGCTTAGTTTGTGCAAATTTAAACATCATTGATATCTTCCATCTCATTTTTGTAAATAAAAGCCTTCTTGTTCTTGCTAATAAATTCATGCTTCTCACATTGCATTGGCACTTTGGTATATCAAATAGTGATTTAAAGAAGGGCAAGTGAGACTTATCTAGACACTTTCACTATGCGTGAGTATATGTCTCTGCCAAGTATTAAGAGTCTTTTATGCAATCGTTGATGGGGAGACTTGTCATTCAATAAAACATTCTTATTGGTTCTACGTTCACTTCATTCAATTCTTACTTCAACAATAATTTTCATGTTCATCCTATGAGGGGGAGTTACATGTAAGGGGGAGTCATTATCAACTCTTCACTCAATTTTTCTTGTTAATGCAAATATATTCATGCACAACATCAAAAGAAAAATAATCAACAACATGGAAAGATACAAATAGAGCAATGCAAATTCTTGTACCGCTGAGTAACCAGGTCATCTCACCTAACCAAGTGGTTTGTCTCGCGTCAAAAGGTGGAATACAAGCTTTTCATCTCTGTGTAAGATAATGCAAATTAAACCACTAAGTAATCAAGGGATCTTGCATCTGGTAAATGTTACCTTTTACATTGAAAAGTGAGATTTAACCAATTTATTCTTGTATTCTTTCTAGGAAAAATGAAAGGAATTCAAAATAGTCAGGACAAAAAGTAAAAGACCTAGATACAGTTCATGAACAATGAGTTTAGACCTATTATTTTACATTGTGTTAAATGCAAAGCTAATAACCTCATATGTTAAACACTTTTTCTAACTCATATAGGTTACTGTGACTTACATTTGTATTATTATTTTAACTACATTCAAATCATTAATCTTACTATACGTTGTGCTGGTGTGTCTTTATGATTAAATTTTGTTTCACAATAGAAAAATGCAATAATTTCTCCCATGTGCTAATATCACTTTAACTCACTCATTTTTTTTGAATAGTTATCTTTTACAAATGGTTGATTTATGTTTAAAAAAATTGTTGTGCATTTATATCTTACAATTGCTTTTTTTTTCTTTTGTAAAAATGGTCCTCAAGGACTTATTCTAGGAGAGTGCACCCTCCCCCAGAGGGGGAGAATGTTCCCACTCCACCAGAGAAGCACCTGGGCCAGGAATATATATAAAAGAAAGGATTGTACAGCAGGACTCCCCGATCATAATAATCTGATATGAAGAAGACCAGTTTTATCTAAAATAATAGGGCCTTTACACATATTAGGGACACTGCTAGACCCTTAAAACACCTTGTTCTCCTTAGACTGACAACCATAATTTGCTAACGCATCAGCCACCTGGTTAGTCTGCCGATATACATGACTAATCAAATAAGAGTTCCTTTGTATCATGCGCTAGCATCCCGCCACCAACGATAAGCATGCCATGAGGGGCAAATGCCAGCCTTGAAAGAATTGACCAATGCGAGAGAGTCAGATTTAACAATAGATATCAGAAGCCCAAGGAAATCAGTCAATCGGAGACCATCACAAAGAGCTCTAATTTCAGAAATCATACTATTGCCAGAACCATAGTAGTGGGCAAAAGCCACCCAAACAGATCCCTGCATATCACAGATACAGCCTCCTCCCCCACAATCTCCTAGATTACCCTTGCTTGCGCCATCCACATTCAAACAAAAATCTTTAATTGGAGGAATCTAGCGGATCAGCTTCAATTGTTTAGTTGAAAAATTAGGAGAGAATCCAAACTGCTGGAGAACCTGCAACTCATGAGACAAAGGAGCCACTTTAAAATGCTTTTAGCAAGAGAGTGAGATATCATGAATTTGATGTTATTGATCGCCACCCCACTTAAGGCCTCTTGGATTCAAACCTGGCCGCACATCTCCCCTTCCATATTTCCCAAAGCATTAGAATAAGGCAGTGAAGTGAGAGAAAGCCAAAAGGAGTGGAAATATTTGTGAGTAGCAGAAAACTCCATACTCTAGCCGTGATATGACTGTGAAGGTGAATCTTGGGACTGATAAGAGGGTAGAACCAATTCCAAAGGGAAACTGCCAGATCGCCATTGATAAAGAGATGATTATAATCCTCATAGTTAGGAGTCCTACAACAAGAGCAGCAAGAAGCCAGTTGAATACCACTTTCAGCAATTCTCTGATCCACAGGGACCCCTCTATTCAGAATTTTCCAGCAAAACAAAGAAGCTCTTCTATAGTATATGCCAAATTGTATTGAGAGCAGGACGCTTCACACCTAATGATCTAACCAGGTTGTAAGCTGATTTAGATGAAAAGAAACCATCCTGAGAAGCCCCCCAAACACACTTATCCTCACCCCCTGAAGAACCCTGCTAGGGAGAAGAGATCTTATAAGATGCTCGGTATTAGATATAACCTGCTGCAAAAGAATCCTCCCACCATCATAAGTAGCACTGGGCAACTCAGCTAGAGGCCTTTTGCCAAGCCAAATATCAGATAAAATGTCAATTTTATTGCCTTTCCCATGAATCCATCTAGTGTTATTCTGAACAAGTTGATGAGCGACGTCTGGATTTTAGAAGACATGCCCGGAAAGTTGTTATGACTGCCAGATAAATAATGTCACGTCCCGAGAATTACGCAGCGGATATTAGTTCGAAGAATTCGAATCGATATCCCGAGACGTGGACAGTCGGCAAATAAGCCTCTAGCTAGCACGCACTAAATGTATATCAACACAACATCATAATAGGGCCCAACTGATGAACTCAAAAAATTATATTCAAATCTCAACTTAATGTATTCCAAAGGAACTGTACAACTCTTAGACTATGGGATAACAAAACTAGACTCAATAAAAAGGAAGAACATTTACCCCTCACTCCTACTACATGTTCTAACTCTCAAAATAAACTACTATAACTAGACTCATAATTGGGACGCTCATCACTCGGACGCATTCCCATCTCGGCTTGCTCTTCCTCTTGAATGTCATAGTCACCTAGATGGGTAAAAGTAGGGGATGAGCAAACTAGCCCAGTAGGATTTACATCTCAATGTGCGGGCAATGATATAAGTGATTAGCAATTTAGAACTAGGTAAGCATGATGAATGTCATGATGTGCATGTACGAATAAAACCCGTTAAAACGGACACATGAAACAAGCTAGATAGAGTGATCATGATAGAATAAGATCTGGAACGATATAACAAGAGAGAACTAGCAATAGATCACTATGTACAAGCACGCAAGATTTCACTTGATGTCAATAGTTTTCAAGAAAACAGATATCACTAGTTGCAATATATGCAAGATGGCCATATCACGCAATCAAGCAAGCAAGATTGCACAAGCACGATCAAGTAACACTAATCAGGCACGTAAACACTAATGTACACCAAGGAAAGATCCACCAAGAGTGCACCAGGTCACGTGTATGTGGTTATGTATCTAACATTCAACACGCAAGCAAGTACTCCCAGCGCAGATGCAACGCTATAATCATTATACCCCATGGTTAACAGTATATTTATGACTCGCCGTCATTGGGGCTAGACTGGAGCCTTGGACACACGCCGTGCCCTGTCAGCATCTCATGTAAATTTTTAAATGTAGATACCCACAGTCATTAATAATGGCCAATGAGAGTTTCAATAAGTCAGCATGTGTAATGTCATGTTCATGATGAGGATGGAACAAGTAATAGAACATGATTTCATGAGAACAGTGGTCAAGAAATAAATTCGGCAGAGAACGGTACGATTTATAATTTAGTTCAATCTTACATTAATGGTTTTAGTCTAGATTGTAAATCACGCTCACGAGAACAAGAAGAAAGGAAGTGCACGCCCTAGATGTATAAGTGTGTTGTAGTGATGCAGCGTGTCAATTCACAATCTGTCGGTCTCAAACTCTCGAAAAAACACTTAACATGATGGCATGCAATGAACAATGCATTTAACTACATATGGGTTACCAGATTTTAGATAAATTTGTCATTTAAGCAAGCTAGAATTGCAACAAGAGTAAATCACAAGTTCATGTATGATCATATCATTAGAAAACAATTAGAATAATATTCATGTAATAAGGATTTTTCAATGGGTTAACCACTTTTAAGCCATTAAGTAGACATCATGTAATGATTTGACCCAAGACATGCAATTTTTGCAAAGGTAGTGTCGACACACCCCTTACAGGTGTCGACACAATGCTTCAAACACAAGGCAAAAAAAATGCAGAACTGGTCAAGTAGTGTCGACACTAGATCAAGTAGTGTCGACACAATGCTTCAAATACAAGGCAAAATGATCAAGTGGTGTCGACACAGGATCAGGTAGTGTCGACACAGTGCTTCAAATACAAGGCAAAAAGGTCAAGTAGTGTCGACACTAGATCAGGTAGTGTCGACACTAGAGACCCTTCCCAGAACACCTTCTGGGCCAACCTGGGACACTGTGTCGACACTAGATCAGGTAGTGTCGACACTAGAGACCTTCCCAGAACACCTTCTTGGCTGGTTTGGGACAGTGTGTCGACAATAGATCAACTAGTGTCGACACTAGAGGCCCTTCCAGAACAAAACCTATAGGTCAAGTGTAACCCGAAAACATGTCTCATGCAGCGATTCACTTGCCCATCTTATAACTCTCTAGCTAATGACATTTAGATAAAATGTTCAACATGAAAGATGACGAAGACAACTATTAGAAGAACTTTTATGAACGGGGTTTGATCAACTTCGGTCTTCAATCCCAAGAAACACATGAAGAACATAAGGCTAATGCATCCCGAAATCGCAGTATCTTGCAGTGACTCTCTTACCATGCTTATAACTCTCAAACGAATGACTTTTGACAAAATGTCCAACATAAAAGATGATCATGACTACAGTAGAAGAACGATTATGAAGGAAGTTTAGTCTAATTGGTCTTGAATCGCATGCATAAGAAGAAGAACGGGAAAAGCCCTAACAGTGCGCGACTTTGGAGAACACTTATAACTCAAAATATACTCATTATAATTCCATGAAACCAGTGGGAACGAAAGTTAACTTGATGCTCTACACATTGGTATAGGATATGTTAACGTTTGGCCCGAGAAAACCTACCTTATGGGTTGAAGAAGTCTCATTTTTCCAAAAAACCTGTGTTCAGACCACTTGGAGGAAAAGCTTACTGCTCCGTTATACTGCATGGAATTAGGCATTCCACTTGGGTTAGAACGTAGACTTGACCCTCTTTCCAGGGGTATAAGCTTGCAGGTTTGGTTTAGGTTGACCCACCTTTGGTCGACTTCCCGACGACTGTCTACGCAGGTCGCAGCAGACTCAACGGGGAAGAAGATGAGTTTCTTGTTGTCGTTCCACAACTCCTAAGCCACCAAGAGCTCCCCCACACGACCCAGCAAGTTCTAAAACTCGTCCCTAAGATTTGGCGAAGAGTTTTTAAGCAACCATGGTGTTTTAGGAGTCCTATTGTAACTAGGAAAGCTGGGTTGCGGTTTTGGCTGTTAGTTTCCTATTGTTTGAGGATTTCTTCCTCTCTTTGAGTGTGTGAGGCTTTAGGAACCTCCAACCATAGATAAGCATGAATTTGGGTTGCCAAGAATGCATGATTGCATCCCAATCCAACTCAAATTGCCTCTTCCTAATTTCAGCCTAATTAAAGTTACGAATTCCCTGCATTTTCTAGCTTTATTTGATTTTTGGGCCAAATGATGTTCATTGGCCCAGTTATGATATTGGGTTATTAATGTATAATGTTGGAAGTCTCTCCAACACTTTTATTTAATTTTTTGATTGCGTCGTATTTCCGTGTTAACGGTTTCCGACTTGTTATAGCACGTACGATAACGATGCGTATGTTTTACATACTTGGATATCATGGAATTATTTATTTCTATTTATTTGAATTCTTATATAGCTAAAATTTCGGGGTGTGCTACACCCTCCCCCACTTAAGAGAATTTGGTCCCCAAATTCATGTATATAAAAAAAAATATTGTCCAAGTGAGGTGTACTTACTTGTGAATAGCTCCGGGTATCTTTTGCGCATTGCTTCCTCGGTTTCCACGTGTCGTCCTCATCCATACGTTGATTCCATCTAACCCTTACTAGTGGAATAACCTTGTTCCTTAGTTGGCGCAGTTCCCGGTCCACGATCTTAATGGCTTCTCTTGATATGTTCCGTCTTTGTTGAACTCCAGAAGCTAGTATTCTATGACATGCCATGGATCTCGTACATACTTTTTCAACATGGATATGTGGAACACATTGTGTTCCATCCATTTGTGGTGGTAAAGCGAGACGATATGCCACCTCGCCGACTCTTTCAAGGATTTCTAAAGGCCCGACAAACTTGGTGACAACTTGCCTTTAATACCAAAATGCCTGATCCCACGGCCTGGAGACACCTTTAAGAATACATGTTCACCCCACCTGAAACTCCAGGTCTCTCCTTCTGTTGTCTGCATATGCCTTTTGTCTTTGCTGCGCCACTGCCATTCTTTTCTTAATAAGCTTTACCTTCTCTGTGGTTTCCCTTATCATCTCGGGTCCCAGCATTTGTCTTTCGCCAACTTCATACCAGCATATTGGAGATCGGCAACTCCTGCCATAGAGTGCTTCAAATGGTGCCATTTGAATGCTAGCTTGATAGCTATTATTGTAAGTGAACTCCACCAGAGATAAGTGTTCGTGCCAGCTACCTCCAAAATCTAGGACACATGCTCTAAGCATATCTTCAATGACCTGGTTGTTCTCTCCGTCTGTCCATCTGTTTGTGGATGGAAAGCCGTGCTAAAGTTTAGTTTAGATCCCAAGGAGTAATGCAGTCCTTTCCAAAAGTGGGATGTAAACCTAGGGTCTCTATCAGACACGATAGACACCAGTACTCCATGTAGTCTGACTATTTCCTTCACATACAATGCAGCCAGAACGTCTACTGACCACTTGTTCTTCACTGGCAAGAAGTGAGCTGACTTAGTTAAGCGGTCGACTATAACCCAGATACCATCGAATCCACCTCTTGATTTGGGTAGTTCGAAGATAAAGTCCATCCTATACCTTCCCATTTCCATGCCGGGATTTCTAGGGGTTTAAGTTTTCCTGCGGGTCGCAAGTGTTCGCCTTGACTCTTTGACATGTTAAGCAGCGGGTGATATATTCCGCCACGTCTCTCTTCATATTAGGCCACCAAAAGCTTCTTTTCAAATCTTGATACATTTGGTGGTTCCAGGATGAATGGTATACCTGGTCTTGTGAGCCTCATCCATGATCATTTTCTTTGTCTCCGCATGGTCGGGTACACAGACTCGATCCTGGAACAATAGTCTTCCATCTTCAGTTATTGAGAAATTCGGCCTCTGGTCTAGATTAGCCTTAATCTCCATAAGTACAGGGTCATTATCTTGGAGTGTTGTGATGTCCTCCAACAGTGTAGGTTGTGCTCTAACACTAGCAACAAAGCATCCCGTCTCTTTGATGTCAGCATCAATATTTAACTTGACGAAGTCTTCTAATAACTTCCATTTGTCCACCATTAACTTGACAATGTGATCATTGGCTTTCTACTTAGAGCATCTGCCACAACATTTGCTTTTCCTGGATGATATTGGATCGTGAAGTCGAAGTCTTTGAGATACTCCAACATCTCCGCTGGTCATATTCAAGTCCTGCTGAGAAAACAGATACTTCAAGCTTTTATGGTCAGAAAACACAATGAATTTCTCACCATATAGATAATGACGCCATATCTTCAAGGCGAAGACTACAGCAGCTAGCTCCAGATCATGTACAGGATAATTGTCCTCGTGCTTCTTCAATTGTCTGGAGCGTAGCATATAACTTTCCGTTTTGCATCAGCACACAGCCAAGGCCGATCCGGATGCATCGGTGTATACTTCAAAACTGCCCCCAGCAACTGGCAGGGTCAGTACGGGTGCTAAGGTAAGGTGCTCTTTTAATGCCCTGAAACTTTCTTCACATTCATCATTCCATGCAAATGGATTCTGCTTCCTGGTAAGTCTGGTCAATGGTACAGCTATCTTTGAGAAATCTTGATGAAGCGGCGATAATAACCGGCTAACCCAGAAAGCTTCTAATCTCCGACACAGTTGTCGGCCTTCCCAGCTCTTTACCGCCTCCACCTTAGATGGATCCACAGAGATTCCATCCTTGGATATGATGTGACCAAGGAAGGACACTTCCTCCATCCAGAATTCACACTTACTAAGTTGGCATAGAGTTGATTATCTCGGAGCACTTGCAGAGCAACCTTCAAGTGTTCTTCATGTTCTTCTTTGGATTTGGAGTAAATAAGGATGTCATCAATGAACACCACTATAACTAGTCCAAGTATGGCCTATAGATATTGTTCATAAGTTGCATGAAAGCCACTGGAGCATTGGTTAAACCAAACAGCATGACTACGAACTCATAGTGACCATATCTACTCTGGAATGCAGACTTGTGAATATCCTCTTCCTTTATTCTTAGTTAATGGTAGCCTGATCTTAGGTCTATCTTAGAAATATTGTGCACCAGATATCTGGTCAAACAGCTCATCGATGCGGGGCAGTGGATACTTATTCTTTATTGTCAACTGGTTTAACTGACGGTAATCAATGCATAGCCTCATTGTTCCGTCCTTCTTCCTGACAAATAGCACTGGCGCTCCCCACGGGGATGTGCTAGGCCTGATAAAACCCTGATCTAGCAATTCTTGGATCTTCCTCTTCAACTCCTGCAATTCAACAGGGGACATACGATACGGAGCCTTTGAAATAGGGCTACCCCGGGGAGTAACTCAATGGTGAAGTTTACCTCCCGCTCAGGTGGTATACCAGGTAATTCCTCTGGAAACACATCAGGATAGTCTCTGGCTATTGGATGTCTTCTAGGGTTGGTTTCTTCTTTTCAGTTGCCAAGACGGAAACTAGGAAAGCATCACAACCCTGGTTGATCAGCTTAGAAGCCTTTAGGGAGGATATCAAGATAGGTGTGTTTGTGATAACGGGTGCCAAGTAGTGATAGAGTTGGAAGGTTTGGTCTCTTAAAAGTGACCCTCCTATGGCGACAGTTTACATCGGCATCGTATTCAATTAGCCAATCGACACCCAAAATGGCATCGTAACCCTTCATGTCTAAGCAGATAAGGTCGGCAGGGAGATTGTGTCCTCCAATTAAAGTTTCACATTTTGGCAAGTAGTGAGTGAGTTCAGATTCTGAGCCTAGTGGAGAGGCTACAGTGATCCTAGATTTCAAGGGTACAGGTTTGACAGGTAGAGTTGCAGCAAATGTGGTGGAAATAAACGAATATGCAGCTCCAGTATCAATAAGCACAAAAGCAAGTTGAGAGTGTATGGAAATGGTGTTGAACCACTTTATGGTTGTCCTTATATTTTGGTGATAACAAAACTTATGATAATTTTATATATATCTTTGTTGATTAAATACTATTGAATATTTTGTTTCATCTGAGTCGCATCAATCTCATAGAAAAATGCTAAGTCTTCCATTGATGCATATTTGGCGCACTAAAATGATAAAGTCGATGTCTAACTCATATACATCAATTCTATTTAAGTGCCAAAGCAACAAGCGCAACGATTTGCTAAGAAGTCGATGCCATACGATTCATAAGTGTTCGCAACGATTTCTTCTGTAAGCGCAACGATTTGCTAAGAAGTCGATGCCATAACGATTTCATAAGTGTTTGCAACGATTTCTTCTGTAAGCGCAATAATTTGTTAAGAAGTCGATGCCATAACGATTTGATAAGTGGCCATAACGATTTCTTCTTTGAGCGCATTGATTTGATAAGAAATCGCTCCAATAACGATTCCTTAAGTGACCGAAAAGATTTGATAAGAAGTCGATGCCATAACGATTCATAAGTGATCACATCGACTTCTTCAGGTGATCAGAACGATTTGCTTTCACAACGATTTTATAAGTTACACAACGATTTGATCATGTAACGATTCGTTAAGTGAAACATCGATTTTATCGTATAACGATTGTCTTGTAAGCGCAACGATTTGCCTTCCATAACGATTCTCTAAGGCGCATAACGATTTGATAAGTGAGCACAACGATTTGTTCTCACAACGATTTCTTTAGATCGTAACGATTTCTTAAGTGAACGCATCGACTTGTCTTTCACATCGATTTGTTCATAAACTTGCAACGATTTACTTGTAAGTGAACAACGATGTATAAGTCATATTCACATATATTTCTCTTGAATATTTTGAAAGTGTTTTGGCGCTCATTGAAAAGTCAAATATCTTCTGACAAAAAGCTGCATGCATATTTCAGAGTCTTGTCAAATAGATATGAACTACTATTCAGAATGTTAGCAGAAAACAGTAGTATGCACTGATATCTTAAAGACACTCTTTTATGCTAACACTCTTCTATGCTTACAGACCTCGAAGACCACCAGAGTCTGATTAAGACAAGAAGAGAAAGATCAACAATGGCTAGAACTCCAACGGATCTCTTCAACGGATCCATTCAAATTGATCATATAAAAGAAGAAGCTTAGCTGAAGAACAGCAGAGCCTTTTCCTGAACATCTTTGAAGGAGTGTACATCCAAGTGAGAAACCTCAAACGCCACATACACTCAAAGCAAGAGAGAAGAGCTCGAGCCAAATCTGCAGAAGCTTTCAAAGCAGAAGTCTTCATCGCCTTCAAGCCTTCTCTCTTCCATTCTCCCTGTGCTCATTGTAATCTTGGGGGAGAGTCTGTGACTGTGAGCTAGAGTTCATTGTGTCCATCTTGTAATAGCTCCCAGTCTGATCTTTCTTTTCTAAGAAAGACTCCTGTCCAGCTGTAGGACTGTATACAGTAGATAACCATCTATGGGTTTGTGTCTAGCTGAACCAAACTGGGGTTTGTACCAGTTGATAACCTAGCTAGGGGTTAGTGTCTAGCAGAACCGCACTGGGGTTTGTTCCAAGAGGTTTGCTTCTGAGCCTGTAAAAGAAGTGGGCTGCCTTCTTGCCCGGGAGAGAAGAGACAGTGGTGGGGTATCCAGGGTGTTGTAGTGTCCTTGAAGGGGACTGTACCTTCGGTTAGTGAAATCCCAAGAGTTTGCTTGGGGACTGGACGTAGGACTTCCATGTGGGAAGGACCGAACCAGGATAAATGTCCTGTGTCCTTTGTGTGATTGTTTATTTGCTTCCGCACTGCACTCTTTATCACACTAACACTAACCAAACTTTCAAGTGTTAATTTTTCCTGTGTGCTTAAGTTTCCTTTGTTGCAGGAAATCAGAAAAACCTATTCACCCCCCCCTCTAGGTTAAGTTGCTGCCGTACCAACAAGTGGACCAACAAGTGGTATCAAAGCGGGTCTCTGAACTTTCAAGAAGATCCAACGATCTTAGAGCAAAGATCCATGGCAGCTCAAGGATATGCTGAAGGCCAATCCGTCACCAGACCTCCATTCTTCGATGGAGAAGATTATCAATATTGGAAGATGAGGATGGAGTGCTTCATTCGAGGCACAGACTTTGATCTGTGGCAGGTAATTGAGGTAGGTGATTACGTTATTATTCCTGCAGAAGGTACTACTGCTATTACAGCAGCAGATAAAGTTAAATTATCTTTAAATTTTAAAGCAAAAAAACTATATATGTTGTGTTTTATCTAAAACAGAATTCAGTAGAGTATCTGCATGTAAATCTGCCAAAGAAATATGCGATAAACTGCAGGTAACCTATGAAGGAACAGATAAAGTAAAACAAACTAGAATAGACATTCTTGTTGCACAGTACGAGCAATTTAAAATGCTTTCAAATGAAAATGTTACTACTATGTATAATCGTTTTTCAACTATAGTAGCAGGATTAAACTCCTTAGGTAAAAATCTATCTGACGAAGAAAATGTTAGAAAAATACTTAAATCCTTAACTATATCATGGACACCTAAGGTAACAGCTATAGAAGAAGCCCATGATTTAACCAAATTGTCTATCGATAATCTAATAGGTTCTCTCATGGCTCATGAAATAAATATAGAGCGACTATCTGAAAGTTCATCCAAAATGAAAAGCACTAATGCTCTTAAAGTTGCAGCTGCTCCTTCCACTTCTTTTCTTCTAGTTCAAAAGATGCAGATTCTGAAGATAGTGATGTAGATGATGTACTGTCCAAGCTTCAGAAAATTCTCAAGAAGAAGAAAAATGGATCAAGAAGGATTCAAAAGAAAGATAAAAAAGAAAAAGAACCAGTCTGCTATGAATGCAGAAAACTTGGACATCTGAGACCAGATTGCCCAAGACTCAAAAAGACTGGTCAAACCGTGAAGCCTAAAAAGCAGCACAAGAAGTTTAAAAGAAAAGCCATGGCAGCTGCTTGGGAAAATGATGAGGTCACAAGCACAGAATCATCAAACTCAGATTCCGAAAAGGAGCAAGTAAATCTAGCTCTCATGGTGGGACTAGATGAGGTACGCTCTGACTCATTTTTTAATTGTTGCACAGATTCAGGGTCAGAATCAGAAGACTTAGAAGAAGTCTTTAATGAACTGTATGAAAAACATAAGGGGGTGTAAAAGAACTAAAAAATCTGAAAAACAACACTATTTGCTTAGAAAACACCAATTCTGATCTTAAATCCGAACTGGAGCAACTAGAAAAACAATTAAAGGACAATAAAGATAATATTTATCTTTTGAATGAAGATTTAAAAAATAAGGACAATGAAATGTTAGAGTTAGAAGTAAATTAAAAACTCTAACTGAAGAAAATCTCTACCTAAAAGAATCAGTTACAAAATTAACAAAAGGAAAAACTTCTTTAGCTCTATGTTTAAAAGGGTCAAAATCTGGAAATAACAAACAAGGGCTTGGATACATACCTCCAGAAAAAGGAAAACAAGCCATGATTCCAGAAAAATATCCCCTACCAAAATTTGTAAAAGAAACCAGATGCCCCAGAAAAAGGCCCCTGTAAAAGAAAAGTCTACAGAAATCACGTTCTAAAAACTTAGCACAAAGAAAATAAGAACAACAAAACAATCTATATTCATTGTTGTTTCATTGCAATAAACTAGGACACACTGTAAACACCTGCACAACAGACACTTAGTTTGGATCCCTAAAGGATATTTTCATGCTTCTAACCATCAAGGACTAAAAGGATTTGGGTACCTACCTTTGAGTAATTTTCTTGCAGGTTAGCTTGGAGCATCAAAAACCAAGGATGCTCAAGGCAGGAGTGACTACAGACTCTTCATTCAATCTCATCTGAAGAAAGAATAGTCACAAAATTGAATTGGTCTTTATTACTAACAATTATTTGCAAGTTTCATTCAGGTGGAGTCTCTCAGTCAGGGGGGGCACAGACTAAGGGGGAGTTATTCATTTTTGTCTTTATTACTAACAATGTTGAACCCCTCAATGGTAAGAATTCTCTCAAAGGGGGAGAGAAATGCATGGTAAGATCCTTCCTTTTTGGTTTGTGACAAAAAGGGGGAGAGTTTGTATGAATTTCTGAAACCTCTATGCTTTATATATTTTTATCAGAAAATTCACATAAATTTTGTCATCACCAAAAAGGGGGAGATTGTTGAACCACTTTATGGTTGCCCTTATATTTTGGTGATAACAAAACTTATGATAATTTCATAATATCTTTGTTGATTAAATACTATTGAATATTTTGTTTCATCTGAGTCGCATCAATCTCATAGCAAATGATAAGTCTTCATTGATGCAATATTTGGCGCACTAAAATGATAAAGTCGATGTCTAACTCATATACATCTATTTCTATTTAAGTGCCAAAGCAACAAGCGCAACGATTTGCTAAGAAGTCGATGCCATAACGATTTCATAAGTGTTCGCAACGATTCTTCTGTAAGCGCAACGATTTGCTAAGAAGTCGATGCCATAACGATTTCATAAGTGTTCGCAACGATTTCTTCTGTAAGCGCAACGATTTGTTAGAAAGTCGATGCCATAACGATTTGATAAGTGGCCATAATGATTCTTCTTTGTGCGCATTGATTTGATAAGAAATCTTTCCTATAACGATTCCTTAAGTGACCGAAAAGATTTGATAAAAAGTCGATGCCATAACGATTTCATAAGTGATCACATCGACTTCTTCAGGTGATCAGAACGATTTGCTTTCACAACGATTTCATAAGTTACACAACGATTTGATCGTGTAACGATTCGTTAAGTGAAACATCGATTTTATCGTATAACGATTGTCTTGTAAGCGCAACGATTTGCCTTCCATAACGATTCGCTAAGGCGCATAATGATTTGATAAGTGAGCACAACGATTTGTTCTCACAACGATTTCTTTAGATCGTAACGATTTCTTAGTGAACGCATCGACTTGTCTTTCACATCGATTTGTTCATAAACTTGCAACGATTTACTTGTAAGTGAACAACGATTGTATAAGTCATATTCACATAGATTTCTCTTGAATATTTTGAAAGTGTTTTGGCGCTCATTGAAAAGTCAAACATCTTTGACAAAAAGCTGCATGCATATTTCAGAGTCTTGTCAAATAGATATGAACTACTATTTTCAGAATGTTAGCAGAAACACAGTAGTATGCACTGATATCTTAAAGACACTCTTTTATGCTAACACTCTCTATGCTTACAGACCTCGAAGACCACCAGAGTCTGATTAAGACAAATGAAGAGAAAGATCAGCAACGGCTAGAACTCCAACGGATCTCTTCAACGGATCCATTCAAATTGATCATATAAAAGAAGAAGCTTAGCTGAAGAATAGCAGAGCCTTTTCCTGAACATCTTTGAAGGAGTGTACATCCAAGTGAGAAACCTCAAACGCCAAATACACTCAAAGCAAGAGAGAAGAGCTCGAGCCAAAAATGCAGAAGCTTTCAAAGCAGAAGTCTTCATCGCCTTCAAGCATTCTTATCTTCCATTCTCCCTGTGCTCATTGTAATCTTGGGGGGAGTCTGTGACTGTGAGCTAGAGTTCATTGTGTCCATCTTGTAATAGCTCCCAGTCTGATCTTTCTTTCTAAGAAAGACTCATGTCCAGCTGTAGGACTGTATACAATAGATAACCCAGCTAGGGGTTTATGTCTAGCTGAACCAAACTGGGGTTGTACCAGTTGATAACCTAGCTAGGGGTTAGTGTCTAGCAGAACCGCACTGGGGTTGTTGTTCAGGAGGTTTGCTTCTGAGCCTGTAAAAGAAGTGGGCTGCCTTCTTGCCCGGGAAAGAGAAGAAGACCTGGTGGGGTATCCAGGGTGTTGTAGTGCCTTGAAGGGGACTGTACCTTCGGTTAGTGAAATCCCAAAAGTTGCTTGGGGACTGGACGTAGGACTTCCATGTGGGAAGGACTGAACCAGGATAAATCTCCTATGTCCTTTGTGTGATTGTTTATTTGCTTCCGCACTGCACTCTTTATCACCTAACACTAACCAAACTTTCAAGTGTTAATTTTTCCTGTGTGCTTATGTTTCCTTTGTTGCAGAAAATCAGAAAAACCTATTCACCCCCCCCCCCCCCTCTAGGTTAAGTTGTTGTCGTACCAACAAGTGGACCAACAAATGGTACCTTCCCCATACCCCCTTCCTCGGGTAGGTCGGCTTCTATGACAGCATTAAGGCGTCCCTGACGCCGTGGTGCATTCTGAGCTCTACCTGGTTGTTTCTTCATCATTGGACAATCAGGAATACGGTGGTCACGACCACCACATCGCAAACATGCCCCGAGCTTCTTCCAGCATTCCTCCGCTCGGTGTCCTGGTTTATCACAGAATTGTAGTTCTCAACCAACTGCCTACCTTCTATTTTAACTCTTTTGTCTCCCGCAGCATCTCTTCCGGTATTCGGCTCTTGTTGTTGTTGTTGACGTTGTTGTTGCGAAAGGTTGGGGCAATATTAGGTGCTCCCTTTTGACGAAGACCGGCTTGGAGTTGTCCTTGCCCCTCATGCCCTCCACTTTGGCCATGGTGTGTCTCTACCAGCTGAGTCTTTGGACCATCTCCGTGTAAGTTTGAATATTGTGTGGTCCGAGCCTTTCATATGAACATGGGCCTGAGCCCGTCCATGAAACGGTTAGCCTTTAATCTTTCTGTTCCCCCAAAATGTGGGGCATATACAGCAAGTCGTGCGAACTGAGCCTCATACTCAGCCATAGACATCCCTTTCTGATTTAGTGTGGCAAACTCTGCTGCCTTCTTCTCCTTGACTCTCTCAGAGAAATACTTTCCTCGGAATATCTCCAAGGAATCCGGCCCACTCATGTTCAGCTACGTTTGGCAGGTGGGCCGAGGTGGCCTTCCACCATGCTCGAGCATCTTTAGTAAATTGGAAAGTGGCCAGTACCACTTTCTCTCTGTTGGTGCATTGCATTACTTGGAAAATCCTTTCTATCTCCTCTTGCCAATGTCTGCCTCATCTGGGTCAGGGGATCCAGAGAAACGAGGAGGGTTCAAACTCCTAAAATTCTGGTGCAGATCACCGGCTCCGTTCCTTGCAGCTGCAGCCTGATTTCCAGCCTGAACTACATTTTGCAGGGCCTGCATAAGTCCAGCCACAGTGTCTGCATAGCTTGCCACTGGTTGCGAGCCATTGCAGTTGTGTGAGAGTGTTATGAGGACTCCTGAGAAAAAGGATGGAAACCAATTAATGTCTTCAGATACATTATAAGAGTTAATAGGTAGGAGTGTTTAATTCTTTCTAACATATTCCCAGTCTCTACCCATTCTCACCAGGAACTGTATTTAATTTTTCATGACCTAGGTTCCATAGGTATTCCTATTCCTGAGACATATCCTATTTGGTATTCCTAGGCTCTGATACACTAAACTATCACGTCCCGAGAATTACGCAGCGGATATTAGTTCGAAGAATTCGAATCGATATCCCGAGACGTGGACAGTCGGAAAATAAGCCTCTAGCTAGCACGCACTAAATGTATATCAACACAACATCATAATAGGGCCCAACTGGTGAACTCAATAAAATTGTATTCAAATCTCAACTTATTGTATTCCAAATGGAACTGTTACAACTCTTAGACTATGGGATAACATAACTAGACTCAATAAAAAGGAAAATACATTTACCCCTTACTTCTTACTACATGTTCTAACTCTCAAAATAAACTACTATAACTAGACTCATAATTGGGACGCTCATCACTCGGACGCATTCCCATCCTCGGCTTGCTCTTCCTCTTGAATGTCATAGTCACCTAGATTGGGTAAAAGTAGGGGATGAGCAAACTAGCCCAGTAGGATTTACATATCAATGTGCGGGCAATGATATAAGTGATTAGCAATTTAGAACTAGGTAAGCATGATGAATGTCATGATGTGCATGTACGAATGAAAACCCATTAAATAGGACACTGAAACAAGCTAGATAGAGTGATCATGATAGAATAAGATCTGGAACGATATAACAAGAGAGAACTAGCAATAGATCACTATGTACAAGCACGCAAGATTTCAGTTGATGTCAATAGTTTTCAAGAAAACAAGATATCACTAGTTGCAATATATGCAGGATGGCCATATCACGCAAGCAAGCAAGCAAGATTGCACAAGCACGATCAAGTAACACTAATCAGGCACCGTAACACTAATGTACACCAAGGAAGATCCACCAAGAGTTCACACAGGTCACGTGTATGTGGTTATGTATCTAACATTCAACACGCAAGCAAGTACTCCCAGCGCAGATGCAACGCCAGTACTCATTATACCCCATGGTTAACAGTATATTTATGACTCGCCGTCATTGGGGCTAGACTGGAGCCCTTGGACACACGCCGTGCCCTGTCAGCATCTCATGTAAATTTTTAAATGTAGATACCCACAGTCATTAATAATGGCCAATGAGAGTTTCAATAAGTCAGCATGTGTAATGTCATGTTCATGATGAGGATGGAAACAAGTAATAGAACATGATTTCATGAGAACAGCGGTCAAGATAAATTTCGGTAGTAGAACGGTACGATTTATAATTTAGTTCAATCTTTACATTAATGGTTTTAGTCTGATGTAAATCACGCTTACGAGAACAAGAAGAGAATGAAGGATCGATATTAATGAATGGAAAGATCTAGAAGGGGGGGGATGAATAGATCTTAGCCACTTTTGCGGAAGCTTAAGTAATTTGAAAATTATCTAGAGCAGAGGTAACATATCAGTGAAAGACTACAGATCTAATTAGAATTGAGTGAGTTGAAAAACTTAGATGAATAACAAGTGATTAAGTGAATTAAAACGAATCCTATGCAAACATCTATCGGATGACTCAATCAAAACCACAGAAGACAAGTGCACAAGGATTTTTAGGTGGTTCGGAAATCACCCATGTGATTCCTACATCCCCCCTCACAACTGTGAGGCTTCACTAACACAACTGGGTTACACACCCAAGGGAGCCTGACAACTCCAACACTGGAGAGCTTACAACTCACACCACTTCTAGAGCAAGACTACTCTAGAAACACACTGAGCAAGACTACTCAAACTAACCTTGAGTTGACAAATCAAACTGAGCTCGACGGCTCACAACAACCTGAGCACAATGCTCACACAAATTGAGCACAATGCTCACAATTAAACTTGCTAGACAACAACTTAAGACTTAGATCCTCTAGCAACAGATCTAGTCGAAGTTTGAGAACTCTAAAGAGAGTTATGCAGAAGCACTTGCATAATCTCAAGAGATATCTCAGAAGAACAGAAGAAATGTAAAATTGAATTGAAAGTCTTCGTTCTTCAGTGTACTCCCTTGTAGAGACTTGAATTGGGAAGAAGAATGTGAAGCTTGAAGTCCAAGTCGATGCTCTGCAATCTGAGAAGTTGGATCTTCCTCGAGTTCTTCACCAAAGGAGTCTTCTACAGGATCTGCTTCCTTGGAATGCTTCGAAGGAATCTACAGGAATCAAATTCCAATTCCCACACCTTGAATTGGTGGGAATTAGTCTTCTGGAAGCAATTGGAAAGCAGAGGAGGAGACACGAGCTCTTCTGGCCGCCAGGAACTTCTTGGAGGCTATGAGAGAGTTGGTTTCTTCTCTTTCTTGAAAACAGGCCGAAAAGAACCTTTTATACCCTTAGGATTTCAGGATACCTTTTGGGGTACAAGGGCACGCTTCCCAAGAGATTCTGATCGCCCTAGAAGGACACGTGGCAGCCATCAACTTTTAAGATGAAAAGTTTCGTAGTGTGTCGACCTGCCCTGGTGGTTGTGTCGACACACTGTCCCAAAGATGGAAAAATCTGTTCTGGGAGAGAAGGTCCCGTGTCGACCTGCTCTTGAGTGTGTCGACCTGCTGTCCCAATTCCTCAAACTGGCTGTTCTGGGAACTGGGTCTAGTGTGTCGACCTGCTCTGGGAGTGTGTCGCCTGGGTACCCTTGATCTCTGGAAAACTGCCACTCGTGTCGACACACTCTTGACATGTGTCGACACACTCTTGACCATTTTACACAATTTCCCTTTGAATCTGTGTTGATGTGTCGACACCATTGATGGGTGTGTCGACACATCTTTTGCATAAAAAGTTTGTACCTGAAAAAATAAACACAATATCATTAGTAAATGATTTATCTACCATAAATGATAAATGTGGTTTGAAAAATGCTTTTTGAGCATGACTTTCAGGTATGATGCTTTTGACATGTTTCAATTAAATTGCTTTAAGAACACTTCTTGTCATCATCAAATAGGAGGGAAATGATATGAATTAGGCATTCAACCCAACAATCTCCCCCTTTTGATGATGGCAACATTAAATCCATTTTTGAATGTGGTTTTGATGAAGTGTGATTTTGAGCAATTTTTGATTGTTTAAATTTTGTTTCCCTTTTTGTTTATACTTGACAAGGTCCTTTTGATATTGTTCAGTAACAATTGATGATTTGTTTGTGAGTTACAATGTTACTTGAAATTAGAAATTTTGTGCACACAAGTCAAACAATTGGACAAGTATTCAGACATAAAGACAAAGATTTGCATTCACAATCACACTGCTTTGTATTGAAGCCAAACAACCATGTCATTCATTTCAATCAAATATCATTACATCATTACTCATTACATCAAGATATAATTCTTCTCCCCTTGACATTATCAAAAAGAATATTCATTAGGTAGAAGATGGAGGAGGAGGAGGAATTGGAGCAAGAAGGATCTCAATGTCTGACAATCTCTTTTCCATTGACTTCATGCTTGACTTATCTGTCATGGATAGTTGTCAGCCGAGTGTGAAGGTAATGCTCATTCTATCAGATGCTCTATCAAGGTGCTCTGAGTTCTTTTCAATTCATCTGAAGCAAGTTGAGAACTTGATGAGCCAGCTGACCAACAGGTCTTTGCAAGATTTTGAACTCCTTGGTCAAATCTGTGAGCTGCTTGTCAATGTGCTCATTGAAGTTCCGCATACTTTCCAAATCATCCACAAAATGAGCAAATGACTTGGTGCTGGAAATCTCATGCAATGTTTGGTTGGTGTTGAAGACATCTGCTTGGGAATTTGCCAAAATTCCCTGAAGAACTTTCTCCAACTTGTCTTGATGCTCTTTTAGCTCAAATAGGAATCTCCCAGAGTTCCTATAAGTCTGTTAAATCTCTGAGCTGCATAATCTGAAGCTGCCTTCTGCTCAATAAATTTGGCAGATATTGAGTTTTCCAGTCTTTGAATCCGTAGCTCAAAGATGTGGACATGGATTGAATGGAGGAGTGAAGGATTCAAATTTGTCATTGAGGAAAGATATCAATTCTGGTGGAACAGGAGGCCCACCAGAAGATGTGGATGGTTGGAATGAGGGTGAGGAGAAAAATGAGGAAGCTGAGGTGAGAGAGGATCATGAAAAGGACTGACATTTTCATTAGGAGCTTGATGCTGATCCTCATACATAGGAGGCTGATCCTCTTGACTTAGGGGCTGGTCCCCTTCAGCTGGAGGCTGTTCTCTTGTGCTTGGGGCTGATCCCCTTGAGCCTGAGGCTGGTCCTCCTGAGGTTGGGGCAGTTCCCCTTGGTCTTGAGGCTGTTCCTCTTGAACTGGAGGAGCCTCAACCACAGCTGGTCCTCTTCTAATTTGATTTCCCTCCAATCTAAATCCCATAAAATTCTGGATATTCTTGAAAGTGTAGATGTTGGACTTGGGAATGGATTGGGATTTTCATTTTCCAATGGCACACCAAAGTGCTTGAACACTGAGGTCAGATGTGCTCCATAAGGAAGTGATCTCTTCAGGTCTGTCCTTGTTGTTTCAGATATGATTTGATAGAGAATCACATGGAGGTTGACCTTGATGTCTTGATGTCTTTCACATGCAAAAGAGGATGAACCTCTGAATGTCTGTCAACCTATCCCTCCCACCACCTTGAGGGGTAATATTGTGGTTAAATGTGGTGGATGACCCTTACACAGGTGGAAAGGTATTGCATTAAACCTGGTTACATAGGTCTGTTTGGGATCTGATTCATCTGCAGGAAGCCTGTCAAAATGGAGTAGGCTTCATGTAAATTGAATTCAAACTCATGGTAGTCTGCCCCTTCATCTGGTACTTTGAAAATGGAGGCAGCTACTGCAGTTGGCATGTTTATCTCTCCCCTTGACTTTGGATTCAAAACCTTTTCTGTGCAGGTGAGGTTCTTGTAGAATTCTCTAACTAACCTTGGATAGCAGACTTGAAATTCAGATATAAGGGTATCCAAGATTGGAAGGAGAAGTAGGTTTGAATTTCGGGGAGAGAGTCTGCTAATTGGGTGTCTGAAAGGTCTAGTATTCTTGGCTTCAAAATCAGTTGGCAGCACTCACGGATTCTGAGGGAATGTCCTCTTGAGAGTCAGAAGAGGAGGAGGAAGATGATTCCTCAGGATGGTCAGAGGAATCCCGGAAATCTCTGGTCTAGGGTTTGAAACTTGTCTACCTCTGCCAGTAGTGGAGGTCCTACCTCTCTTTGAAGCTCTGAGAGGTGCAGAAGAGGATCCTGGAAGCTCTGTAGGATCATTTCTTCGCTGGTTTTCTTTCCATCTGGGCATCGGCACTGGCTGCCGGAACCGACCTTGAAGAGGCCTGAGACCTTGCGCCACGGCGGGGACCAAGCTTGCGGACCATGGTGCAGGAGGAGTGGAATTAGGAGAGAGGAAATGGAGGATAGAGAGATGATGGAAGGGGGATGAGAGCTTGAGAGAAGTTTGAGAGGATTTCTTGCCGGAAAGGAGTGGAAATGAGGCCGTCGGGTCGACCTGACTTCCAAATAGAGAGCAGTGGTGTGCTGCCCCGCAGGAACAACAAGGATTTAAGGTGTGGCCCTAACGGGCTGCTGAAAAGGATTTCTGGCAAGGGGTGTGTCGACACAGGAAGAGGGGTGTGTCGACCTGACCAGAGAGTGTGTCGAACAGGTCACATAGTGTGTCGACACAGCCTTGAAGAAAGTTTGAATTTTGAAGAGGAAATTTTGAGAAATTTGATAACATCTTAGATGATTAAGAATGAGAGGAATTATCATTTCAAGGATTTTTAAGGGGCTTAAAAAATTCATTTGTTATATTTTGCAAAAATGCATCACAAATAAGTTTTTCAAGCAATTTCCTAACAGGATATTAGCATTCCTAGACTTGAGTCAACAAAATGATAAATTGAGGGATATAATGTATTTAACAATCAACTAAGAACTACCATGTTTCTCAATTTTCAAGAATTAAAGATGTCATCTAGACCAAATACAATTTTGTTGAAATTAAAACACAAACTTAAAGAACAACTTGATGAAAGAAGAAGATGATTCTTTCTAAACAAATCTCCAATAATTTTCATATTTTTGTTCTTTTAACAAGCTATCAAATGATATAAATCTCTTTCACTCAAGTACTAGTGCTTTTTACACACCATAGTCCCTGGATACTTAAGATTTAGTCATTGTCAAGTCTCAAAGGGGTAAATGATGACCTTTTGACATGAAAATATACGTTTTGTAGACGCCAATATTTCCAGTTACTCAGTCATCATCAAAAAGCATAGCACATTTTTGCTTAGAGTTGAATTTATTTTCAATTTTGATCCCCTTTGAACAGAGTTAGCAATAATGCCTCATGACATGCATGGCACTTCATTCATTGTGAAGGTGTGCAGTTTCTCAGCACAGATGCCATTGCTCTGTTGGATTTTACAAGATTTTGGAGAGTTTGTGAGATAGAATTCAAATACATCCAGTCATCAGTTGCAAACAAGGAAATTTTTAAGTTCAAGACACAAATTGTATTTAGTTTAGGAAGAGATCTGAATTTCTGTGGATTGAGAGACATAGTGGAAGTTGATTAGTAAAAATATAATGTATCACTCAAGGTTCATTTTGAGACTCTAGACTTTAGAATGAGGACATCATGCAAGGAATTGATGAAATGCAAGAAGGGTTTGAATTTGCAAAAAGATGACTTGTGAATTTTCTAGCTCCCCCTGAGATGATGATTTCAACCATTTTTCATCAAAATAAAGATATGCAATTTTGAAATCAGAAAAGAAATTTTCTTCTTGGACAACAAAGAACTTCTCCTCAACAATTGTATATCCATTTCTTGGTACTTGGCGGAGACACATACTCTCGCATAGTGAAAGTGTCCAGACAAGCATAACCTGTCCTTCTCCAAGTCACCATTTGATATACCAAGAGATTTCAATACAATAAGAGTTGAAGACTTCATTATCAAAAAGAAATGGAAGTTAAAACTGTGCAAGTTTTGAAATCAGAAAAGAAATTCTCTTTGAACAATAAAAGCTCCCCCTCAACTATTGCATATCAACTTCTTAGTACTTGGCGGAGATATGTTCTCACGCATAGTGAAAGTGTCCAGACAAGCATAACTGTCCTTCTCCAAATCACTATTTGATATACCAAGAAGTTTCAACACAATCAGAAGTGAAGAATTTATTGTAAAAAGGAAATGAATTGAAAAAGAGAGAGATATGAGCAATGTAGCTTGAGGAGCAAGGAGTTATGAAATGCAAAGAACTCCCCCTTAGACAATGCATAGCACTCAACCCAAACCTTAAGAGAGATCAGAAGATGGACATTACAAAGACCAAGTTCTCTCCTTAGTGATGAAATCTGTTTTCAGGAAGGGGTTTAGTGAATATGTCTGCAATTTGTTTTTCAGTTTCAATAAAATGGAGTTCAAAAGATTTCTTTGCAACCTCATCTCTCAAGAAATGATGCCTAATTTCAATGTGTTTTTTCTGGAGTGCTGAATGGGATTTTTAGAAAGGTTGATTGCACTTGTGTTATCACATAGGATGGGTACACACCCTAAATCTTGGTTGTAATCAAGAAGTTGATGTTTCACCCAGAGAATCTGAGTTCCACATCTACCTGCTGCAACATATTCAGCTTCTGCAGTTGACAGAGCTACTGAATGTTGCTTCTTAGAAGCCCAAGATAAGGCACCCACCTAGAAATAGACACAAACCACTTGTGCTTTTTCTATCTAACTTACACCCAGCATAATCAGCATCACAATAGGCAAACAATTCTAACTTGCAACCAGCAGGATACCAAATTCCTAAGTCACATGTTCCAACAAGATATTTAAAAATTCTTTTCACAGCAAGCATATGACTTTCTTTAGGATTAGATTGGAATCTAGCACATAAGCACACACAAAACTGAATGTCAGGTCTAGAAGTAGTAAGGTAGAGCAGAGAGCCAATCATACCTCTGTAGTCTTTGGATCTACTGACTTACCAGATGGGTCTTCTTCTAGCTTAGCATTTATTGCAATGGGTGTACTTGAATGTTTAAGGTTCTGATAGTCAAACCTTTTCAGTAGCTCCTTGACATATTTGGTTTGACTGATGAAGATTCCTTCATTTGTTTGGTTAACCTGCAATCCCAAAAAGAATGTTAAATCTCCCATTAAGCTCATTTCAAATTCATTCTTCATTTGATTTGAAAATTCAGTGCAAAGGCTTTTATTAGTTGATCCAAATATATGTCATCAACATAAATTTGGACAACAATTATTTGATTTTTTACTGTTTTGGTGAACAATGTTTGATCAACATTACCTCTAGAATATCCTTTTTCAAGTAAAAGGAACTCAACCATAACTCTTGGAGCTTGTTTAAGACCATAGAGTGCCTTATTAAGCTTGAAAACATGGTTAGGATATTTTTCATTTTCATATCCAGGAGGTTGTTCAACAAAAACATTTTCCTTTATATATCCATTTAGAAAAGCACTTTTGACATCCATTGATAGACCTTAAATTTCATGGAGGATGCAAAAGCAAGGAAAATTCTCACAGCTTCTAGTCTAGCTACAGGGGCATAAGATTCTTCAAAGTCAATTCCAAATTCTTGGTTATACCCCTTTGCAACTAGCCTAGCTTTGTTTCTAATTACCTGACCAGATTCATTCAATTTATTTCTGAAAACCCATCTAGTACCAATCACACACTTGTTACTAGGTCTAGGTACTAATTCCCATACTTGATTTCTTTCAAATTGATGAAGCTCATCATGCATAGCATCAATCCAATCAGAACTGGATAAGGCTTCATCAATTGACTTGGGTTCAATTTGGGAAATTAGAGCTAGTGAGTCTTCTTCAATGTTTTGCAAAAAGATGATCTGGTCCTAACTCTATCATTTAGGTTGCCAACTACACTGTCTAATGGGTGATCTCTTAGAAAACGAGGTTCAGAAATTACCTGTTGAGAAGTGCCCACTTCTGGGACAATGTTACCTGAGCCACTTGAGATGGTGTGTTCAGGTTCTCTTCAATGATTTCAGACTCCTCAACAGTTGGTGAAGAGTCCACAATGAGGTCATCCTCTTCATTGTCTTGTTTTTCCCTGCAAGATTTAGAATCATTAGTGGAAAAGGAATTTTCATCAAAAATAACATGTGGAGATTCTTCAACAGTTTTGGTTTTTAATATGTACACTTTGAAAGCCCTTGACACTTCTGAATAGCCAAGGAAGATGGCTTCCTGACTCTTAGCATCAAACTTGTCAAGGTTTTCTTTGTTGTTATTGTGTACAAAGCACTTGCACCCAAAGATTTTAAAATAGGAAACAGTTGGCTTTTTGGTTTTCAACAATTCATAGGGGGTTTCTTGATTTTTGGTCTGACCAATGCTCTATTGAGTATGTGGTTTGCTGTGTTCACAGCTTCAGCCCAGAAGGATTTGGGCAAATTACTCTCAAAAGCATGGTTCTAGCCATTTCCACAAGAGTTCTGTTCTTTCTTTCCACAACTCCATTTTGTTCTGGAGTTCTTGGTGAAGAAAACTTGTGGAATATTTGAAATTCAGCACAAAAATCAGAAAAGGATGTGTTCTCAAATTCACCCCCATGATCAGTTAAGATGTTTTTGATTTTATATGGATAAGTGGTTAAGACAGTGGTACAGAAATTCCTGAATTCAAGGCATGCATCACTTTTGTGGGATAGAAAAATAACCCAAGTAAATCTAGTAAAATCATCAATGATTACAAATCCATATCTCTTGCCACTTAAGCTTAGAACTCTTGTTGGCCCAAAAAGGTCCATGTGAAGAAGTTCTAGTGGCTTAGATGTAAGTACCTCATTGAAGGTTTTAAAAGATTTTCTTGTTTGTTTTCCTCTAGAACAGATCCCACAAACTTGATTTTCAACATTAGAGAAGGATTCAGGAAGCCTTTAACCAAATTCAGTCTTAACAACTTATTTATTGTTCTGAAACTTGCATGGCCAAGTCTTTTGTGCCAAGTCCATGCAATTTCATTTTTATTTGCAACAAAACAAAGATTTTCAGAAAAGTTTTTATTAAGGTTGATCATGTAGACATTGTTTTCTCTTTTTCCAAAGAATTTGATTTTATCAGTTGATGAATCAATTATTTTACAAAAATCAGATTCAAACACAACTTTGTGACCTTTGTCACATAGTTGGCTAATACTGAGCAAATTATAATCAAGTCCATCAACTAACAAAACATTATCTACTGAGTTTGAAGAAGTTTGACCAACCTTTCCAGATCCTATGATCTTTCCTTTATTTTTACCTCCGAATGTCACTGACCCTCCCTCCTTTTCAAGCAGGAATGAGAATTTGGCTCTATCTCCTGTCATATGTCGTGAACACCCACTGTCAAGAAAATATATTGGTGTTGGGTGCACGACCTTCCTGCAACAAGATCATGGAGAGAAGATTTTGGTACCCAAACAGAGTTGGGACCATCAGAATGATTTAACAAATACATCAAATCCTTTCTCACCCAAATTTGATTTGTTTTTGACTTTTGTTTTGTTACTTTGGTGTTTTCAGCCTTTTTCTTTTTGTTTGTTCTTCTTTAGGAATGAAAGCACCAAGATCTTTATTTTTGGTAGGAGGGGAGTTTTTCATTTGAAAATTTGAGTTCAGAGGAGGAGGTGGAATCCATGGATTATGTTGGTACATCCAGAAGTTTGGATAAGGGTATTGAGGATAATACCAACAGGGATTTTCATACCATTGGTTCCAAGGATTAATCCAATTTTCTTGAAGAGTTGTCTTGGAAGTCCAAGGTTTTTCATGGATTATTTCTTTTCCCTTTTTCTTATTTTTCAGATTTTTATTTGAATTTTTGGTTGAGCTGTTTATGGTTTTTGGTGTTGAGCAGGTCGACCTCTCCTGTACTGGTGTCGACACATCAGCCACAGAAGTCTTCTTCTTGTGGACTAGTGTCGACCTGTCAGGGGACTGTGTCGACCTGATAGTCTTCTTTTGTTTTTGAGTTTTTGTTTGTTTGATGTTTTGTTTGGGGTTTTGTTTGCTGTTTGTTGGATTTCAGTGTTTTCCAGATTAGGACCCTTAACAAATTTAATTAATGGTTTTTTTCCCCTTTTTCTCACCAGATTTATCTTTTGTTGGTTTCTTTTTGTTGAATCCTAATCCATGATGTGGTTGTCATGTTGGATCCTAGCAATGCTTCTAGGTTATCTTGGCCTTTTGTGAAGGTTTGGATAACCTCCTCCCTTTCCTTTAGCTGGTTTTTAAGAATTTCAATTTCTTCAATTTTCTGTTGTTTTTCTTGTTTTTCAATTTCCAGCTTTTCATTAAATTTCTGAATTCTTGGGAGGCCTTCTGAGAGGCAAGTTTTAAATTATCAATTAGGTTCAGTAATTTTCTTTTTCTTCAAGCAATTCTGTTACTTCAGATTCCAGTTCACAGGTTCTATTGTTTGAAGATTGGTTATGGTAAAGATTTTCAATTTTCTTTTTGATGTGTTTGTTTTCTTTTCTCATTTCAGAGTATCTTTCTACCAATTCTGCATACACATCCTGCCAATCTTCAACACTATAATCTTCAAAGGAAGTATTTACCTTTCCATCTGTGCTGTTGGCCATGAAGCAAACTTCCTCACTCTCTGAGCTTGAGGACTTCTTCTCTTCTTCTTCCTCACTTGTGTCTTCATCAGACCAAGTGGCTACCATGGCCTTGGGCTTCTTGTATTTCTGGAATCTTTTGTGCTTTTCCTTTTGTTCTCAGGACACTCTCCCTTCATGTGTCCTGGCTTGTTGCACCTGTAACAGATAATATTCTCATCAGGTTTATGATTCTTATTGAAATTGGAAGAGGAAATGTTCTTCTTACCTGAGGGAAATTTCTTTTTCCCAGTCATTTTCCCTTTCCTATATTTCAAAAATTTCCTGAATTGTCTGGTCATGAGGGCAATCTCATCCTCATTCGACTCAGATTCTTCAGAACTTGTTTTATCCTGATTTTTATCTTTGTTGCTTGAAGAGGCTTTGAGTGCCATAGGCTTGGTCTTAATTAAGTGTTCTTCATTTCTTTTTAAGTTGATTTCATATGTCATTAAAGATCCAATCAATTCATCCAAAGAGATTTTGGACAGATCTTTTGAATCTTCAACGACAGTGGCCTTTGTATGCCAAATTGAAGAGAGTGAACGCAAGATTTTTCTTACCAAGTCTGCATCAGTATACTCCTTACCCAAAGCCTTGAGTCCATTGACTATCACCATGAATCTGGCAAACATTTCAGAAATAGATTCATTAGATTTCATCATAAAGAGTTCATATTCTGAAACTAAAATATTTGCCTTGGTCTCCTTGACCTGAGATGTTCCCTCATAGAGTAATTCGAGTTTATCCCACATTTCTTTGGCAGATTTGCACATAGAGATTCTCGAATACTCCTTGGGATGAACAGCACATTGAATCATGTTCATGGCACTGTAATTCAATGTGGCTCTCCTTATTTGTTCCCTCGTCCAGGTTTCTTCCTCACCCTGGTTTTCATAGGGACCAGCCTCAACTACTTTCCAGATCTCATAGTTCTGGGCCCTTAAGAATACTTGCATTCTGTTCTTCCAATAAGAATAGTCCAAACCATTAAAGAATGGTGGCCTATTTATGGAATGGCCCTCAGCTATGAAACCCTTTGAGTCCATGACACTTAAGTAAATGCACAGAGAAAGAGTTAAACAAGCAAGCAAACAAACAAGCAAACAATCAAACACTCAATACTCAGAAACAAAAACTGCTCAGTTCAAATCAGATCGATGTAAACCCGCTCTGATACCAATTGAAGGATCGATATTAATGAATGGAAAAGATCTAGAAGGGGGGGGGATGAATAGATCTTAGCCACTTTTGCGGAAGCTTAAGTAATTTGAAAATTATCTAGAATCAGAGGTAATATAATCAGTGAAAGAACTACAGATCTGATTAGAATTGAGTGAGTTGAAAAACTTAGATGAATAACAAGTTGATTAAGTGAATTAAAAACGAATCCTATGCAAACATCTATCGGATGAATCAATCAAACCACAGAAGACAAGTGCACAAGGATTTTTTAGGTGGTTCGGAAATCACCCATGTGATTCCTACATCCACCCCTCACAACCTGTGAGGCTTCACTAACACAACTGGGTTACACACCCAAGGGAGCCTGACAACTCCAACACTGGAGAGCTTACAACTCACACCACTTCTAGAGCAAGACTACTCTAGAAACACACTGAGCAAGACTACTCAAACTAACTTGAGTTTGACAACTCAAACTGAGCTCGACGGCTCACAAAACCTGAGCACAATGCTCACACAAATTGAGCACAATGCTCACAATTAACTTGCTAGACACCAACTTAAGACTTAGATCCTCTAGCAACAGATCTAGTCGAAGTTTGAGACTCTAAAGAGAGTTATGCAGAAGCACTTGCATAATCTCAAGAGATATCTCAGAAGAACAGAAGAAATGTAAAATTGAATTGAAAGTCTTCGTTCTTCAGTGTACTCCCTTGTAGAGACTTGAATTGGGAAGAAGAATGTGAAGCTTGAAGTCCAAGTCGATGCTCTGCAATCTGAGAAGTTGGATCTTCCTCGAGTTCTTCACCAAAGAAGTCTTCTACAGGATCTGCTTCCTTGGAATGCTTCGAAGGAATCTACAGGAATCAAATTCCAATTCCCACACCTTGAATTGGTGGGAATAGTCTTCTGGAAGCAATTGGAGAGCAGAGGAGGAGACACGAGCTCTTCTGGCCGCCAGGAGCTTCTTGGAGGCTCTGAGAGAGTTGGTTTCTTCTCTCTTGAAAACAGGCCGAAAAGACCTTTTATACCCTTAGGATTCCAAAGATACCCTTTTGGGGTACAAGGGCACGCTTTCCTAAGAAGATTCTGATCGCCCTAGAAGGACACGTGGCAGCCATCAACTTTAAGATGAAAAGTTTCCGTAGTGTGTCGACCTGCCCTGGTGGTTGTGTCGACACACTGTCCCAAAGATGGAAAAACTGTTCTGGGAAGAAGGTCCCGTGTCGACCTGCTCTTGAGTGTGTCGACCTGCTGTCCCAATTCCTCAAACTGGCTGTTCTGGGAACTGGGTCTAGTGTCGACCTGCTCTGGGAGTGTGTCGACCTGGGTACCCTTGATCTCTGGAAAACTGCCACTCGTGTCGACACACTCTTGACATGTGTCGACACACTCTTGACATTTTTACACAATTTCCCTTTGAATCTGTGTTGATGTGTCGACACCATTGATGGGTGTGTCGACACATCTTTTGCATAAAATTTTGTACCTGAAAAATAAACACATATATCATTAGTTAAATGATTTATCATTACCATAAATGATAAATGTGGTTTGAAAAATACTTTTTGAGCATGACTTTCAGGTATGATGCTTTTGACATGTTTCAATTAAATTGCTTTAAGAACACTTCTTGTCATCATCAAAATAGGAGGGAAATGATATGAATTAGGCATTCAACCCAACAGAGAAATTAAATGCACACCCTAGATGATAGAGTTTTTAGTTGAGCACGCGTGTCATTCCAATCCGTCGGCTCAAACTCTCGAAAACCACTGAACATGATGGCTGCAATGAACATGCATTAACTACATATTGTTTTACAGATTTTTAAGATAAAATTTTTGTCAGTTAAGCCACTAGCATGGTAACAAGAGTAAATCACAAGTTTCATGTATGATCATATCCATTACAAAGCAATTAGAAATTCATGTATTAATGATTTTTCAATGGGTTAAACACTTTTAGCCATTAAGTAGACACATGTAATGAGTTGACCCAAGGACATGCCCATATTTTTGCAAAGGTAGTGTCTACACACCCCTTACAGGTGTCGACAAATGCTTCAAACACAAGGCAAAAAAAATGCAGAACTGGTCAAGTAGTGTCGACACTAGATCAAGTAGTGTCGACACAATGCTTCAATACAAGGTAAATGATCAAGTGGTGTCGACACAGGATCAGGTAGTGTCGACACAGTGCTTCAAATACAAGGCAAAAAGGTCAAGTAGTGTCGACACTAGATCAGTAGTGTCGACACTAGATCAAGTAGTGTCGACACAATGCTTCAATACAAGGTAAATGATCAAGTGGTGTCGACACAGGATCAGGTAGTGTCGACACAGTGCTTCAAATACAAGGCAAAAAGGTCAAGTAGTGTCGACACTAGATCAGGTAGTGTCGACACTAGAGACCTTCCCAGAACACCTTCTGGGCCAATCTGGGACAGTGTGTCGACACCAGATCAGGTAGTGTCGACACTAGAGACCTTCCCAGAACACCTTCTGGGCTGGTTTGGGATAGTGTGTCGACACTAGAGGCCCTTCCAGAACAAAACCTATAGGTCAAGTGTAACCCGAAAACATGTTTCATGCAGCGATTCACTTACCCATCTTATAACTCTCTAACTAATGACATTTAGACAAAACGTTCAGCACAAAAGATGACGAGCACAACTAGTCGAAGAATTTTGATGTTGGGGGTTTGATCTAATTAGGTTTCAAATCCCGAGAAACACATGAAGAACATAAGGCTAAGTGCATCCCGAAATCGTAGTATCATGCAGTGACTCTCTTACCATGCTTATAACTCTCAAAAGAAAGACTTTTGGACAAAACGTCCAACATAAAAGATGATCGTGACTACATGTAGAAGAACTTTTATGAAGTTAAGTTTAGTCTAATTTGTTCTCAAATCGCGTGCATAAAAAGAAGAACGGGAAAAGCCCTAACAGTGCGCGACTTTGGGAGAACACTTATAACTCAAAATATACTCATTAGAATTCGATGCAACAGTGGGAAACGAAAGTAACTTGATGCTCTACACATTGGTATAGGATATGTTAAGGTTTGGCCCGAGAAAACCTACCTTATGGTTGAAGAAGTCTCATTTTTCCAGAAAAACCCGTGTTCAGACCACTTGGAGGAAAACACTTACTGCTCCGTGTATACTGCATGGAATTTGGGCATTCCACTTGGGTTAGAACGTAGACTTGACCCTCTTTCCAGGGGTATAAGTCTTGCAAGGTTTTGTTTAGGTTTGACACACCTTGGTCGACTTCCCGACGACTGTCTGCGCAAGTCGCAGCAGACTCAACGGGGAAGAAGATGAGTTTCTTGTTGTCGTTCCACAACTCCTAAGCCACCAAGAGCTCCCCCACACGACCCCAACAAGTTCTAAAACTCGTCCCTAAGATTTGGCGAAGAGTTTTTAAGCAACCATGGTGTTTTAGGAGTCCTATTGTAACTAGGAAAGCTGGGTTGCGGTTTTGGCTTGTTAGTTTCCTATTGTTTGAGGATTTCTTCCTCTCTTTGAGTGTGTGAGGCTTTAGGAAACCTCCAACCATAGATAAGCACGAATTTGGGTTGCCAAGAATGCATGATTGCATCCCAATCCAACTCAAATTGCCTCTTCCTAATTTCAGCCTAATTAAAGTTACGAATTTCCCTGCATTTTCTAGCTTTATTTGATTTTTGGGCCAAATGATGTCCATTGGCCCAGTTATGATATTGGGTCATTAATGTATAATGTTGGAAGTCTCTCCAACACTTTTATTTAATTTTTTGATTGCGTCGTATTCCGTGTTAACGGTTTTCCGACTTGTTATAGCACGTACGATAACGATGCGTATGTTTTACATACTTGGATATCATGGAAATTATTTATTTCTATTTATTTGAATTCTTATATAGCTAAAATTTCGGGGTGCTACAAATAACGTCTTCTAGCCTAAGAAGCCCAGAAGGAGGAACCATGATGAATATTCCAAAGGGACTTAACTACCAAAGCAATCTAAAACCTACTTGATGCTTCGAACACCTAGACCACCTTCAGCAATAGGATGTTGAATGGTGGACTAGGCCACCCAGTGACGCCGACGAGTACCATCTGAGCCATTCCAGAAAAAAGCAGCAGAGATGTTTACTATATAATTTAGAATACTACTCGGAATGGAAGAAGAGGCAGCCAGGTAAACCGGTAGGGAAACTAACACTGAATTAATGAGAGTAGCTCTATCAGCTTGTGATATGAGTCTAGGCTTTCAGGAAGCCAGCATACTATTAACCTTCTCAATAAACAGAGTGAAATCAGAAGCAAGAACCCTACCTGGTCTCAAAGGAATGCCCGAGTAAACAAGGGGACCACTTTGTCTTTTGAATCCAGTCACCATCTTGATCCTGTTAACAGCTTGAGGGGAAGCCTTATCAGATAACATGAAGCAACTTTTTGTAGAATTAATGTGCTGCCCAAAGGAGGTTGAATATCTTTTCAAGAAGTCCATCAATTTCATAACATTGTGGATTCCCCCATTCAGAAAAATAAGGGTGTCATCTACATAAAGAAGATGGGAAATAGGCAGGCAAGCTCTAGGCCCAGCATAAGGATGGAGATCTCCCAAGTAAACCAGATACTTGATACCTTTGTTGAGAGCTTCTTCCATAAGGATGAAAAGAGCAGGGGCAATTGGATCACCTTGTCTTAAACCCCGAGAGGAATGAAAATAGCTTGTAGGCGAACCATTGAATAATATAGAGAACCAGCAATTAGTGATCAACATACCAATATAAGAGATAAATCTGTGCGAGAATCTAAATTTTTTAAGCACCACAAACAGAAAATCCCACTCCACACTGTCATATGCTTTCTTGATGTCTAGCATGAACAACACATTATGCCCTCTAACCTTCCTGCCAATATCTCTCAACAGTTGTCTAGCAAGGGAAACATTATCAAGAATAAATCTGCCTTTAACAAAAGCATCTTGCTCATCTGAAATTACCTCAGGAAGGATATTGATCAACCGGCCATACAGGATCCTGGAAGCAATTTTCTAACAGAAGTTGCACAGACTAACCGGTCTGAAGTCCTCATAGGAAGCTGAGTTCTCAGTCTTGGGGACCAAGGCAATCAAAGAGGAAGTGACCCCTCTAGGAAGGGGAAATCCCTGGAAGAAGCTCATAACCGCAGCTATAACCTCCTGGTGAATAATGTCCCAACAAGAAGTAAAGAAGTGGCTAGTGAATCCGTCTGGACCAGGGGCACTATTAGAATTCAAACTCCAAACAGCCACCTTGATTTCATCCTTAGAGGGGATAGCAATAAGATTCTGATTCTGGTCCTCCGATACAATTGTGGGAATAACTTGAAGGAGGGAATCATCGATAGCATGTTCCGAGGATTGTAGAAGAGACACAAAGTAGTTAACAGCCTCCTGGTCCACATTCCAGACTCCATCAACCTGAAGCCTATGAATATAATTCCACCTCTTGTTACCTTAGACCATAGCGTGGTAGAAAGTTGTGTTTTTATCACCACTGTCCAACCATTGCATGCGAGCTTTTTGTGCCCAGAAAAGTTCCACACAGCTGATAGCTTTCCTCAGATTAGCTTTGCAGCTCCCATGGCAGAGCGGTTCTTAGGAGAAGGATCAGCATCAAAAGCCTCTTGCATCACCCTGGCCTCCTCTTCCTATTTAAGCAAATTATCATTAATGTTGCCAAAGGTCACCTTGTTCCAGATACGGAGAGCCCCTCTAACCGCCTTCAGTTTTAAATGGAGAACAACAATAGGGTTATAGTGCCACCCTATGGGAGCTTCCCAAGCAGCTTTGACAGTATCCGTAAAAGTATCATGAGAAGTCCACATGGAAAGAAATATAAACCTAGTAGGAGTCCGAGGTGAAGGAGAGAAGGTGACCAGAAGTGGAGCATGGTCAGAAGGACCTCTAGGAAGGTGCCTAACCTGAAGGCCAGTGAAGCTATCACCACAAGAAGAATTTCTGAGGAACCTATCCAACTTGGCTCTGACAGACGCACGCCCAGTGCGATTATTAGACCAAGTAAAATTAGAGCCAATGTAACCCACTTCCATAAGAGAGGCACCCGAAATAAAAGCGTTGAAGTCCAGCATTCCATGCAGGTTAACAGAACTGCCACCTTTCTTCTCATAGGGAAGGGAGACAGTTAAAATCACCCCCAACTAACCAGGGTACATCCACATTACTAGAAAAACTGAGCAAATCATCATAAAGGGTACGTCTACTTTCAGCATGGCAGCTAGCATAACCAACCGTTATAAGAAGGAGGACCCAGTCATCCTTCACAGCAGCCATTGTAATATGTTGGTCAGAGCAGTTAAACATTTGAAATGGATAGTTCCGCCAGAAAACCCAAATTTTAGAATAATCTTCATTGTTTCCAGTTACCGAATCCATGCAGAGATAAGAATGCACAGAATTCACTCACTCCAAAGATACCATTGGTTCCGCAATAGCAAGGAAATCCACCCTGTTATTCCTGATAATTCTCTTACAATTGCTTGATCATTACTTTTGTTTATGCTAAAAATATTTTAATAATCACATAAACAATTTATTTAATTATACCACACTTTATTTTGTATGAAAATTAATGTGTTAAGTAAAGGCGTACATGTATATACCATATAATCTTTGCAGTCTATTGGTGTCGACACACTAAGCTTAAGTGTCGACACACTGTCAACTTTCATTCAAAACTATCAACTTTCATTAAGAAAATTTCCTAAGTACACTATATACATACATATCACATTGACTCTGACTCCTAAGAAGTCGAAGTGTTGTACCGATTGCTGAACAAACTAGTACTATTACGACTCCTGAGAAATTGAAGTGGGCTATCGATTGTTGAACAACTAGGGTTACTCCGACTCTCAAAACGTCGAAGTCCACTGGCCCCACTCTGACTCTCAAACAGTCAAAGTCAAATACTGATTGTTGAACAAACCGAAGACTCACTCCGACTGTTGATAAGTCAAAGTCTGATATTGATTATTCTATCGATTGCTGATGTACATATATCGATCGATGTTGATTCTACTCCTACTTCTCTACAGTCGAAGTCTATAGTCAAAGTGTTACATTGATTGCTTCATAAACATCGATTGCATTTCACATCAATTACATTAGAACATCGATTATTCCTCACATCGATTGTCTTTCACATTGATTACATTAGAACATCAAGTATTCCTCACATCGATTGTCTTTCACATCGATTACCTTAGAACATAGATTGTCTTTTACAACGATTACCTTTAATCATACATCGATTGCTTCTATATCTCTCATCGATTATTGTTATTTTCCTACTCTGACTCTTCAAAAGTCAAAGTATAATATTGTAACATTGCACATTTTTCGGATCCTTGTAGATCCTATGTTTTGTGATAATGATGGCTAGTGTGTGGCCAATGTGGTGCGTTATAGGTGTTTTACGCAGGTTTCTAGGGCAGTGTGGGCTAGTAGGTTGGGTCTAAAGCACCTGTTAGTTCACTGTCTATGAACGCGACGGGCCTGGTCATCGCGTTCTGAACGAGACGGCACTGGGGGTCGCATTCTATTTGCCATTGTGAGGCGGTCATCGTGTGCATGCGCGTCGCGTGTCGCGCGCTGGGCGGCATGCTGAGGTTGTCCTTGTGAAGGCGACACCCTACACCGTCACATTCAGGTTGCGATGGACGGGTGTGTCGCGTTCTTAACCGCAATGTGTTTTCAAGATGGTCTGGCCAAGCAGAGTTGCAGGGAGCTCTGCTCGGCCAGGGGAAGGTGCTGTGGCGATTTTCGGGGTGATTCATCTGTTTGGAGGTGCTTTTGGTGTGTTCTTGCCACGAGGACCTTGTGTGGAGCGGGGGAAACACCGGGTGTTTGCTGTTCTTCATGTTCTTCGCGATGGTAGGGAGATTCTTCCTATTTTACATCATGAAATCGCGTGTGATGCATGTACATGTTGTTATTTGCTTTGAGAACAGTAGATATGATGCTAGGACATTCACTAGAGCATGAAAAATGGAAATTAAGTGTGGTTTGCACGACTTGAGGGGGTGATTCGGGGAGAGGATCCCAGATTAGGGTTCCTGCCTGTGAAGGCGACGGAGCCCCCTTTCCCGTTTAGAATGCGACAGGCCGACCTGTTGTGTTCAGGTTATGGACGCGACCTATCGTAGTGTCGCATTTTGAAGGCGACACTACCCCACGTCGCGACCTCAGCCGAGTGGTCCTGTTCTGCATGTTTTAAATAGTAAGATTATTCGATTATCGGTAATTTGTGTGCATGGCCAATGTGAGCGGTGCTTGGGCACCCATAGCATTTGTGGAGTGTGTCGTTTACGAGGCTAGCGTGTTGTTTATGTAGCTAGAGAGATGTTTACGTGGTTAGCGTGTTGTTCATACGACTAGTGTGTTGTGCTCACATGGTTGACGTGAGGTTTCACGTTGTTTGTGCAGTGTGCACGTGGTTTGTGTGTGCGTGGCGAGTAGTACGACGCCTACCATGGTTACCTCTTCAGTTGGGTGCCCCTGGTTCTGTGTGAGCCAGGCACGTGTGTTTGTTCTCAGGGCTTGTCCCGGTACTTGTGTACCGTTGAGGTCTATGTCGTCTATCTTGGACACCCTAACTCCGTCGCTTTAGTTGTACGTCCGGATGAGGGAAAGACGACAGTGGGACATCAACTTGTGAGATTTTATTGTTTGTCGCTTGTAGCGCGCTCGTAGTTGGGAGTACGAACAACAGTACACGTATTGGGCCCCAGCTAGTCCTGTTTTCCAGTGCCTCACTCTAGGGTGCTCGGGCCGGAGTCCCTAACGGTGCCAGGCATGGGATTGTGGCGGTGTGGTCCGCAGGTGTGGTGTTGGTTGGTCTCCACATATGTTTGGCTTGTTCTAGTGTAGCGGAAACTGGACCTTTCGTCCGTGGCAGCGAGGCTGAGAGGTAGACATGTGTGGTTTGTCCGAGTTAGTTGTTGGTGTCACGAACCAATTTACTTGACTCGTACACCTAGTTATGGTTTGCCATTTATTTATTTAAGTTGGTTTATGTTAACGACAAATGGTAAGTGATAGGTACAATTTAAATATCCTGCTTAGTTTAATCTATAAATTGCTAGTGTAGCTTCCTGCTTTCATACTTGAGTTTGGTTTGCTCGGGTTTTGGGGGAGTTTCCCTACTGATCCGGTGACTTGCGAGGCTTACCCCTACTCTTTACAGGTGAAGGAGAGAAAGAGGTTTCTCTGCCGTCTTCTAGTTCAGAACTGCATCACATCGGTGTTGGGTCGACGTATGTAGCAGTGTAAAGTGTAGACTACCTTTCTATAGTACCTCGGGGTATGCCCCAGGCTTGTGTACTTTAGTTTGACTTTTATTGAAATTTGGCTATGTAAATCCATTGTAAATATGTGGGATTGTGAATCCTATATAAATATCAGTGTCTTCCTTTGTGTTTCCAAGGACATGTGTGTGATATCCCTTGCGAGGCTACGACTTGTTCGAGAGAGGCGGAGTCGGATCGAGCTCGTTATTAGGTTAACGGGTTTGGACGACGTAGTCCGTTACAGTTGGTATCAAAGCAATGTCTGTGTAAATATAAAGGATGTGGGAAATTACATAGCCTTATTTCTACACTAGTCTACTGCTAGTAGCTGACCCTGGTTTTGTAATGATTTGTTGGCATGTATGTGGTTGGAATGTTGTTTGTGCAGGGGTGTGAGATGGCTGATAGGAGAGATTGGGGAGGTGGTGGAGATGAGTAGGAGGAGTCTACCCAGCGAATGATAGAGAGAATATGGGAAAGCCTCACTGATATCGGAATGAGGATGGACCAGCAGGCACCAGTACAGTTGGCAGCAGTAGTACCAATAGATGCAGGAGGGGCCATGCCAGTAGCACCAGTTCCACCACCACCAAGAGTGGAGGTACCTCTTGTGGTACCTATACCACCACCACCACCAGTGAGGGCAGTGGAAGAGCCGATGTTGCAGGTTGAAAGATTTTTGAGATTGCAGATGCCTACCTACACAGGGGGACCTAATCCAGACACAGCTGAGCACTAGATACATGAAATTGAGAGGGTTTTGTGACTATGAGGTGTCCTCCAGCGGACAGAGTAGTTTTGGCTACCTATCAGTTGTAGGATTTAGCGCAAGAATGGTGGAGATTAAAGATGCAGACCACTTTTGCAGGCAGGACAGAGGATACTATGACATGGTCAGAATTTTTAGAAGCGTTTAATGAAACATTCTTCCCAATACAGGTGCAGCAAGCAAAAAGGGAGAAATTCCGGACTCTTTAGCAAGGGACTTCTTCTGTTTTAGAGTACCAGATGAGGTTTATGGCACTCAGCAGATATGCGCCATATGTTGTATCGGATAATGCTATGATGGTCGAGTATTTCATCCGAGGTTTAAGGATGAGTTACAGAATGCGGTGATACTGCTTATGTGCAGAACTGTAGAAGAAGCAGCTCAGATAGTAGCCACACTGGAGAGGTCTGTTCGAGATCGTCAGTCGGGAGAAACAGGTTCATGTAGTTTTTGGATATCACAACAGTCTTCAGGAATTAGTAAAGGAAAGGTGCCAGCGGGACCATCTTCCTCAGGTTTCAGCAAGTGGGGTTCAAAATTGAAGAAAATATTTAAAGGTCGAGGAGGAGGTCGCCAGCAAATGTTTCAGCAGGGGCGTGGCTATAGGCCAGAGGTGGAGGAGTCTCAGCAGAGTACAGCCAGGCATCTTACACTTCCACCGGGTTATAGATGTTATAACTGTGATCAGCCGGGGCCTTTGATCCGCAACTGCCCCTATCTCAGAGAATATGGTTATCGAAGAGGAGTTCAGCAGCAGCAGCAACAGCCCCAGTATTAGCAAGACGAGGTAGGGGAGCACCGCACCAGCGAGGTAGGGGCCGGGTTATGTCTACCACTCGAGCCCAGACAGAGGCATTAAATTTGATAGAGAAATACTACCTATTTATGAATTTTCAGCAAGAGTTGTATTTGATCCGGGTGCTTCTCATTCCTTTATTTTTGAATAATTTTTGGATTCTATGGTGCATCCATTACAAGAAAAATTGTGTGAATTGGTTGAAGAGGTTCCGTCGGGTGAGTTTATGCTTACCTCTTGTTATATAGATGAGGCTCCCATTGTGATTCAAGGAAACCAGTTGCCCGCTAGATTATATGCATTGCAGTTGAGAGATTATGATATTATTTTGGGTATGGATTGGCTTGAGGCATATGGAGCAATGGTAGATTGCAGAAAGAAGAGGGTCAGGTTTTGTCATCCTAGTGGAGCAGTGTTTGAATTCCAAGGTATGCCCTTCTATACTTCTAAGTTTATAATTTCAGAAATTAAAGTGAGGAAATTGTTCAATGCGGGTTGTGTAGCTTATTTAACATCGGTGAGTCTGGTAGAGACTGGCAAGTCAGTTGCAGTAGTTCCAGTGGTTAGGGAATTTACAGATGTATTTCCAGATGATTTTCCAGGTTTGGCTCCACGTAGGGAGGTGGATTTTACTATAGAATTGTAGCCAGGAACTATGCCAATATCCAAGGCACCATACAGGATGGCACCAGCAGAGCTCAAGGAATTAAAGAAACAGTTGCAAGAATTGTTAGAAAAATATTTCATCAGGCCAAGTCATTCACTGTGGGGAGCTCCTATGTTGTTCGTAAGGAAGAAAGATGGTAGTTTTAGAATGTGTATTGATTACTGGAAGTTGAATGATGTGACTATAAAGAATAAGTACCCACTGCCAAGAATTGATGATTTATTTGATTAGCTCCAATCAGCTAAGGTGTTTTCCAAGATTGACTTGAGGTATGGATATCATCAGTTGAGAATTAGAGAGGAAGACATTGATAAAACAACATTCAGAACCAGGTATGGGCACTATTAGTTTGTGATTATGCCATTTAGGCTAACCAATGCACTAGCAGCATTTATGAATTTGATGAACATAATTTTTCATCCATATCTGGATCAGTTTATTGTAGTTTTTATAGATGATATCTTGGTTTATTCAGCATCTGAAGAGGAATATGCAGCGCATTTGAAGCTTACTTTGCAGATTTTGCGGGATAATCATATGTATGCTAAATTCAGCAAGTGTGAGTTTTGGTTAAAGGAAATTCAGTTTCTGAGTCATGTTATTCAGCAGAGGGAGTTTCAGGTTATCCAGCAAAGGTTGAAGTAGTTATGAAATGGGAAGCATCGAAGACAATCACAGAGATTAGGAGTTTTTGGGTTTAGCTAGTTACTAAAGACGTTTTCTACAGGATTTTTCTAGAATTGCAGCACCCATGACTAAGTTGACCAGAAAAGGTGTGCCATTTGTGTGGTCAAGTGAATGCTAGAAAAGTTTTATGGAACTGAAGAAAAGGCTTACAGCAGTACCAATATTGACATTACCAGTAGGCAGTGGTGGTTTTGTTTTATACACAGATGCATCTAGAAGAGGACTTGGAGCAGTATTAATGCAGCCTAGTAAAGTGATAGCTTATGCATCCAGACAATTGAAGCCAGTAGAGGAGAACTACCCAACGAATGATTTGGACTTAGCGATAGTTGTTCTTGCCCAGAAAATGTGGAGGCACTACCTTTATGGTGAGAGATTTGAAATTTTCACAGATCACAAAAGTTTGAAGTATATTTTCTCCCAGAAGGATTTGAATCTTCGTCAGCGTAGATGGGTAGAATACTTGAAAGATTATGATTTCAGTTTGGCTTACCACCCGAGTAAGGCCAATGTTGTAGCTTATGCATTGAGCAGGAAAGCATATCTGAGCAACATGATGATAAAGGAATGGAAATTATATGAAGATATAGCAGAGAATTCATTGTATGTTCCAAGCAGCCAACGGCGAGCAATACTAGCCAATAATGCTATGGAGCCATCTATGTATTGGCAGATCATTGAAGCCCAAAGGACGGATAGAAATTTACAAGAAATCGTGAAAATGGAGGGTGTCACTATTGATGATAACTGTGTAGTCAGGCTCAGAGGTAGATTATATGTACTAGTAGAAAGAGAAATAAAGCAAAGAGTACTGGAAGAAGCTCATAAATCCAGGTATACCATTCATCTAGGCAGCACAAAAATGTATAAAGATTTGAAAAAGTATTTTTGGTTGTCGAACATGAAAAGAGAAATAGCAGAATTCATTACAAGGTGTTCAGTTTGTCAGCGGATCAAGGCAAAGCATCAGAAGCCGGAGGTCTACTACAACCGTTACCAATTCCATAATGGAAATGGGATGACATTGCTATGGATTTTGTGGCAAGACTACCGAGGACAGCTACATGGCACAATGGAATATGGGTATTTGTTGACAGGTTAACCAAAGTATGCAGATTACTGGCAGTGATCATGTCCTGGACAGTGGACAGATTAGCAAGAATTTATGTTGATAGAATTGTTCCATTGTATGGTATTCGGAAAACAATTGTTTCTGATAGAGATCAAAGGTTTACTTCTGGTTTTTGGAGAAGCCTACAGAGAGTTATTGGTACATAGTTGAGATATAGTTCAGTCTATCACCCACAAACTGATGGTCAGACAGAATGGACAATTCAAACATTTGAAGACATGTAACGAGCTTGCTGTTTAGTGTGGGGAGGCAGCTAGGAGCACCATCTGGGAATGGTGGAATTTGCGTATAATAATAGTTATCACACTAGCATCGGGATGGCACCGTATGTAGCATTATATGGCAAGCCATGCAGAACACCTTTGAACTGGCATGAAGTTGGAGAGAGGCAAGTAATCGGTCTTGAATTAATTCAGCAGACTACAGAAATGGTCAGATTTATTAAAGAAAAGTTGCAGACAGCCCAACGCCGGCAAAAAAGTTATGTAGATACTCGACGTCGACCATTACAGTTTGAGGTTGGAGACTTTGTTTTTCTGAAAGTTTCTCCTACAAAAGGTGTCTTAAGATTTAGCAAGAAAGGTAAATTGAGCCCAAGATATGTGGGGCCCTTTAAGGTGTTAGAAAGGATTCGGGAGACAGCATATAAAATTGATTTGCCAGCAGATTTTACTGATGCTCATGATGTCTTCCATGTCTCTATGTTGAGAAAATATATTAAAGATTCATCAAAGGTAGTCAATTATCAGCGTGATGATTTAAAGCCCGACATGTCTATGCCAAAATACCTAGTGCAAATCACAGGCCGCAGGACACAGAAGCTGAGGAATAAAGAAATTGAATTGGTAAAAGTCACATGGGAGAATAGGCAAGGAGGAGACGATACCTGGGAGTTAGCAGTGGAAATGGCTAAAGCGTATCCTTACTTGTTTGAGTAAGGTTTGAAAATATTTTTAGATGATAGTACATGTTAATGTATTTAATGTTTTGGTATATTTGAGTTGCTTTATGAATTTCGAGGTTGAAATTTCTTTTTAGATGATAGTAATGTAACGTCGCGCATTTTTCGAATCATTGTCGATCCTATGTTTTGTGATAATGATGGCTAGTGTGTGGTTAATGTGGTGCGTTATAGGTGTTTTACGTAGGTTTCTAGGGCAGTGTGGGCTAGTAGGTTGGGCCTAAAGCACCTGTTAGTTCACTGTCTGTGAACGCGACGGGCCTAAACGTCACATTCTAAATGCGACAGCACTGGGGGTCGTGTTCTGTTTGCCGCTATGAGGCGGTCGTCGTGTGCATGCACTGTAACACCCCAGAAATTCGGTAATTGGAAAATTAGAAATAAATCGAAAACGATAAAATCAATATTTGTGAAATAGCAAAAAAACACGTGTCATTATCATACATACAAAAACCCATTAGAAAATTCAATAAAATCATAGTTCAACTCTAAATAATTCTTCCTAATAACCCACATAGAAATTCATGCAAAGGAAAATTGGATGGTCCAAGTTTAAGGCGTTTTGCGACTGAGTATCGTAATCAGGGGATAAGTCAGGAAATCATTATCACACATACTTAGATAAGTCAGGAAATTTAATAAAAATCAAAGATGGACTTCAAATAATATATTCTAATGATTCATCAAGAAATTTGGGTCAATAAAAGTCATTTGGGGTCTATTAAGAGTTAGTGTGATTTCTTATCGTAATTAGGAAATAAGTGAGACAACCCATTATCAGGTGTATAAAATGAGATCATAAACTAAATGAGAAATTTATGGTGGACTCCAAACAATATGTGGGGATAGTCCATAAAAGAAATTGGCTCAATGGACAACTTATGACCCATGAACAAATTCAAGTATGAAATTAGTAAATAAATAACTTTCGTATTATCGGAATGATAAAACTTACGTACCACTATCGTACGTGAGAAAACACATCAGAAAATTCCATAAAAATTATAAACCAACTCTAAATATGATCTATAAGTGTTCCACAAAGAAATTCGTGCAACGGAAAATCCGATTGGCCGAGTGTACGTCACACGTGACAAATTACCCGAGTTTAGAAACTAAGTCGGAAAATTGTTAACGCGGAAAAATAACCCGACCATAAATTAAATAAACATGTTGGAGAGACTTCCAACATTATGTATTATAACCCATTAACAAGATTGGGACAATGGAGCACATTTGGCCCAAGAATAAAAATTGGGACAAGGAAATACCCAGAAATTCGTGTATGTAATTATGCAATAATTAAGGAGGGTAATTTAGGGCTAAAATATGGGTGATTAGTCATGTAAGGTAAGCCAAAACCGAACCCAACTCTAAGAGAAGGTTTCCTAAACCTTTGCTACCTCCTTTGGGTGAGAGAATCCCAGATTTCTTGGAAACTAGGAAACAGAATTCGCAGCCCTTTCCTAGTCCCGTTAGGACTTGTTGGTACACACTAGATCTATAAGAACTCGTCCTTAAACTCTTGGGGAAGGTTTAACAACGAGTTGGGGTCGTTTGGAGGCAGGCTAGGGCTTTAGAGGAGAAGGCGAAAGGCTGGGAACCCGGAGCTTCATCTCCCTTCATCCTCTGCTGCGTCCAGAACGTAGACTGGTCTTATATCTTCATAAAGGTAGGTGTTCTCGGTCCAAGATTAAAGAAACCAACACCATCATGTAGATCATTGGGTCTAGGATCATTTGCACTTGGTTTGACTCAATTTCATGGAGTATATATTGCGTATTCATAGTTTTTCCCGAAGTCTCGCACATTTAGGGTTTTTCTCGTTCTTCGTATTATGTATGTGATTGAAGACCGATTTTCACTAAACTTCCTTCATGAGTTCTTCTACATGAAGTCACGATCATCTTTTATGTTAGACGTATTGTCCAAAAGTCTTTCGTTAGAGAGTTATAGGCATGGGAAGAGAGTCATTGCATGATACTGCGATTTCGGGCTACACTTAGCTTTCTGTTCTTCATATGTTTTCTCGGGATTCAAGACCAAATTAGATCATACCCTCAACATAAAAGTTCTTCTACTAGTTGTCCTCTTCATCTTTTGGGTTGAATGTGTTGTCTAAATATCATTCGTTAGAGAGTTATAAGAGGTGTAAGTGAATCACTGCATGAGACGTGTTTTCTGGTTACACCGGACCATGTGTTTTGTTCTGGAAGGGCCACTAGTGTCGACACTACCTGGGGTAGTGTCGACACACTGTCCCAAAACAGCCCAGGACGTGTTCTGGGAAGCTCTCTAGTGTCGACACTACCTGATCTAGTGTCGACACACTCCCCCAGTTTGACCCAGAAAGTTTCTGGGAGCTGATCTAGTGTCGACACTACCTGATCTAGTGTCGACACACTGTCCCATAATGGCTAGAAGGTTTTCTAGAAGCTGTCTATAGTGTCGACACTAATTGATCTCGTGTCGACACTACATGACCTTTTTGCCTTGTATTTGAAGCACTGTGTCGACACTACTCGATCTCGTGTTGACACAACTTGACCAGTTTTGCATTATTTTGCCATGTGTCTGAAGCATTGTGTCGACACTAGTTAGGGGTGTGTCGACACTACTCTTACAAGATCTTGCATATTTTTGGGTCTGATCATTTCATGATATCTACAAGCATGTGCATGATGTTATATAGTATGCATGGACCTAAAATAAATCAACCTATTGAAGAAAATGGTAATGATACGAATATGATTCTAATGTGTAATTTTGATTGTCCTTATGTTCATTGGATTATCTTATGATCTTCCTTATTGTCAATTGATAAGATAAGAATGTGATATGAATGCGGGGATGAATACATGTTAGTATGGACTTGTTAGTGGTGTTAAGGTCATGATTGATATATGAGTTCCAATAGTTACATCCTTTCCGGTGTTCAATTAATTATTTGTCATATGCATACATACTAGGAAAGATCCGTGACTCATCACTTACACTTTTGAACGAATAGGCACACCCTTCTTGGGAAATTGAGATCACATGTTCTGCATATGATTTGTCTTTTGAAACACCCTCATGTCAAGACATTAATGAATTATGAAACATAAGATACGTCGTTATCCTGCCTTGTTCTCTTGAGCTGTTTGTCATTCCTTGACTCTATGAATGATCACGTTCTTTTTACTATGAGCTTGGCATTGAAACTCTGTGGCCATAATATGAATATGTTTGTTCGGCACAACGTGGGACTCCGGTCCAAAATTTGATCCAATTCCTGTGCAATAGAGGCCCTGTCCGGTCTTGGGGAGGAGCGCCCCAACGTACTTGTTAACTGCGGGAGTATGGACTCTTGGTGCTTGGCATAGCACAAACAAACACGCAAGATTGTGAAAATGTGCCTTTGTTTGATATGATAAGTTTGACTTGATATGATATGATACATCTGTTCATGTGAACACATGAGATCTGTTTGAATATGGCCAATCTCTTTTGATACGATTCTACTCTTAAAATATCTTTTCATTGTATATACAACTCCACATTTGATCTGATATGATATCCGTTCTATTTTGCTATTCAATCTGTTAGAAAAGCATGCATTGTCATCATATTCATATGCATATCTGCCTATTTAAAAAAGTTAATCATGTATACTAGTGCCCGAACAATATTGAGATATAAATTCTACTGAGCTAGTTCGCTCACCCCTATCATCCTGCCCTTTTTCAGGTAGTGATGAGGAACCAGTGGAGTCAGATGGGACAGGGCAAGAGTGACGAGCACCTGTCATATGAATAGCTGTTAGCTTAGAAATAGAAATTTGAGTAGTCGATGTATTAGAGAAACATTGTTATTTGATTAATAAATCATTTCAGTCAATTCTTCTTATGTGAGGTTGTATCTAGTTAAATGGAATGGAATAAAGTATACTTTTGGTGACCATATTATAGTCTCAAATGTGTTCTTTTGTTCAATTGTGACTCTGCATATTCAACTGTGATACGCCTGTTTGTATCGTTCACGTCCCCCAGTATTTATTCCGCTACTAAATATCGGGGCGTGACAGTTGGTATCAGAGCCCTAATCCTTAGGGTCCAAGGGAATAGGAACATAGAATTAAACTAGATCACACGAGTCAAAATCTGTCATACCTAATGTGAGCTTGGGTAGAACCAGGGGATAGAAATCGCAGGAGATTGTCACTTTTCTCTGCACTTCGAGTCAATAGGCTGATGAGGAAAGGTTGTATGGCCTTTCTTGCCGCTGTTGTCATCACAAGAAGGAAGTCAAAGTTGAGGACACCCATGTTGTCAGCGAATACGCTGACATTTTTCCAGAAAACTTGCCAGGAATTCCCTGAGCGAGAGGTAGATTTTACCATTGAGTTGGTCCCTGGAGCAACACCAGTATCTAGGGCACCATAAAGAATATCTCTCGCAGAACTGAAGGAATTAAAAGAGCAACTGATGGAACTGTTAGAGAAGGGTTTCATCCGACCAAGTACATCGCCTTGGGGTGCACCTGTCCTCTTCGTCAAGAAGAAAGATGGGTCGATGAGGCTATGTATAGATTACAAACAACTAAACAAGTTGACTATCAAGAATTCTATACCTACATGGTGAGATTGGGTAGAAACATGGGCTTAGTCCAAAATTTTATTACTAACTAAATATTGTAAGATTACAAGGTATTAACAAGGAGTAAAGAAGACTGACCGGGTGATAATTTATTTTTGAAGGAACTTAAATAAACAATAATGGAGGATATACCTACACCATCTAAAGACGGGCAGAGATCGGTTCAAAGATTAACTAAAGCACTCCGACAAGCTGCTCAACTGTTAGAGGATGCCCTAATAATGGCTAAGGGAGATACAAATGGGAAGGAAAGGTCTATGGATGACAAAGGAGTTGGCGAAACTAATAAGAAAGAACCAATTACAACCACAGGAAACTCTAAACCTATAGCCAGAGAGAATCGGCCCAACAACAGTAATAGATCGCACAAGAGAAAGAAGTGCAATAAGAAACTAGTTTACGCTCCTGCAGAAAGATGCCAGCATTGCAACAGAAGAAATCATCGGTCTAAGAAGTGCTGAAAATTTCAAGGCAAGTGTTTCTGTTGTGGCAGCCAAGACCACAAGGTTAAGGATTGCCCTAACGAGAAATCAAGTTCAGGGAATAAATGGCAGAACAAACCAAGGAAGGAGGTATGAGAGAGGTATTCCTTATAACTTGCTTTTATTTGACCCTGAAGTTACATCACCAATCAATCATTATATTATAAGCAATTCACAATTAGATCCTTTGTAAGTCCAGCTCATAAACACATGTGAATTTGGGAACCAAATTCTTTTAAGTGGGGGAGGATGTAACACCCCGGAAATTCGATAATTGAAAAATTAGAAATAAATCGAAAACGATATAATCAATATTTGTGAAATAGCAAAAATACACGTGTCATTATCATACATACAAAAACCCATTAGAAAATTTCATAAAATCATAGTTCAACTCTAAATAATTCTTCCTAATGACCAACATAGAAATTCATGCAAAAGAAAATTGGATGGTCCAAGTTTAAGGCGTTTTGCGACTGAGTATCGTAATCAGGGGATAAGTCAAGAAATCATTATCACACATACTTAGATAAGTAAGGAAATTTAATAAAAATCATAGATGGACTTCAAATAATATATTCTAATGATTCATCAAGAAATTTGGGTCAATAAAAGTCATTTGGGGTATAATTAAGAGTTAGTGTGATTTCTTATCGTAATTAGGAAATAAGTGATCACAACCCATTATCAGGTGTATAAAATGAGATCATAAACTAAATGAGAAATTTATGGTGGACTCCAAACAATATGTGGGGATAGTCCATAAAAGAAATTGGCTCAATGGACAACTTATGACCCATGAACAAATTCAAGTATGAAATAGTAAATAAATAACTTTCGTATTATCGAAATGATAGAACTTACGTACCACTATCGTACGTGAGAAAACACATCAGAAAATTCCGTAAAAATATAAACCAACTCTAAATATGATCTATAAGTGTTCCACAAAGAAATTCGTGCAACGAAAAATCCGATTGGCCGAGTGTACGTCACACGTGACAAATACCCGAGTTTAGAAACTAAGTCGGAAAATTGTTAACGCGGAAAAATAACCCTACCATAAATTAAATAAACTTGTTGGAGAGACTTCCAGCATCATGTATTAATAACCCATTAACAAGATTGGGACAATGGAGCACATTTGGCCCAAGGATAAAAATTGGGACAAGGAAATACCCAAAAATTCGTGTATGTAATTATGCAATAATTAAGGAGGGTAATTTAGAACTAAAATATGGGTGATTAGTCATGTAAGGTAAGCCAAAACCGAACCCAACTCTAAGAGGAGGTTTCCTGAACCTTTGCTACCTCTTTGGGTGAGAGAATCCCAGATTTCTTGGAAACTAGGAAACAGAATCGCAGCCCTTTCCTAGTCCCGTTAGGACTTGTTGGTACACACTAGATCTATAAGAACTCGTCCTTAAACTCTTGGGGAAGGTTTAACAACGAGTCGGGCTCGTTTGGAGGCAGGCTAGGGCTTTAGAGGAGAAGGCGAAAGGCTGGGAACCCGGAGCTTCATCCCCCTTCATCCTCTGCTGCGTCCAAAATGTAGACTAGTCTTAGATCTTCATAAAGGTAGGTGTTCTCGGGCCAAGATTAAAGAAACCAAAACCATCATGTAGATCTTTGGGTCTAGGATCATTTGCACTTGGTTTGACTCAATTTCATGGAGTATATATTGCGTATTCATAGTTTTTCCCGAAGTCTCCCACAGTTAGGGTTTTTCCTGTTCTTCGTATTATGTACGTGATTCGAGGTCGAATGTGACTAAACTTCATTCATCAAAGTTATTCTACATGAAGTCACGATCATCTTTTATGTTGGACTTTTTGTCCACAAGTCTTTAGTTAGAGTGTTATAGGTGTGGGAAGAGAGTCATTGCATGATACTGCGATTTTGGGTTACACTTAGCTTTCTGTTCTTCATATGTTTTCTCGGGATTAGAGACCAAATTAGATGAAACCCTCAACATCAAAGTTCTTCTACTAGTTGTTATCTTCATCTTTCATGTTGAATGTTTTGTCTAAAGGTCATTCGTTAGAGAGTTATAAGAGGTGGAAGTGAATCGCTGCATGAGATGTGTTTTCTGATTACACCTGACCATGTGTTTGTTCTGGAAGGGCCACTAGTGTCGACACACTGTCCCAAAACAGCCCAGAAAGTGTTCTGGGAAGCTCTCTAGTGTCGACACTACTGATCTAGTGTCAACACACTCCCCAGTTTGACCCAGAAAGTTTCTGGGAGCTGATCTAGTGTCGACACTACCTGATCTAGTGTCGACACACTGTCCCATATTGGCCAGAAGGTTTTCTGGTAGCTGTCTCTAGTGTCGACACTACTTGATCGTGTGTCGACACTACTTGATCTTTTTTCCTTGTATTTGAAGCACTGTGTCAACACTACTCGATCTCGTGTCGACACTACTTGACCAGTTTTGCATTATTTTGCCATGTGTCTGAAGCATTGTGTCGACACTAGTCAGGGGTGTGTCGACACTACTCTTACAAGATCTTGCATATTTTTGGGTCTGATCATTTCATGATATCTACAAGCATGTGCATGATGTTATATAGTATGCATGGACCTAAAATAAATCAACCCATTGAAGAAAATGGTAATGATACGAATATGATTCTAATGTGTAATTTTGATTGTCCTTATGTTCATTGGATTATCTTGTGATCTTGCTTATTGTCAATTGATAAGATAAGAATGTGATATGAATGTGGGGATGAATACATGTTAGTATGGACTTGTTAGTGGTGTTAAGGTCATGATTGGTATATGAGTTTCAATAGTTACATGTTTTCCGGTGTTCATTTAATTATTTGCCATATGCATACATGCTAGGAAAGATCCGTGACTCATCACTTACATTTTTGCGCGAATAGGCACACCCTTCTTGGGAAATTGAGAGCACATGTTCTGCATATGATTTGTCTTTTGAAACACCCTCATGTCAAGACATTAATGAATTATGAAACATAAGATACGTCGTTATCCTGCCTTGTTCTCTTGAGTTGTTTGTCATTCCTTGACTCTATGAATGATCACGTTCTTTTTACTATGAGCTTGGCATTCAAACTCTGTGGCCATAATATGAATATGTTTGTCTGGCACAACGTGGGACTCCGGTCCAAAATTTGATCCAATGCCTGTGCAATAGGGGCCCTGTCCGGTCCTGGGGAGGAGCGCCCCAACGTACTTGTTAACCGCGGGAGTATGGACTCTTGGTGCTTGGCATAGCACAAACAAACACGCAAGATTGTGAAAATGTGCCTTGTTTGATATGATAAGTTGACTTGATATGATATGATACGTCTGTTCATGTGAACACATGAGATCTGTTTGAATATGGCCAATCTCTTTTGATATGATTCTACTCATGAAATATCTTTTCATTGTATATGCAACTCGACATTTGATCTGATATGATATCCGTTCAATTCTGCTATTCAATCTGTTAGAAAAGCATGCATTGTCATCATATTCATATGCATATCTGCCTATTAAAAATGTTAATCATGTATACTAGTGCCCGCACAATATTGAGATGTAAATCCTACAAAGCTAGTTCGCTCACCCCTATCATCCTGCCCTTTTTCAGGTAGTGATGAGAAACCAGTGGAGTCAGATGGGACAGGGCAAGAGTGACGAGCACCTGTCATATGAATAGCTGTCAGCTTAGAAATAGAAATTGAGTAGTCGATGTATTAGAGAAACATTGTTATTTGATTAATAAACCTTTTCAGTCAATTCTTCTTATGCGAGGTTGTATCTAGTTGAATGGAATGGAATAAAGTATACGTTTGGTGACCATATTATAGTCTCAAATGTGTTCTTTTGTTCAATTGTGACTCTACGTTATTCAACTGTGATACGCCTATTTGTATCGTTCACGTCCCCCGGTATTTATTCCGCTGCTAAATATCGGGGCGTGACATGCGCGCTGTGTGTCGCGCGCTGGACGGCATGCTGACGTCGTCCTTGTGAAGGCAACACCCTACACCATCGCGTTCAGTTTGCGACGGAAGGGTGTTTCGTGTTCTTATCCGCAATGCATTTTTAAGCTAGTTTAGCCAAGCAGAGTTGCAGTGAGCTCTGCTTCGCCAGGGGAAGGTGTTGTGGCGATTTTCGGGGTGATTCGCCAGTTTGGAGGTGCTTTTGGCAAGTTCTCGCCGTGAGGACCTTGTGTGGAGCGGGGAAAACGCCGGGTGTTTTCTGTTCTTCGCGTTCTTCACGAAGGTAGGGAGATTCTTCGTATTTTACATCGTGAAATCGTGTGTGATGCATGTACAGGTTGTTATTTGCTTTGAGAACAGTAGATATCATGCTAGGACATTCACTAAAGCATGAAAATTGGAAATTAAGCGTGGTTTTCACGGCTTGAGGGGGTGATCCGGGGAGAGGATTCCGGATTAGGGTTCCTACCTGTGAAGGCGACGGAGCCTCCAATCGCATTTAGAATGCGACAGGCCGACCCATCGCGTTCAGGTTATGGACACGACCTATCGTGGTGTTGCGTTCTGAAGGCGACACTACTCCTCGTCGCGACCTCAGCCGAGAGGTCCTGTTGTGAATGTTTTGAATAGTAAGATTATTCGATTATCAGTAATTTGTGTGCATGGCTAGTGTGAGCGGTGCTTGGGCACCCGTAGCGTTCGTGGAGTGTGTCGTTTACGAGGCTAGCGTGTTGTTTACGTAGCTAGAGAGATGTTTACGTGGTTAGCGTGTTGTTCACGTGACTAGTGTGTTGTGCTCACATGGTTGACGTGAGCTTTCACGTGGTTTGTACGGTGTGCACGTGGTTTGTGTATGCATGGCGAGTAGTACGACGCCTACCGTGGTTACATCTTCAGTTGGGTGCCCCAGATTCTGTGTGAGCCAGGCATGTGTGTTTGTGCTCGGGGCTTGTCCCGGTACTTGTGTACCATTGAGGTCTGTGTCATATGTCCTGTACACCCTCACTCTGTTGCTTGAGTTGTACATCTGGCTGAGGGAAAGATGATAGTGGGACAACGACTTGTGAGAGTTTGTTGTTTGTCGCTTGTAGCGCGCTCATAGTTGGGGTACGAACACCAGTAGACGTACTGGGCCCCAGCTAGTCCTGTTTTCTAGTGCCTCACTCTTGGGAGCTCGGGCCAGAGTCCCTAAAGGTGCCAGGCATGGGCCTGTGGCGGTGTGGTCCACAGGTGTGATGTTGGTTGGTCTCCACAGTTGTTTGGCTTGTTCTAGTGGAGCGGCAGCTGGACCTTTCGTCCGTGGCTGCGAGGCTGAGAGGTAGACCTATGTGGTTTGTCCGAGTTAGTTACTGGTGTCACAAACTAGTTTACGTGACTCGAGTGTGGCAGCCTCAACTTTTGCTCGTACACCTAGTTGTGGTTTGTTGTTTATTTATTTAAGTTGGTTTATGTGAACGACAAATGGTAAGTGATGTGTACAGTTAAAATATCCTACTTAGTTTAATCTATAAATTGTTAGTGTAGATTCTTGCTTTCGTACATGAGTTTGGTTTGCTCGGGTTTTGGGGGAGTTTCCCTACTGAGCCAGTGACTTGCGAAGCTCATCCCTACTCTTTACAGGTGAAGGAGAGCAAGAGGTTTCTCTGCCGTCTTCTAGTTCTGAACCGCATCCCAGTGGTGTTGGGCCAGCTCATCCAGTAGTGTAAAGTGTAGACTACCTTTCTGTAGTACCTCGGGGTATGCCTCAGGCTTGTGTACTTTAGTTTGACTTTTGTAGAAATTTGGCTATGTAAATTCATTGTAAATATATGTGGGATTGTGAATCCTATATAAATATCAGTGTGTTCCTTTGTGTTTCCACGGACATGTGTGTGATATCCCTTGCGAGCCTACGGCTTGTTCGTGGGAGACGGAGTCGGATCGAGCTCGTTATTAGGTTAATGGGTTTGGACGACGTGGTTCATTACAAATATCAACTTCTGTGATCAACTATACTTAGATGTTTTTAAGTATCTTTTATTATTTTTGTAGAAATGTTAATTTATTATTAGTGCGATTAATGTTTTAATGGAATTATTCAATGAACACATGTAGTACACTATGGCATTCTCTTTGCTATCTGTACGATATTTTATCCAATGTACCTTGTACTTCACTATTCTTTTATTTAATGCTTCTTGACATTTCTAAATGTTAGTTTCATAGTTTATCTTTTCAGAATGACACATGTCTTACAAAGACATGTAATACCATGCTTCAGAATATCTAGTCTCTAGATTTTAAGGAAAATTTCTTTGAAATTGTACTACGCGCCAAGCAGGTGTCCCATTCCTCATGAATGCTCACCTAACCATTTACTATCAAAAGGACATACTATCTATCTGTGAGGAACTGATAGATATCTGTTAGAGACTATTTGTCCCTTCACTTGTTATATTTTTTATATATCACAAGACTAACCCCGAGAAAAGGAAAAAACTGGGAATGGTGATTGCAGAAAATCAAGATGAACTATCTGAAGAATGTTGAGCAACTACCCCTAAGAAAATCTAAGATTTTGAAGATATAGTATATATCATGTTTTTGCTATGACAAAATCTTTAAATAAACTATCTACAAAGTAAATGTATCTCAAAATATATATGCATACAACTGTGTGATAAACTACACCACAAAAAATTTCTATGTCCACAGACTCTCAATACATCATATTGTATCCGACTTCAGACTCCGACTATTGACTACGATCCTTAAGAATCGAAGTCAAAACCATCCTGAAATTTTTGTAAGTCCATACAGCTATACATGATTCGACTGTTCACTTCGACTCATACAGTCGAACGCTTCATAAATCCTAACCACATGATTCGACTGTTCACTTCGACTCTTACAGTCGAATGCTTTAGAAATCGATCTCCATTATATCCGACTGCTAAAGTCGAATTGTCTTATTATCTTAGAAGTCAAATCATTCTATTGTGTATCAGTCGAATTCTATTGATTTCTTCTGAAGTCGAATCATGCTATTCCACTCCGACTTCTATATTCGAATTGCAATCTTTATTGAAGTCGAATTACTCCTTCTA
>CM024758.1:41724935-41818307 GCA_014218235.1 Colocasia esculenta | reverse complement strand
GTTACACTATGGCATTCTCTTTGCTATCTGTCGATATTTTATCCAAGTACCTTGTACTTCACTATCTTTTATTTAATGCTTCTTGACATTTCTAAATGTTAGTTCATAGTTTATCTTTTCAGAATGACACATTCTTACAAAGACATGTAATACCATGCTTCAGAATATCTAGTCTCTAGATTTTAAGGAAAAATTTCTTTGAAATTTGTACTACGCGCCAAGCAGGTGTCCCATTCCTCATGAATGCTCACCTAACCATTTACTATCAAAAGGACATACTATCTATCTGTGAGGAACTGATAGATATCTGTTAGAGACTATTTGTCCCTTCACTTGTTATATTTTTATCTATCACAAGACTACCCCGGAGAAAAGGAAAAAAACTGGGAATGGTGATTGCAGAAAATCAAGATGAACTATCTGAAAGAATGTTGAGCAACTACCCCTAAGAAAATCTAAGATTTTGAAGATATAGTATATCTCATGTGTTTGCTATGACAAAATCTTTAAATTAAACTATCTACAAAGTAATGTATCTCAAAATATATATGCATACAACTGTGTGATAAACTACACCACCAAAAAATTTCTATGTCCACAGACTCTCAATACTCATTTATGTATCCGACTTCAGACTCCGACTATTGACTACGACTCCTTAAGAATCGAAGTCAAAACCCATTCCTGAAATTTTTGTAAGTCCATACAGCTATACATGATTCGACTGTTCACTTCGACTCATACAGGCGAACGCTTCATAAATCCTAACACATGATTCGACTGTTCACTTCGATCTTACAGTCGAATGCTTTAGAAATCGATCTCCATTATATCCGATGCTAAAGTCGAATTGTCTTATTATCTTAGAAGTCAAATCATTCTATTGTGTATCAGTCGAATTCTATTGATTTCTTCTGAAGTCGAATCAGCTATTTCCACTCCGACTTCTATATTCGAATTGCAATCTTTATTGAAGTCGAATTCTCCTTCTAAGTCGAATTATTCCTTTTCATCTCGACTTATGTACTCAAGCTTAGTTCCTATTAAAGCCAAATCACTCTATTCTATCCCCAAACAGTTGAATTGTATGATCCTGAATTCAACTTCATTGTCAGTTCTGTACTTAATTCTTTTCTGAAGTCGCTGAGGATAAACATATAATCTAATCTTGTTTCGTAATCATCTTGGACATAGTTTTAATGAGATCTTCATTGACTAAATGTTTATTGATTCATCAGATTGTAATTTTATTTCTCTGACATGACAAGATATATTATACTTAAAATATTCATCTAAATCTTGTGTGATTATTTCAGAAATATTTTTGAATTGAGCTTTGTGTTCTTCATGCTTTGTTCTAGATTTTCTTGGATACAATAGATACTGTGCATTATGAATTCTCAGGCACATGGCATCTGACAAGACTCACCTACCACTGTCAGACCCATACCCTACTTTTTAGCAAATCTGTCTCACTCCCTTTTCTGTCTGAAAGCATGCCTATCCGGTTTCCATACCTTCTTCTATTCTCCTCTGACTTCTACCTCCAAGGTATGGAGATCCCTTTTCATTTGTCTTGTCCTTGCTACAGACATTTATTAAAGCACGATTTTAACATGCCTCCTTCATAGTCCACTCCGAGAGAGAAAGAGCTAATCTTCTAGCTGTGAAGACTGCACCTCTCGAAGACCTTGGAAACAAGCAAAACTGAAGAACTCCTGGGTACAAGCTCATCAAGATTTAAAGGATTCTAGAGTTATCTTCAAACGGCCAGATGGCAAACAACGCAGTTCTAACGCCATCTTTCAAAGACTATATTTGAAGAATATAAAAGGAGCTGAAGTTTGAAAGACAAACAACACGAGTGATAGCAGAAGCTACTAAAGACATTGAAATTCAGTGAGCTTCACTTTTCAAAAAGCTAGAATTCACAAGCTTTTGCAAGCCCAGTGAAAGAGCTTCCCATTTTCAGCAGAAATTCTCTGAAGCTCTCTAAGTCTCTTAGAAGTCTTGTGTTCGGGTGGCAATTGTAACTGCCTACTTTTTGAAGTCCACCCTTCTCATTCAGATAGGACTTGAGTCTTTTTTGTTCCATCAAAGTCCTTCTGATTCAGTGTGTTTTTGCTCAGCTTTGAGGCAAACACACAATTGTCTTACTACCTATTGTTGTGTAATTTCTGCAGATCTGTTTCTTCATTTCCCTCCTGTGTAGGGAAGGCCTTGTGAAGGCAGTTGTTGTACCCCTGTTTAGGAAAGACTTGCTAGGGTGCAAAGTGGGTGTGTAATCCTCTCAAGGGTGAGAGAAGGCCAATTTATTGGTAGATAGTGAAAATCTCAAGTGGTTGACTTGAGGACTGGACGTAGGACTTCCATATAGGATGGGCCAAACCAGGATAAATCTCTGTGCATTTCTGTGTGATTGTTTCAGCCCTGTTTACACTTGAATCACACACACCACACTAAGTTCTAACAAATTTATTTAGTGTTGTCATTTCAGAAGAAAATTTAAAACAAAGAAGTCCTATTCACCCCTCTCTATGACATTCTTAGTGCCATTTCGATCCAACAAGTGGTATCAAGCGAGGTCTTCTCAGAAGAATCCAAAAGGATTGAGAAGAAATGGCATCCGAAGCTCAACAACTATGAAGGACAATATGTTACAAGGCCACCATTCTTTGATGGTGAAGACTATCAATATTGGAAGATGCGAATGGAGTGCTTCATCAGAGGTACTGACTTCGACCTTTGGCAGGTAATAGAACAAGGTGACTTCTAAATCGTTGGTGAATCTTCCTCTTCTGGTTTTTCACTAGTTGATAAGAGAAATATGTCATTAAACTGCAAAGCTAAAAATTATCTCTGTTGTGCATGTCTAAAAGAGAATTTAATAGACTTTCAGCCTGTAAAACAGTAAAAGAAATGTGGGATAAACTTCAATTAACTTATGAAGGTACTGATAGGGTCAAGCAACTAGAATAGATTACTTGTCTCACAATATGAACAGTTTAAAATGCTCACTAATGAGAACATAACTAATGTATAACAGGTTCTCAAATATAATTGTCGGTTTAAGCTCTTTAGGGAAAGTCCTAACAAATGAAGAATAGTGAAAGATACTAAGATCTCTAACTAATGTCTGGACCCTAAAGTCACAGCCATAAGGAAGCCCATGATTAACACAATTGTCTATTGATAAACTAATAGGATCCCTCATGGCTCATGAAATTAATATGGAAAGTTTTCTGAAATTCTTCGAAAAAGAAATGATGCTTCAAAGCTTGAAGATTGCAGATTCCTCTTCATCTGAAGACTCTAAAGAAAAGTCAGATGACAGTGATGATGAGGCTATGCTTTCAAGAAAGTTGTAGAGAATCCTTGCAAAGAAGAAGTTTGGCACAAAAAGATTTTTTAAGAAAGATAATAAGAAGGAGCCAACTTGCTATGAGTGCAACCAACCTGGACATTACAAATCTGAATGTCCCAAGCTGAAGAAGAAAGATCAAGCAGAAAGATCCGACAGGAAGAAGGGAAAAGAAAAGAAGTTCAGAAAATTCAAGAAAAAGGCAATGGCAGCAACATGGGACAACGAAGAAGCAACTAGTTCAGAATCATCAAGCTCAGAATCTGAAGAGGAAGAGAAGGCAAACCTAGCCCTCATGGCAGGACTAGAGCAGGTAAATTCAGAAACTTCTTTACTTCTTGTTCTGAATCAGATTCTGATAGCCTTGAAGATGCTTTTAATGAACTCTATGAAAATATAAAACAGTAGTAAAACAAATGAAGGTAGTTAAACTAAACCTACTAAACCAAGAAAAGGCTAACACCTTCTAAAAAATGAAGCAGAAAGGTTAAGTAAAAGTTTAAGTGAAACCAAAAGAGCTAATGAACTGCTGTGTGAAGATTTAAAAAATAAAACAGTAAGATTTTCGAAATGGAATCAAACCTTAAGGAACTTAAAGATGAAGAAAAATTGCAAGAGGAAAATAATTACCTGAAAGCTACTATAGAAAAAAATTTCTATTGTAAAACCTCCTTGTTTGTTAATATAAAGGTTCTAGAACAAGAAAGAAGAAATATGGATTAGGATACACACCCCCATTAAATGAAGAAGATATTGTTCGTCTTGAAGTGTATCCAACCCCAAAATTTGTAGCAGAAAAAGGAATTAAAAATCCTAAAAAGGTAAATCAGCATGTGTACAGACAAAAATAGAAATTCAATACATTGCACATATGAAGAATGCTTTTGATTTATGTTGTAGTCATTGTAACCAATTAGGGACACCTACATGACTACTAGACACTTGAGATGGATTCCTAAAACTAACATCAAGGACCCAAAGAAAATTTGGGTACCAAAAGTTACAACTTAGCTTTATTTGCAGGGTCGGCTGAGGGCATCCAAACGGTACTTGGATAGTGGATGCTCAAGGCATATGATAGGAGATAGGAAGCTATTCACAACTTTTAGAGATGAAATTGGTCAAGTAACATATGGTGATAATGGAAAAGGAAAAGTGCTAGGATGTGGGACAATTGGTTCTAAGGAAAAGAACCTAATTGAAGATGTCATGTATGTAGAAGGTTTGAAGCATAATCTGATAAGCATCAGTCAGTTGTGTGATAAAGGGCATTCAGTCAATTTTCAGAATGATAAGTGTGTTATTCAGAAAGATAACAAGATTGTGTTCGAAGCTCAAAGAGTGAAGAATTTATACACATTGCAACTAGCAGAATTAAAAGAAGTAAATCTATGTCTTGCAACCACCAAAAGTGAAGAGTCTGATTTGTGGCACAGAAGACTAGGTCATGCAAGTACTTCAGTCATCAAGAAATTGATAAAACATGATCTGGTTGAAGGTCTTCCAAGATAAAAGTAAAGTAGTCTGGAATATGTCAGCTTGTGCAAAAGGAAAGCAGACCAAGACTTCATTTCAGTCCAAGACAATTGTTACAACTTCCAAACCTTTGGAGTTAATTCACATGGATTTGTTGGACCTATAAGGACAGTCAGTCTTGGAGGTAAAATGTATGGCTATGTGATAGTAGATGACTACTCAAGATACACTTGGGTATCTTTCTTAGAAGCCAAATCTGAAGCTTTTCAAGCATTTCTGAAATTCAGCAAAATTGTTCAGAAGAACCAGAAATTTCAGATTGTAAGCATTAGATCTGATCATGGTGGAGAATTCAAGAATGAGGAGTTCATGATGTTCTGTGAAGAAAATGGGATTGAGCATAACGTTTCAGCACCAAGAACACCTCAACAGAATGGAGTAGCAGAAAGAAAAATAGGACACTACTAGATATGGCCAGAACTATGCTGAATGAATACAATTTGCCAAGATACTTCTGGGCAGAGGCAGTCAATACAGCCTGCTACATCATCAACGGGCATGATCAGACCTATTCTAAAGAAGACATATTATGAGCTTTACAAGGAAAAGAAGCCCAATATCAGTCATCTTCGACCTTTTGGCTGTAAGTGTTTATTTTAAATAATGGTAAGGATAACTTAGGAAAATTAGATGCTAAAAGTCATGAAGGATTTCTGCTAGGATATATTTCAAAACCTAGAGGTTATAAAGTTTTCAATAGAAGAACATTAACTATAGAACAATCTATGCATATCCTATTTGATTAAACTAACCCTTCTATTAAAAGAATAGAAGAAGGAGAAGAGTGTGTTGAAGATTTGTGCAGGGATCTAGAAAGAACATCTCTTGAAGAAGAAGAAAAAGAGGAAGAAAAAGAAGATCCTCCACTAAAAGATCTTCAACAGCAAGAAGAACCACAAGAAGGACTACCTAGAGAACTAAGGTATCATAGAGATCATCCAAGGGAAAACATCATAGAAATCCTCAAGATAGGGTAAGAACAAGAGGTATGCAAATTCCCTGTGATTTTTCTGCTTTAGTTTCTCAAATTGAGCCTAGGACAATCGATGATGCTCGGGTGATGAATCTTGGATCCTTGCTATGCAAGAGGAACTTAATCAGTTCCAACACAACCAAGTATGGACTCTTGTCCCTAGACTTCTGACCATCCAGTCATTGGAACCAGATGGTTTTTCAGAAATAAAATGGATGAATCAGGAGCAATCACCAGGAATAAGGGCAGACTTGTAGCTCAAGGATATTCCCAAGAGGAAGGCATAAATTTTGATGAAACCTATGCTCTAGTAGCTAGATTAGAGGCAATCAGAATCTTATTAGCATATGCATGCTCTTTTAATATTAACTTATTTCAGATGGATGTAAAAGTGCTTTTCTAAATGGTTTATAAAAGAAGAAGTATATGTTGAGCAACCACCAGGATTTGAAGATACTAAATATCCTAATCATGTTTTCTGTTTAAGAAAGCACTATATGGTCTAAAACAAGCCCTAAGAGCTTGGTATGAAAGATTGAGTGCTTATCTTATATCACATGATTTGTAAGAGGTAAAGTAGATATCACACTATTTATAAAGAATTTTCAGATGGAATCTTAATTGTTCAAATCTATGTTGATGACATTATCTTTGGTTCTACTAATGAATCACTTTGTAAGTTCTTTGAGAATCTGATGCAAAGTGAATTTGAAATGAGCATGATGGGTGAGCTTATTATTTCTTGGGTTACAAATGAAGCAGACCAAGGAAGGAACTCACATTTGTCAAACTAAATACATTACAGATTTACTTTCCAAGTATGGTTTGACAAGTGTAAGCCATTAGGAACACCCATGAGCTCGGGAATTAAGTTAGATAGTGATCCTCTTAGTAAAAAGGTAGATCAAAAGATCTATAGAGGAATGATTGGATCACTACTCTATCTTACTGCTAGTAGACCAGATATAATGTTCAGTTTTGTTTATGTGCAAGATTTCAAGCTGATCCAACATGTTCATGTTCTTAAAAGAATTTTTAGATATCTTATAAATACCAATAAATTAGGACTATGGTATCTCAGATGTTCAGATTTCAAGTTGATTATATAGTGATGCTGACTATGCTGGATGCAAAATAGATAGGAAGAGCCCAGTGGCACTTGTTAAATTCTTGCAGGGTGCTTGATATCGTGGTCTTCCAGGAAGCAGAATTCAGTGGCTTTATCTACTACAGAAGCTGAATACATTACAGCTGGAAGTTGTTGTACTCAACTCTTGTGGATCAACACCAATTGGAAGACTAGGTCATCAACTCCAAGAAATTCCAATGTTGTGTGACAACACAAAGAGTAATAAATTTGACCAAGAACCCTATCAGAACTCAAGAACAAAGCACATTGAGGTTAGACATCACTTCATCAGGGACCATGTAAGTAATGGCAACATTTCACTTGAATTTGTATCTACTGAAAATCAACTTGCTGATATCTTTACTAAACCTCTTCCTGAGGATAGATTTACATCTATTAGAAGAGAAATAGGTATGTGTAATCCTAACTAATTGCTAAATTAAAATGATGCTAAATTGCATGCTAAGAAACTGCTATGAAAATTTTCATTTCTGAATGGTCTGTGAAAACTCTCCTGTGAAATTCTCTAAGTCCCAGCACTTCGACTTATGAAGTCATAGTGCATTCGACTCATGTTGTAAATCTTGCATTCGACTGATGAAGTCGAATACACAATTCGACTTATTATGAAATTTTGAAAAGGCGCTTTCAATTTAAATCCTTTTATACTCATTTATGACATAACCATCAAATCAGTCAATCTCATCTGTTCAGGCTAAGATCTAGGGTCAGTTACCTTTTCCTTTCTTATATAAGAAACCCATTTGTCTATTCGAAGACACCCTTTCAAATCTCGTCTTCAACTCCCTTGTCTTCTTCCTCCTCTTCGCGCCCTTACTGTTCTCCGGCGAAGGTTTTTCTGGAAACTCTGAAGACTCCATCCTCTTCGAAGAAAGGTAGGTTCTTCGAACTCTCATCCAGTATTTCTAACTCTCTCTTTGTCAGTTCCCTGAGCCATTTTCATTTCCCTCTTCTAGATGGCTTCATCTAGGGCTCCGAAACCGCCCAGTTGGCCCCTGAACAACTCCAGCGACTTGCTAAGATTCCCATCTGTCCAGGGAAAGTAGTAGACTTCTCCCATTTGAGTGGACACTTGTCATGGTGAGAAGATACCCTAAATACCATGGGATGGACCAAGCATTGCCATATTTCTGAACCTCCCGTAGACAATGCCATTAGAGCTTTCTATGTCTCTCTGCAAGTATCTTCTGGAAACACTGTGTTTGGATATGTCAAGGGGACCAAGATTACCATATCTAAAGAGTTATTGGTTGAGATTTTGGATTGTCCAAACTCCGGGCACAAGCTTAGTGAAGTTGTGCCTTTGGAAAAGCAAAAATTGGGGATTATAGGAAATTTGGCCACTGTCAGTAAGAAAGGACTTTTGGTAAATGAACTGACAGTTGAGAAGAGACTGCTCCATTAAGTTATATCAACCATTGTGACTCCTAGAGCAGGGAGCCATTCTTCCATCATCTCCAGAGATGAAATATGTTATTTTGGGCTATTCAGAGGCACAAGGTAAATTTGGCTGCATTTATCTTGGAGAGAATGATTGCTTCAAAGAATTTGCAGGAGTCCCTTCCCTTTGGACCTCTGCTCAATTGATTTTCAAAAGATTCTCAGTAGATCTATCTGGAGAAATCTCTGCTGGAATCAAGGAGAAAATTGGTATTTCTACCTTGAAAAGAAGCCACTCTTCTTGATCAACAAAAAGCAAAATTTATGGTTAAAGGATTCTGTTCCAGAATGTGATCATGAACTTTTTCTTGATGAGCTTCATATTCCATCATCCCTCTCAAGTAGTTCAACAAGAAGAAGAGCCAGTAGCAGATAGATAGAATGGAAGAACCAGAAACTCAAGTCAGATCTGAAGCCCCAGTTCAGATTCAAGAGCAAGAAGATCAATTTCGTGTCTCCTCCTCCTTTCCTGAACAAGATGCACCTGAGGAAACAATAAACGAATTTTAAGAAACATTAGAGGTAAAGGAGTAGCCTATGATGATGTTCCTGTAGAAACTAATTTGAGGAAAGAGAGCATCACTCTTCCCTTTCTCAATTTGAGACCCGGCCAAGGTCTCAGGGGGGAGAATAGCAACAACGTCAATTCCATTATGGATCTGTTGAGCAAGCAACAGGAGAATCACTATGTTCTTCAGTTCAAGTTGAATTCATTGATGCCAAGTTTGATGGTTTGACTGATGAAGTCAAACAAATCAAAGATTTATTGCTTCAGTTGGTGTGCCAACAGGGCACTTCTCGGCCATCAGGGCCCTCTTCCTCTGAGCAGTAAGAGGAACAAGTTCATGTTCAAGAGACTCAAGTACCAGAACCTGAAGAGCCAGTACTTGAACAGCAACCAGTGGAAGAAAAAGAGCCTGAGTCACAGGCAGAGCAGCAACAGTCAGTGAAAGATCAATCCCAGCAGGTTGAGCAGCAACCTAAAGAGCAGAAGGACCAGGAGCCAGAACCTCAAGAACTATCTATTGTAGTTTTTCAACAGAAAAGTGAGTAGCAGGAAGTTGTAGAGAAGCCTCCACTAGCAGCAGCAGCAGAAGTTAAGCAGAAGCAGCAGGAACCCCAGCAAGAGTCTAGGCCTAAGAGATCGCTTGAAGATGTTTCCAAGCCAATGGTCAAGACCTTCAAGAGAAAAGTGAAGAGAAGACTGATAAAGGATGGTGAACCTGTATTCCCTTCTCCTTCTAGGCCACTCCACCTACTCCAACTCCCTCTGTTGAAACTCCCTCCAGAGCCTAAAATGCCCCCACCATTCATCCTCAACCTACTGCACCCTCTGCACCTACTTCTCCTCTACTAAAATTCCTCCACCATCTGCCTCATCGGATCCTCCTCCACTTGCATCTATTCCAGGGAATCCATTCCACCAGGACATCAAATTCCAATCTACCCTATGAAATACCAATTTAAACCTTCCAAAGCACACATTCATGTTCTACATACTCAACCTCCACATTACTTTTCTTCTCTTCCCACTGCTACCAAATCAGGAAAGTCCCTCCTACATTTAGCTGAAATTCTTCCTAGCATTCAGCTTTCGTCCTCCCGTGGACCCAAGTTGGGAGACAATCCTTCCAAACTTTTCCCTCCCTTTTGGTATGCCTTCATATGTCATTCTGAGCATTACATGAATTTGTTCAGAGAATATCTTTATATTAGAGCATTTCTTGAAGTCCATGAAATGCCAGGTTTCACATTTGAACACTAGCTTCCCACTCTTCTTCGCACCACACAAATCTCAGTGGATGAACTCCGCCTGATTTCTCAAAAATGCCATAGCCTAACTCCCAAAGAATTCCTTGATCTCTATCCTGAAGAAGCTGTCAGATATCAGGAGTCCCAATCCAGGAACCTATTCTTAGATGTCCAACTTCATTTAAGTCTGAGGTTCTATGATCTGTTTAGGCTCCTCATCAGGGATTCTCAGGCCAAGTATAACCGCATGAAATCATTCAACTTTGAAAGATTCAAGCTTGGATTGCCTGATGTGTCTAAAGGCCAATGGGAAAATCTTCTAAGAGGCCAAAGAGAAATCATTCTCTCCATGACTGTGGCTTTACCATCTGGACTATATCCATCCTCTTAGGAATTGTTGCTCATAGAAGAGATTTTGCTGAAGCAGTCTTCAACAGATTCATCTGGATTGCCACTAGATTCAAAATCAAGTAACAAACTGAAGTTGTCTTTTCAAAGATTTGTGTTTCTATAGCTTTCCAAGAACCCTCATCACTTATTAGACTTTCAGTTGTGTTTTGCTGAGTCTGAAAGGTTCTCCCTTGATCAGTGGGCACTGCTTACCCTACAGATCATTCTGAGTGTAAGAAAATGAAGCTTTCTCCCTATGAGTTTTTGTCCAAAAGTCTCAAGGACTTAAAGAAGAGCATTGGTCATAAAAGGGCTCAAAGGTACTTAGTGTATTGTCAAGCCAAAGATGCAGCTGTGACCAGAGGATTGCACTGGAACATTACAGTCCATGAATTTCTTCATCTTACAGCCTTTAAGAAGTTTGTTCACCGTAAGTATCGTCTGAGCAGGGACAAATACCACTCAAGATAGGTTGGTACCATAGGCGACACATCAAATCTCATAGGAAGCTGCCCACCTCCAGTTCTGACTATAATATTAACTCTGCCTTATTTGATCATTTCTTCCTTGAAATGAATGAGAAGAAGCTCTAGGACCTTCTCAAACCATATCTTGCTCAAATTCAGATCTTTGTACTTACCTAGCTCCTTATCTAGGTCTTAAACACTATGTTCTGTATTTACTTTTTCAGTTCTGAATGCAGTTATGATCTTTCTTCACTGCTTATTTCATGTTTTCTTGTGGTTTGTTACCCTTTCTGTTAATGCCACAAAGGGGGAGAAAGAGGTAAGCTAAGAAACTAGAATATCATCTAAATCTCAAAACTTTTCACTGTTTTTCACTGTCTATTTTAAAGCTTTTGGCATTAACAAAAATGGGGAGAATTGTTGAGCAACTACCCCCTAAAAAATCTAAGATTTGAAGATATAGTAATATCATGTTTTTGCTATGACAAAATCTTAAATAGACTATCTACAAAGTAAATGTATCTCAAAATATATATGCATAAAACTGTGTGATAAAACTGCATCGCCAAAAAATTTTGAAGTCCACAGACTCTCAATACATCATACTTTAGCCGACTTCAGACTCCGACTGTTGACTCCAACTCGTAAGAATTGAAGTGAAAACCATCCTAAATTTTTGTAAGTCCATACAACTATACATGATTCGACTATTCACTTCGACTCATACAGTCGAATGCTTCATAAATCCTAACTACATGATTCGAATTCACTTCAACTCTTACAGTTGAATGCTTAGAAATCGATCTCCATTATATCCGACTGCTAAAGTCGAATTGTCTTATTATCTCAGAAGTCGATCATTCTATTGTGTATCAGTCGAAATCTATTGATTTCTTCTGAAGTCAAATTATTCTTTCTGAAGTCGAATCATTCTATTTTCACTCCGACTTCTATATTCGAATTGCAATCTTTATTGAAGTCGAATTACTCCTTTTAAGTCGAATTATTCCTTTTCATCTCCTACTTTGTACTCAAGCTTAGTTCCTATTAAAGCCGAATCACTCCTATTCTATCCCCAATAGTTGAATTGCATGATCCTTGAATTCAACTTCACTGTCAGTTCTGTACTTAAATTCTTTTCTGAAGTCTCTGAGGATAAACATATAATCTAATCTTGTTTCCTAATCATCTTGGACATAGTTTCTAATGAGATCTTCATTAACTAAATGTTTTATTGATTCATCGGATTGTCATTATTATTTCTCTGACAGGACAAGATATATTATACTTAAAATAATCATCTCAATCTTGTGCTGATTATTTCAGAAATATTTTTGAATTGAGCTTTGTGTTCTTCATGTCTTTGTTCTGGATTTTCTTGGATACAATAGATAGATACATTTATGAATTCTCAGGCACATGGCATCTGACAAGACTTACCTACCAATGTCAGACCCATACCCTACTTTTTAGCATATCTGTCTGACTCCCTTTTCTGTCTGAAAGCATGCCTATCCGAGGTTTCCATACCTCTTCTATTCTCCTCTGACTTACCTACCTCCAAGGTATGGAGATCCCTTTTCCTTTTGTCTTGTCCTTGCTGCAGACATTTATTGAAGCACGATTTTAGCATGCCTCCTTCACAGTCCACTCCGAGAGAGAAAGAGCTAATCTTCTAGTTGTGAAGACTACACCTCTTCTGAAGACCTTGGAAAGAAGCAAAACTGAAGAACTCCTGGATAACAAGCTCATCAAGATCCAAAGGATTCTAGAGTTATCTTCAAACGGCCAGATTGCAAACGGACACATTTCTAACGACCATCTTTCAAACGGCTATATTTTGAAGAATATAAAAGGAGCTGAAGTTTGAAAGACAACAACACGAGTGATAGCAGAAGCTACTCAAGCCATTGAAAATTCCAGTGAGCTTCACATTTCAAGAAGCTAGAATTCACAAGCCTTCTTGCAAGCCCAGTGAAAGAGCTTCCCATTTTCAGCAGAAATTCTCTGAAGCTCTCTGAGTCTCTTAGAAGTCTTATGTTCGGGTGGCAATTGTAACTACCTACTTTTCTGAAGTCCACCCTTCACATTCAGATAGGACTTGAGTATTATTTTGTTCCATCAAAGTCCTTCTGAATTCAGTGTGTTTGTGCTCAGCTTGAGGCAAACACACAATTGTCTTACTATCTATTTGTTGTGTAATTTCTGCAGATGTTTGTTTCTGCATTTCCCCTCCTATGTAGGGAAGGCCTTGTGAAGGAAGTTGTTGTACCCTGTTTAGAGAAGACTTGCTAGGGTGCAAGTGGGTGTGTAATTCCTCTCAAGGGCGAGAGAAGGCCAATTTATTAGCAGATAGTGAAAATCTCAAGTGGTTGACTTGAGGACTGGATGTAGGACTTCCATATAGGAAGGGCCGAACCAGGATAAATCTCTGTGCATTTCTGTGTGATTGTTTCCTCCTTGTTTACACTTGAATCACACACACCACACTAAGTTCTAACAAATTTATTTAGTGTTGTTCATTTCAGAAGAAAATTTTAAAATAAAGAAGTCCTATTCACCCCTCTCTAGGACATTCTTAGTGCCATTTCGATCCAACAAAGAAGAGCCATACAACTATGTCTATAGCCTGAAGCCATTGTGACTAAGAAGATAGAAGATTTTCTCACTGATGATCTGATCTCAGCAGTCTCCAAGTCTCAAGGCCCAATGATCAAATTCAAATGGCTATTTTCCAATGGTTGTATTCAAACAAGAAATTTCTAAAGACTTTATATAGCTGAAGTTTGAATTTCAATATAGAATCTATGATCATTTCAATACATATAGACAACATATACACAAAGAAGAGACAAAAGCTCAAGATTTGAAGAGAGCCTACTTCAAGCTTTGACTTCCAAAGCTCTCTTGCATTCAGAAGTCTTTCTCTTTGGGTGGCCCTTTTTGCTACTATGGTTTTTCTTTTCAGTTCACCCTCTTAGAGTCAGAAAGAGTCAAAAATTCCATTCATACTTGTATGTCTTTCTGATCTTCTGTGTTTGCTCATTCGTCTGAGTAGACACTGCAACGACCAACTTCCAACTGATACGGTTATACAAACCCACGTCGGATGAGAGCAAGCCGCTACAGGGAGAATACCCCAACAAGTAACAAGTGAGCTGAGATATACACCAATAGATTTCAATAATGCAACGGAATTTAAATGAATCTTATTCCATCAACTTTTAAATCCACATACCACAGTCTGTATAGTTCAACAAAAGATAACATAAGCGCAATATTTCCCAAATACATAGCCGACTCCAAGTACATTTGATCAAATTCAAATTTCAATTGTAGCATTACATACTATAAAAGAAAATTACAAATCTTCAATCACTTAGTCCAACTCCACCTCAAATCTTGCTAGCTCCTCCGCTGCTAATTTCTTGAAATGTTTAGCAAGAGTGAGTCTACACAATAGACTCAGCAAGTAACTTAAGATTCAATATATACATGTTTTTATCAATTATCACAATAAAATTTCAGCAGTTAACATCATACATGATCACGCTCTAACCTAAACAATTGCACAGGGAATTTCATTAAACAATTATCCTAACGCATGTAAATCTAAAATCTAACAAGATCACTAACATCATGGTGTCATTAACACGAGTAAAATATACACTCACATGTTTTATACTTTACCCAAGTCATTGTAAAGTTTGCACAACTAAACCATTGAAACATATACAAGATAGGTAGCACTCCTAGCATGATTTCTAACTCACTTCGCATGCAATCATAACAATTTACTCTATATTTAGCTTGCTGATTTTATACAAATTTTATCACATTCATATTACCTTTGCATAGGGATCACTTTAACTACACAACATAGTACTAAACACATGTACATCCAATAATTCAAACTCCATGGATATGAAATCATATACTTACATTTTGGTACTAATAGTAACATCACTTTCAGCATTTGACAATTAATACATTAACACATACACACACACATTTATACACATCAATAAACAAAATATCAATTAACACTATTGTCATTTACACTTATACTATTTTCTCATTACATACAACCATATGATTAACCTTGGCTTTCACATACACTCACTTTTGTTCTATCACACAATACTTATACACATTTCCCATTATTTCCTCTTTCAAATTCACATACTTCTTATCATTTCACTTTTGCACATAACATGTGCCACATTTACACATATCTCGCACATACCTTGTGCTATGAACACATATCACTTTTCACATCACACTTATGCTCATTTTCACATAATGCCAAGACACAGCCCAAACCACCATTAGATGATCACATAACACACACATTCACATTCACGTACTTTATCACCGGCACAGTGATAAGTCTTAGTTCCTGCAGAAACCGGGAAAAGCCCTTCCCACCATTGCCAGTGGAACTTGTCCACCTCCAGGATTTCATAAGACCCTTTGCCAGGGTATAACACTTATCAAGACTCTTCTCTAGGTATCACATATCATATTGAGCTTTCCCATAAGGGCACTACTACAGTACAGCTCCAAGCATCTAAGGTGGCAGTGTCTTATGGGCACCATTGTTTCTCTTGTCACATTTAAACCATTTTATACACATATATCACTTGTTCTCACACTTCTCATGCTTGCACACCCTTCTACATAATTCATACACACATAAGCTTTCATTTACTGATTTTAACCTTACTATGGCAACTGCCAAATATCATAATATAGATTAATCATACTGAAATTTACTGAATCACATCAAATCACAATTAAATGCTCACATAGTCGTTTTTCTCATTACAAATCCAAAATAATACTTACTATTATCAAAATAACATGAGATTTTAACCACAGACAAATTCAGGTTTATAATCACACATGCAAATTTTCATATTTTTATGAATCATATTACATTTACAGGAATTAAAACATGCAATCTCATGTCGTTCATAATTCGATTTAACATGGAACATAACATGAATATCCAATTTGACAGTTCACGGCCCTGAACCTAACATACTCATCATCACAGGAATTTTCCCTGGATTTATTGCACAACACACAATTACTGTAAATTTTACAAATCCTACGCATGTCTTCTATTTCAAAATAGAAATTACAGTAAATCCCACAGTCATGGAGAAATTCTCAAAATTTCAGGGCCAGGACTGATTCGTAGATACATGGTTTAGAAAAACTTAGGGCATCCCTTCTTCAGGGATCATGTAAACAATGGGAGAACATGCAAAAATCCATTTTTCCAACATGTATTTCATAAGTTTAACAGTCCATGCCATTCACCAAAAAGCACAGAAAAATATCACATGCATCCCATGGTCTATTTTACATAACATATATGATTACATTATATCCTCATTCGAAAAACACTTCGGAAATTAATCATATAGAAGGAGAACAGCTCATTGTTCTGCCCTGAAGAACTTAACGGCATCGTCTGGACGTTAATGGCGCTTAATGGCAATATCGTGGCCGCTAATCGAAGATCTTGATGGCCATGGATCATGCCGTCAAGTTCAGGTCTGTGCAAAAAACAAACCCGAGCTCCAATACAAGAAGAATGGGGGGAATCTAGGATGCGAGGAAAAATCCAGAAAAATGCTGGGACCTAGGGCACATGTATAGGATTGAGATCTATAGGTTACTTGCCTTTCTAAAACCTCCAAAGGGATCTATGTTGCTATTGAAGCTCTCCTTGGGCAGTCCCAAGAAGCCTCAAAAACACCACTCCTCCGGGTTCTTGGTCGATGTATATGCTAAACCAGTGGTGGGGAAGCCTTCTCCTTGGTCCCCTCTAGCCTCCAGTTGCAATAGAATGCCAGATGAAGCTCCAAATCGTCAGATCAAGGCATGCAAAGTCCAAACTTCCTCACACCTTGCTAGGGTTTTCTCTCCTCTTTGCAAAGAGCCAAAGAGAGCTCTTGGGGTTGCAAGGAGTGGTTGGTTTATAGGAGAGAGGCCTCTCCTCTCACGCAGATAGTGATGTGAGGGCTTGATAGCCGTTGGGGACATCTCCCCAATGGCTGGGCATGCTTGCCCCAGGAATTCCGGGTCTGCTGCGCATGTAGGTCAGAGAAGTAAACGTCCACCTATATGGACGGCTACTTAAGTCTTGGCGTCCATCGATATGGACGCCGAAATCTCATAGGCGTCCACCCATGTTGACGCCAATTGGCCCTCCTGCCAGAACTTAAAATCATGCAGAAATCATGTTCAACTTACATATATATACATACAAGTATGTAAACATAGTATACACACTATCACACCATGCATTGAAACCATATTTACCATATAATTATTCACATGCATACATAAGCACAACTAGCTAATACGTACGTAGATATCTACCTACGCGTACATGATGTTTTACATAAGCATGACTCAACATGCGGCAAAATAAAGTGACAAGAATTGCGAGGGTTTCAAAATCATTAGGAGGCAATATGAATTAAGTTAGCTAGGAATAATCTATTCAATAAAATAGTTCTTGCTTGCACTCACTTGATTTGGCATATAAATAACATACATCCACGCATGTACACATGCGAAATTTATAATTATGACACGCACCATTTTCATGCACGCCATTTATGCAAGAACTAGCAAAATCATATACATAAAATAAGTGGGGAAAGAAAAGGAAATTTCGGGGCCTTATAGACACACTATGTTTATTTCTGTATAAGAAACCGACAGGGGTTTGTTCCCTATGGTGCCCCTTTGTAAAAGGAAAGACCTTTGGTTGTAGTGGTTATAATACCCCTTGTATAGGGAAGACTTGCTTGGGAGCAAGTGGGTTGTAATACCTCTCAGGTTGAGAAAAAGCCAAGTGTTCTTGGTAGTTTAGTGAAATCCCAAGGGGTTCTTGGGGACTAGATATAGGACTTCTATTTGGAAAGGCTGAACCAAGATAAATCTCTGTGCACTTTGTGTGATTGATTCCGCCAAGCTTTTCACTTGTTTCACACACACTACACTAAGTACTAACATTACTCTCTAGTGTTATCCATTTTCAAATAAATTTTAAAAGTGCAAGAAGTCCTATTCATCCCCCTCTAGGACATCTAAAAGCTCCATCTCGATCCAACAAGTGGTATCAGAGCGAGGTCTTCTCAGAAGAATCAAAAGATTTGAGAAGGAATGGAAGCTGAAGCTCACAACTATGAAGGATAGTCTATTACAAGACCACCATTCTTTGATGGTGAAGATTACCAGTACTGGACAATGAGAATGGAATGCTTTATCTGAGAAACAGACTTTGATCTGTGGCAGGTAATAGAGCAAGGTGATTTTGCTATACTTGCTGATGGTACTTCTGCTTTATCTAGAGTTAATTAAAGAAATATGTCCTTAAACTACAAAGCTAAGAATTATTTATGTTGTGCATTGTCTAAAAAGAAGTATAATAGACTATCTGCATGTAAAATTGTAAAAGAAATGTGGGATAAACTACATGTAACATATGAAGGAATTGATAAGCTTAAACAAACTAGAATAGATATTCTTGTTTCTTAGTATGAATAGTTCAAAATGTTACCCAACGAAAACATTACTCAAATGTATAATAGATTTACCAATATAACAGTTGGTTTAAGCTCTCTTGGTAAAAATCTTACTAATGAAGAAATAGTCAAAAAATTCTTAGATCATTAACTCATTCTTGGACTCCTAAAGTCATTGCTATTGAAGAGGCGCATGATCTTACTAAACTTCCTATTTTAAACTAATTGGCTCCCTTATGGCTCATGAGATTAACATGGAAAGATTTTTTGAAAGCTCTTCATAAAAGAAATTGTCAAATGCTTTGAAGGTTGCAGATTCTTCTTCATCATCCTCTGATGACTCAAAAGAAAAATCTGAAGACAGTGATGATGAAGCTATGCTATGAAGAAAACTGCAAAGGATCCTTGCCAAGAAAAAGAAGTTTGGCTCAAAGAGACATTTCAAAAGGGAAAAGAAGAAAGAGCCAACATACTATGAATGCAACCAGCCAAGACATTTCAAATCAGAGTGTCCTAAGCTCAAAAAGAAAGATCAGGCTGATAAGCATGAGAAAAAGAAAGGCAAAGAAAGAAAGTTTAGAAAATACAAGAAGAAAGCAATGGTCGCAGCATGGGACAATGAGGAAGTAACAAGCTCAGAAACTTCAAGTTCAGAATCAGAAGAAGAAAAACAAGTAAATCTATCCCTCATGGCTGGACTAGATCAGGTACATTCTGAAACCTCTTTTACTTTATGTTCAGAATCTGATTCTGACAGTTTAGAAGATGTATTTAATGAATTGTATGATAAATATAAAACTGTAGCTAAACAAATGAAAGTAGTTAAATTAAATCTGATAAACCAAGAAAAATCTAACATTTTTCTAAAAAATGAAGTAGAAAGATTAGGACAACACTTAGCTGAAACTAAAAGAACAAATGAACTACTATGTGAAGATCTAAAGATCAAAAATAGTAAAATTATGGAACTAGAATCAAATCTAAATGAATTAAAAGATGAGGAAAAGTTAAGAGAAGAAAATAATTATTTAAGAACGACATTAGGAAGAATAACGAACTGCAAAACATCATTAGTTGTAAAATTAAAAGGTGTTAGAACAGGTAAAAAGAAATATGGAGTAGGATATGCATCCCCAGTAAATGTAGAAGAAATTGTTTATCCTAAACAATATATAACCCCAAAGTTTAAAAAAAAAAGGCAACTAAAAATCCTAGATAGGTTAATAAATATGTTTACAAATAGAAATTTAAAACTAATAACACTACAAATTAAAAGCATGCATATGATTTATGTTGTAGTCATTGTAATCACTTAGGACACACATTTAGCACCTGCACTACTAGACACTTGCGTTGTATTCTAAAAACTAACCATCACAGATCCAAGAAAATTTGGGTACTTAAAGTCTCAACTTAATTTTGTTTGCGGGGGCGCCTTAGAGCATCCAAATGGTATTTAGATAGTGGGTGCTCTACGCATATGACATATGATAGAAAATTATTTACAAGTTTCAGAGATGAAGTTGGTGAAGTCACATATGGTGATAATTGAAAAGGAAGAGTATTAGGTTGTGGAACTGTAGGAATAAAAGAAAATGATTTAATAGAAGATGGTATGCATGTTGAAGGATTCAAATGTAATCTTATTATCAGTCAATTATGTGACAAAGGTCACATGGTGAAATTTCAGAACGACAAGTATGTTATTCAAAAGAATGGAAAAATAGTTTTTGAAGCTCTAAGAGTTAAAAATTTGTATACCTTACAACTTGCAGAACTGAAAGAAACCAACTTGTGCATTGCAACTACGAAGAATGAAGAGACTGATCTATGGCATAGAAGATTAGGACATGCAAGCACTTCAGTGATCAAGAAATTAATCAAGCATGATCTAGTTGAAGGTCTTCCAAATTTGAAATTGAAGAAATCTAAAATCTGTATAGCCCATGCAAAAGGAAAGCAAACCAAGTCATCATTTCAGTCCAAGACATTGGTAACGACCTTCAAACTATTGGAGCTCATTCACATGGGTCTATTTGGACCTATAAGAATAGTAAGTGTTGGAGGAAAGGTATATGGCTATGTAATTGTGGATAATTATTCAAGATACACTTGGTATCATTTTTGGAAGCCAAATCAGAGACCTTTTCAGCCTTTTAATTCAGTAAATTAGTACAGAAGAACAAGAAATATCAAATAATCAGTATCAGATCTGATCATGGTGGAGAATTCAAGAATGAAGAGTTTGTCAGATTTTGTGAAGAAAATGGCATAGAACACAATTTCTCTGCACCTAGAACATCTCAGCAGAATGGAGTAGCAGAAGGAAGAACAAAACATTGCTGGACTGGACAAAACTATGCTTACTGAATACAATCTACCAAGAAACTTCTAAACAGAAAAAGTTAACACATCCTACTACATCATCAACAGGTGCATGATCAGACAATTTTGAAGAAGACACCTTATGAGCTATACAAGAAGAAAAAGCCAAACGTCAGTCATCTTCGACCTTTTGGTTGTAAGTGTTTCATTTTGAATAATGGTAAAGATAATTTAAGAAAATTAGATGCTAAAAGTGATGAAGGATTTCTGCTAGGATACATCTCAAAACCTAGAGGATATAGGGTGTTCATAGAAAAACTTTAACAATTAAACTAACAGTTCATGTCTTATTTGATAAAACTAACACTTCTACTAAGAAAATAGAAGAAGAAGAAGATGTTGTTGAAGAATTGTGTAGGGACCTAGAACAAGCTAATCTTGAAGAAAAAGGTGAAGACAAGGAAGATCCTCCACTAGAAGAATTGCAACAACATGAAAAACTTCCAAGAGAACTGAGATATCACAGAGATCATCTAAGAGAAAATATCATAGGTGATCTACATGATATGGTAAGAATAAGATGTATGAATATTCCCTGTGATTACACTGCATTTGTTTCTCAGATTGAGTCAAGGACAATCTATGATGCACTGCCAGATGAATATTGGATCCTAGCTATGCAAGAGGAACTTAACCAGTTCCAACGCAGCCAAGTCTAGACTCTTGTACCTAGACCTTCTGACCATCCAGTTATTGGGACTAGATGGGTCCTCAGAAATAAAATGGATGAATCAAGAGTAATCGCATGGAACAAGACTAGACTGGTAGCACAAGGATATTCCCAAGAGGAAGGCATTGATTTTGATGAAACATATGCTCCAGTTGCTAGATTAGAGGCAATCATAATTTTATTAGCATATGCATGTTCTCTTAATATCAACTTGTATCAAATGGATGTTAACAGTAATTTCTGAACTGTTTCATGAAAGAAGATGTTTATGTTGAGCAACCACCTGATTTTGAAGATACTAAATATCCAAATCATGTTTTTCGATTAAAGAAGACATTATATGGTCTGTAACAAGCTTCAAGAGCCTAGTATGAAAGACTAAGTACTTATCTTCGATCACATAGTTTTTCAAGAGGTAAAGTAGATAGCACTCAATTATTAAGAAATTTTCTAAAGGGATCTTGATTGTACAAATATATATTGATGATATTATTTTTTGTTCTACTAATGAATCACTTTGCAAATTCTTTGAAAAACTTATGCAAATTGAGTTTGAAATGAGCATGATGGCTGAGCTTAATTACTTTCCTGGCTTGCAAATCAAGCAGACCAAGGAAGGCAATCACATTTGTCAAACCAAATATATTTCAAACTTGCTTTCTAAATATAGTTTTGACAAGTGTAAGCCTTTAGGAACTTCCATGAGCTCAGAAATTAAAATAGATAGTGATCCGATTGGTAAGAAAGTAGATCAAAATATTTATAGAGGTATGATTGGGTCATTATTCTATCTCACTACTAGTAAACCAGACATAATGTTTAGTGTATGTTTGTGTGCCATATTTCATACTGATCCTAGAGAATCACATATTAATGTTGTTAAAAGAATTTTTAGATATGGGTTTATGGTATCTCAGATGTTTTGAATTTAAACTACTTGGATATAGTGATGCTGACTATGCTGGATGCAAAGTAGACAAAAAATGCACTAGTGGTATTTGTCAATTTCTTGCACGATGCTTAATTTCTTACTCTTCTCGAAAACAAAATTCAGTAGCATTGTCCACAACAGAAGCAGAATACATTGTAGCTGGAAGTTGTTATACTCAACTATTGTGGATCAAACATCAACTGGAAGTCTATGGTCACAAATTGCATGAAATCTCAATACAGTGAGATAATACAAGTGCAATTAATCTGACCAAAAATCCTATCCAGCATTCAAGAACCAAGCACATTGAGGTCAGACATCATTTCATCAGAGACCATGTAAGTAATGGTGATATTTTACTTGAATTTGTTACTATAGATAATCAATTAGCTAGTATTTTTACTAAACCACTCCCTGATGATAGATTTACTTCAATTACAAGAGAAATAGGTAGGTGTAATCCTGATTGAATGCTTAAAATTCTTAAGTACATTGTCTGATCTATCTATCGTCAACTTTTTTCTAAGTCCTAAACTTTTGAATTCTCCAAAGTCAGAGTTTATAAAGTCAGAGTTTAGGAAGTCAGAGTTTCCGAAGTCGAAGATACTGTTAATTCAAAAAAAAGGGTTACAATTATTTTGGGATGAGAATTAAATAATTAATTAATCTCAACCGTTCATCTCCCCTTCTATGGTCTGTCATAAATCTCCCTTCTTTATATAGACTTTTCCTTCTCTCTTTCCAAATCACCCCATTTGAAATGTCTCTGACTCCTCTATCTTTTTCCTAGTTCCTGTGTCCGTTCTTCAACCTGACAGAACCCTTTCTAAGCATCTGTCGATTTTCTTCAATCTTTCTAAAGAAAGGTATGATCTTTGACACCTTTGGACTCATTTCACATCTCCTTTGCAATCAGCCTTAGTTTCTTCCCTCGTTTTGGTCTAGATGGCCTCCTCTAGGGCTTTAGACGGTTTCTTCTTCACCCATGAGCAGTTCTAGAGACTCAACTCTGTCAAAGCTTCAATCTGCCCAGAGAAGATAGTATATTTCTCATAGTTAACGAACCAACTCAGTTTAGTAGTAGAAACCCTAGATGTGATGGGTTGGATAAGGTTGTGCCAGATCTGTGAGCCAACTTATGAGGATGCAATGAAGGCATTTTATGTGACCCTCGAAGTCTCAGCAGATGGTCTCTACAAGGCTATGTCAAAGGTACTCAGATTTCCATCACTAAAGATTTGTTGGTAGAACTTTTGGATTGCCCTAACTCTAGAGACAAGATTAGTGAGGTTGTGTCTATGGAAAAAGAGAAATTATGGATTATTGGTAGTCTTGGAGCCACCTCAAAAAGGGGGCTTCTTATCAATGAGCTCTCTATAGAGAAGAGGCTCCTACATGCCATCATCACCACCATTATCACTTCTAGGGCTGGGACTCATTCGTCCATCACAACTAGGGATGGCAACTTACTATTTTGGGTTATTCAGAGGCTTCATGTCAATCTTGCCTCTATTATTCTTGAGAGGATGGCAGGGTCCAAGTACATACAATAATCTCTTCCTTATGGACCTCTGCTCACAGTTATTTTCAGAACATATGAAGTGCATTTGTCAGATGAAATTGTTGTATCAGTGAAAGAGAAGATTGGGCTATCCACCCTTCGTAGAAGTCATTACATTTTAGAAGATAAAGCCCAGAATGCTTGGACTAAGGACTCTATACCCAACTGTACTCATGATATATTTCCTAATAAGGTACAGGGCTCCTTCTTTGTTCACTCAGTTCAGCCTCCAACAACTAGAAGAGAAGTAGTAAGAGAAGAAGTAGTAGCAGAAGAGCCAGTACAAGCTGAGGAAGGAGGACCTTCCCTTGTGCAAGATCTCCTTGAGGACACTATCAATCAAGTGCTTAGAGATCTCAAGAAAGCAGTATCTCATAAAGAAGAAACTCCCATCCCTACATCTTTTGAGCCTGCTATAGAAGAAGATTTCCATCATGTCCTCCACCTCCAGTTGAGACCCAGAAAAGGTCTCAGGGGGAGACTAGCAGGACCAATGATGATGTGCTCAATGTGGTCCTCAAGCAACAAGAAATACTTGGTGTACTCCAGATGCAGATACATCAGATTGATGTGAAGTTTGACTTTCTATAAGATGAAGTTCTGGAGATGAAGGATTTGCTCCTTCAGTTGGTTTTCCAACAGGGCAAGGGCAGCTCTCCAGCACTTACCTCAACACCTCAACCAGAAGAGCAGCAGCCCAATCAGTCTGAGCCATAGCCAGAACAGCAGCTACATCAGTCATTTGTGGAGTTAGCGAAGTAGCAGAATAACCTGTTGAATAGCAACAGCAGTAGCATCAGCAGGAATCATAGCCAACACAGTTAGAGTAGAAAATGGTTGAACCAAAAGTGCAACCAGTAGAGCAGTCCTCCCAGGCAATAGAAGATCAGCCCAGGGTTCAGACTTTCTAGAGAAGAGTTAGGAAGAAGCTTGTAAATTCTGGTTCTATAGTTTTTCCTTCCTCTGAACCTTCATCCTTACCTCCAGCTCCCTCTGAACCCATACCTCCAGTTTCCTCTGATCCTCCTCCCCCATCTACTTCTCAACCAGAGGAACAACCTCCCTCTCAACTAATCTATAACGGTCCTGGATATCCATACTCAATAGGGGTCCATATCCAAATCCGTCTCCCGCGAACGGACAGAAGTCTCGCAAGGGATATCTCACACACGTGTCCAGGAAGAACATAAAAGACAAACCACAACAGTACGAGACACAAGAAAGTACATGTGCTCATATCTGCATATAACAATTTACAACTGTCCCATTACATTATTACATGTCCAAATTAAAGAGAGTACAACTACCTGGGGCATACCCCGAGGGAGCACAAGCTCACACAACTCTAATCACTACTGTTGGTGGTACAAGTCTGCCACAACATCTCCACAGTCACACCAACGGTAAACCCTGAAAAGAACTGTAAGGAAGTGAGCCTCAACAAGTCATTGGCTCAGTAGGGGACCACCCAAAACATCACACAACACTAAGGAGGCCTCAACCCCAACGAGTCTCACAAGCAAAAACCGATAACTAATCCATATCTTACACACAACAAAGCATAAATATATCAATTAACATAAATCCCGGAAAGTAAAAGAGACAACAACACTAGCACCATGCTGCTCATCTGCCTAAAAACTGTAAAGCCTAAGCCACAAGCCTCACAGGCACAACATCTCAACAACTGGTCGCCTAAGCTGAGCCACACAGGCAAAGCATTTCCTAAGCTACTAGCTTCACTGACAAGCCTCCAACACATGGGTAACCAGACTGCTAACCAAGAGCTAATCCTTTATACCCTTAAACCACGATGTATCGAATGTCACACTTAAGAAACAAGACTGGCTATCACGATGCCAATCCATCGGGCACTAAACCTTATTCGGAAGCTTACCCAAAGAAGGGTAAAACACATCAAGTGGAAGGTCTCACCACATGACCTCCACTTCACCACCTAAAAAGGCTAGTACTCAGCGTACTACGAGAAACCAGTACCCACCAAGAGTACAAGTACCTACCACCACGGAACACAAACACAACTATGCCATCACCAAGGCACACCACAACCAAACAAACCACATTTAATGAGTCTTCGCTCACTAACCACAATAACAACCGTGCCAACACCATGGCATACCTCGTCGGGTAAAACATAACCAACACACGCTACAAGTAATAGAAAAGCACGAGCCGGAAAGTACGACACCACCACACGGGACAGACTACTGGTTCATGACGTCAGTATCCAACCCGGACAACACAGCACAAGAACTACTCTCAGTCTCGCAGTCACAGACGTAAGGTCCAACTGCCACTCCACAACACAAGTCAAGCCAAAGAACTGTGGAGACCAACCAAACCACCACAACCTACAGGTCACACACCTCCACGCCCATGCCTGGCACCTTTAGAGACTCTGGCCTGAGATCTCTAAAGTGAGGCACTGGTAACAGGACTAGCTAGGGCTCAGTACGTCTACTGGCGTCCGTAACCCCCAGCTACGAGCGCGCTACAAGTGACTAAACACAAACTCTCACGAGTCACTATCCCACTGTCGTCTTTCCCTCAGCCGGACGACAACTCTCCTGAGAGTGAGGGTGTCTAGGAAGACGATAAGACCATGACGGTACCACTATACCGGGACAAGCAACGAGCACACCCACGTGCCTGGCTCTCCTCGGAACCTACGGCACCCAACTGAAGAGGCATTCCGGAATAGGCGCCAGACCACCAAACTCGGCAACGCACTAATCACATCATAAACTCATACAATCGTTATTACAAACCACGGTACAAACGTAAAGACTAGCATGACCTGGTCACTCCGTGACCCACAAGCTATTCTACAAAGACACACATAAATCACGGTAGTCAACCATACCTGGCCTATCATTGGTCACAAGGTGACCTCCATTGCCACGTTAAACTCATCATTCAGTAACCAATTAATAATCACACTTGTGCTTCATTAATTAACCATCATAATTAATCTATAATCATATACTAGAGAGCTAGGGCTAGATTCACACAGGAACCTCACTGCCCAACCACTACGACAACTAGTGCGTGTGCCATGCACACACACACACACATGCAACACCACCACAACGGAGTATGTGCCATGCACATCCTCAAACCACGATAACACCACACCGATTACGTAAACCACCCACTAACCGTGTGGGCGACCTGCTCACAGAGCTTTACGGGTGCCAATGCACCTCTTACCAAAGCCATGGACGTTAAACATCGATAATCAGATATCCGAATTGCCAAAAGCATGCAAAATAGAATCCTCGGCTATGATCGCGACAGAGGCCAAGGCCGCCTTCTGATCGCGACGCTTCGACATGGTGCGACAAGAAATCCTATCGTGATGGGTCAGCCTGCCGTGACCTAGTCGCGGGTCCGTTGCTTTCCCAGGCGAAAACCCTAATCCGTAAACCATCTCTGGATTTTCCACGCAAACCACCCTAAATCCCGTTTCAACCCGATTTTCATGCTCATTTCACCTCCTAGGCATGATATCTACTGTTTTTAAAGCGGGGTAAACAGCTAACATGCAATCCACGCAATCAAACATGGTGGAATCTCCCTACTTTCACGAAGAACACACAAACCACGCATGGCGCGGCGTTTCCCCCACTCCTCGCGACGTCCTCGCATCGAGAGCGCATCGAACACCACACCGGAACGCCGAATCGCCCGCAGCAGCTCCTCCCCTGGTCGAGCAGAGCTTGTGAAAGCTCTCTTCGGCCAGCCTGCTTAAAAATTGCACAGTGGTTGGGATCTCGGCGTACCTCCCTGTCGCGACCTGATCGGGACGGACTAAGGCGTCGCCTTCCCATTCCCGATGTCAGAAAACCCCACTCCATGTGCGACACACGGCGCACATGTAGACGTCGACCCCAGTGGCGGCAACCAGAACGCCACCCCGACTGCCATCGCGTTCAGAACGAGACCTACACCCCCGTCGCATTCACATCTAGTGAACCAACGGGCAGTACGGGCCTACCTGCCGGCCTACTAAGCCCCACACAACGCACGGAAACCACAACCAAGGCCCAATGACCCCATATTTGCCATGAGCACCATACAAAAACCTATAAACGCGGATTTGAACTACCATTAAACAACGATCCACGAAGATCCGACCCCATATTGGCCATGAGCACCATACCAAAACCTATAAACGCGGATCTGAACTACCATCAAACAATGATCCACGAAGATCTGAAAAGCGAGCTTTGTTACATTACTATCACCTAAAAAGGAATGTCGTCCTCGACATTCAAAACGAACGATAATGAACCACACTATCACCTAAAAAGAAACAAAGCCATATGCAGAGCTTCCTCTGCATCTTTTTTTTTTAAAACCATCTATTCATCTTCATACTTGCTCTGCCTTTCCTTTCTTTTTAATTAATTCCACCACTACTTTATTTTTTGGATCCGTTCCACCATTCCTTACCTTTCAATTGTAGGCGATTCTATCCTGCTATTAGCGCTTTATTTCTTTGGACTCAACCTACTTCCACATTTTCTGGGCAATTCTACCTGGCCATTGGCGCTTTATCTACTTGGGCTCGATCTACTTACATATTTTTCTGGTTATATTTGCAACATTTCTTTCTGGGCTATTTTCTTGCTTAAATCCTTTCACTTCACATTATGATCCTTGGATACTCTATTATACTAACCCTATTTAAAATTTCCAGATTTCTTAATACTATTCCACCATTCACTTATCACCGCTAACCATTACTTGGCTCAATTGTGCACAAATCTTTAAATTCTCTTTTAATTACTTAAACTTCAGATAACTTATGAGTGTTAAATCTTCCATGCTTCCGCTGCACTACTTTGATCATACTAAACCTTTCATCATATATTTCACGAATTCTGGATTTCCTTAATCCATTAATAACTTATATCGCTTCAAATTATACTTTTCAACTAACTTTACATTCCTCTTATCATATATCAACTCTACTTAATTGACTCCACTCATATTCTATCTTCTATTATATCTGCTTTACACTGAATCCTGAATCTTGGCATATATCAATATTGATATACTTTTCTTTTTATATATCTTTTTGCTCCAAACGATATTCTCTAATCAATTTAATAAATTTATATCATATCTTTTCACATCTTCTATTCTCATTGCTACACATACCCGAAAATTTACCTTTACCTTTATTCAGGCCTTGCTCAACTATATGCCATGAAATCTCAAAATTTCCTTACCATTAAACTGATTATACTGCTCCTCCCCTTTTCTATTCCTTTTCACTATACCTTAATCTACTTGTCATTCCTTAATTGAGTATTATAACTTTACTTCAAATTCTAAAAATATTTTTATAACAAAATTCATTTATACATCTAGATCATGGACCACCTTACTGCATACCATTACACAAATTTTTATTGCACACTTCCTGAATCATTTAATTATCATTATTCTGTAATCTATTACATTCTTTTTCTTCACCTATTCATTATTACCAAACTTTATCTTTACTATCAACGGTATAATACTATTTCTGCAAAATATGTCTCTTAACTGTTCTATTAATTGATTAATCTCAAGGTGCCATCTATCTCGCAATCCTTCTTATTAAAATACTGACATAGTGATAAACTGAAACGATTTCCTTTAAACACAATGATTTATCTCATTTATTTCCTTTATTCCACATTGCTAATTTACTGCCAATTATAAACAATTTCACTGTTACCGCTCATTCACAAATATACATTCATAATCCACTTTACTATTTCTCATTGCTTCTCAATGGGCTTAATCTTTTCTATTCTAACTTGCCTAGCTTCAACTTACTTTAATTATGTAACTTTAACTTTAGATGGCTTCTAACACCAATTCCCATTTTCTGCTTCCACAATTTACACACAAATGTTAGCACCATTATTCTTATCTTTAATACTGCAACAACGCTACAGAAATCTTTTTGCGAAATCTTTATGCACCACCTCTTACTAAACAAACATCTTTCTCTTATGAAATTCTCAGAAAAATCCGACTTCCCACTGCTCTTTTATTCTCTTTTTAATCAACTGATCACCTCTATATTCACTTACATGGATTTCTATATTAAATTTCTATTATCCTCATTATTCATATCAGTACTGCCTTTAAATTCTTTACTGCAATTATTCTTAATCACAAATCACACTTAAGGACCATCTTCATCACTGCTCCTTACTTATCAACATCTCATCTTAAACTAAACTATTTCACTTATTGTTTCAATCTAACATGTCATTAATCACATTATTAACTAAGTAGATCCTTAACACTTTATTAACATAAATCTCAAACACAATGACTATCTCTGCTACAATTATCAACCACAATTCACCCATTTAATAATTCTAACCAGAAAGCCTTATTCCTCATTACGACACAATTCCCTCTATTATTCCATCACATCACTACTTTATACTTTCTCTACCAACTCTGATCTTCAATAAAATACTTTTTACTGAATTTCATAACTGAATTCACTAATTCTTTCAATTTCTATAATAAAGAATCTTTAATCAACTATATTTTAACCATAATTAACACCCCATTAACCACTCACACTACACCACCAACCATACCATTTCTCTACCATTATCCACAATTACTAATCTGATAAACTATACACACACAATTCACATATCAAGATCCATGTGAAAATTGTACTAAAAAGTACAAGAAACCACAGACTTACTACCAGTAGTGGACAATAATCATGTATTAGGGCATTGTAATCTTAATGTCTTTTCATATTCTAGCTGGACAATTGCTCTGATACCAACTGTAACGGCCCTGGATATTCATACCCAATAGGGGTACATATCTAGATCTGTCACCCTCAAACGGACCGAAGTCTCGCAAGAGATATCTCACACACGTGTCCAGGAAGAACATAAAAGACAAACCACAATAGTAAGAGACACAAGAAAGTACATGTGCTCATATCTGCATATAACAATTTACAACTGTCCCATTACATTATTACATGTCCAAATTAAAGAGAGTACAACTACCTGGGGCATACCCCGAGGGAGCACAAGCTCACACAACTCTATTAACACTACTGCTGGTGGTACAAGTCTGCCACAACGTCTCCACAAGTCACACCAACGGTAAACCCTGAAAAGAACTGTAAGGGAGTGAGCCTCAACAAGTCATTGGCTCAGTAGGGGACCACCCAAAAACATCACACAACACTAAGGAGGCCTCAACCCCAACGAGTCTCATAGGCAAAACCGATAACTAATCCATATCTTGCACACAGCAAAGCATAAATATATCAATTAACATAAATCCCGGAAAGTAAAAGAGACAACAACACTAGCACCATGCTGCTCATCTGCCTAAAAACTGTAAAGCCTAAGCCACAAGCCTCACAGGCACACCATCTCAACAGTTGGTCGCCAAAGCTGAGCCACACAGGCAAAGCATTTCCTATGCTACTAGCTTTACTGACAAGCCTCCAACACATGGGTAACCGGACTGCTAACCAAGAGCTAATCTTTTATACCCTTAAACCACGATGTATCGAATGTCACACTTAAGAAATAGGACTGGCTATCACGATGCCAATTCATCGCGCACTGAACCTCATTCGGAAGCTTACCCAAAGAAGGGTAAAACACATCAAGTGGAAGGTCTCACCACATGACCTCCACTTCACCACGTGAAAAGGCTAGTACTCAGCGTACTACGAGAAACCAGTACCCACCAGAGTACAAGTACCTACCACCACGAGGTACCACCCCAGAACACAATCACAACTCTATCATCACCAAGCACACCACAACCAAACAAACCACATTTAATCAGTCTTCGCTCACTAACCACAATAACAACCGTGCCAACACCATAGCACCTCGTTGGGTAAAAACACAACCAACACATGCTACAACTAATAGCAAAGCACGAGCCGGAAAGTACGACGCCACCACATGGGACATACTACTGGTTCATGACACCAGTATCCACCCGACAACACAGCACAAGAACTACCTCTCAGTCGTGCAGTCACAGACGTAAGGTCCAACTGCCACTCCACAACACAAGTCAAGCCAAAGAACTGTGGAGACCAACCAAAGCACCACAACCTATAGGTCACACACCCTGCATGACCTAGCCTGGCAACTTTAGAGACTCTGGCTTGAGCTCTCTAAAGTGAGGCACTGGTAACAGACTAGCTAGGGCCAAGTAAGTCTACTAGTGTCCTTAACCTGCAGCTACGAGCGTGCTACAAGTGACTAAACACAAACTCTCACGAGTCACTGTCGCACTGTCGTCTTTCCCTCAGCCGACGACAACTCCCTCGACAGTGAGGGTGTCCAGAAAGATGACAAGACCTCGACGGTACCACTATACCAGGACAAGCCCCGAGCATACCTACGTGCCTGGCTCTCCTCGGAACCTGGGCACCCAACTAGAGAGGCATTTCGGAATAGGCGCCGGACCACCAAACTTGGCAACGCACTAATCACATCATAAACTCATACAATCTTTATTACAAACCACGGTACAAACGTAAGGACCTATCTTGACCTGGTCACTCCGTGCCCACAAGCTATTCTACATAGACACACATAAATCACGGTAGTCAACCATACCTGGCCTATCATTGGTCACAGGTGACCTCCATTGCCACGTTAAACTCATCATTCAGTAACCACTTAATAATCACACTTGCGCTTCATTAATTAACCATCTTAGTTAATCTATAATCATATACTAGAGAGCTAGGGCTAGATTCACACAGGAACCTCACTGCCCAACCACTACGACAACTAGTGCGTGTGCCATGCACACACACACACAGATTCAACACCACCACAACGGAGTATGTGCCATGCACATTCTCAAACCACGATAACACCACACCAATTACGTAAACCACCCACTAACCGTGTGGGCAACCTGCTCATAGAGCTTTACGGGTGCCTATGCACCTCTTACCAAAGCCATGCATGTTAAACATTGATATTCAGATATCCAAATTGCCAAAAGCATGCAAAATAGAATCCTCGGCTATGATCGCGACAGAGGCCAAGGCCGCCTTCTGATCACGATGCTTTGACATGGCGCGACAAGAAATCCTGTCACGACGTGTCGGCCTGCCGCGACCTAGTCGCGACAGCAGGGTCCGTCGCTTTCTCAGGCGAAAACCCTAATCCGTAAACCATCTCTGGATTTTCCATGCAAACCACCCTAAATCCCGTTGCAACCCGGTTTTCATGCTCATTTCACCTCCTAGGCATGATATCTACTGTTTTTAAAGCGGTAAACAAGCTAACATGCAATCCCCGCAATCAAACATGGTGGAATCTCCCTACCTTCATGAAGAACACACAAACCACGCATGGCGCGGCGTTTCCCCCACTCCTCGCGACATCCTCGCGTCGAGAGCGCATCGAACACCACACCGAAACGCCGAATCACCCACAGCAGCTCCTCCCCTGGTCGAGCAGAGCTTGTGAAAGCTCTATTCGGCCAGCCTGCTTAAAAACCGCACAGTGGTTGGGATCGCGACGTACCTCCCCGTCTCGACCTGATTGCGATGGACTAAGGCGTCTCCTTCCCATTCCCGACGTCAGCAAACCCCACTCCATGCGTGACACGTGGCGCACATGCAGACGTCGACCCCAGCGGCGGCAACCAGAATGCGACCTACCCCCCCGTCGCGTTCACATCCAGTGAACCAACGGGCACTACGGCCTAACCTGCCGCCCACTAAGCCCCCCACAACGCACGGAAACCACAACCAAGGCCCAATGACCCCATATTGGCCATGAGCACCATACCAAAGCCTATAAACGTGGATCTGAACTACCATTAAACAACCTCCATGAAGATCCGACCCCATATTGGCCATGAGCACCATACCGAAACCTATAAACGCGGATCTGAACTACCATTAAACAACGATCCACGAAGATCCGAAAAACACGCTTCGTTACACAATCACTTATTTTGCTTCATTTCCCATAGTGTATACCTACACTCCTACACCTGTAAACACTCCAGTTCTTCACACCTTAGCTCCTCATTTCTTCTCATCTCTTCCAAAATCATCTACTCCTTCTGCTCAGCCTACTCACCCTCTTGCTCAAATAGTGCCTAGTGTGGCACTTCCATCTTAAGTGGGGAAGATGAAATATAAACCCAACTCCTTACTTCCTCCTTTTTGGTATGCTTTTATTTATCATTCTGAGCATAATTTTGCTATTTTCCTAGAATGTTTTGCAATCAAGTTTTTTTTGAAGTCCATGGGTTGCTAGGCTACAAATTTGAAGACTGGCTCCCTCTTTCGTTCAAATCTCAAGAAGTTCCTCTAGCGGATCTAAATTTCATTACTCAGAAAAGTCATAGTCTTTCTCCTAAGGAATTCCTGTCTCTTTACCTTAGAGAAGCAGCCATGCTTAGAATAGCTAAAACCAGGAACAACTTTTTGAATGTTTCCTTTTATTTGGATCTTAGATTCTTTGATCTTTTGGAGTATTTATAAAAGAGCAGCAAGTCAATTTCAGCAGAATGAAGAAATTTAATGACGACCATTTCAGATTAAAACTAACTGAAGTCAGTAGGGATCAATGGGTCATGTTACTTGAAGGGCAAAGGGATATCACTCCATCCATGACCATTGGATTGCCCTCAAGACTATCCCCCAGCCTGATAGGTGTGTATCATCTAGGAAAACTTTTGCTCAAGTAGTTTTCAATAGGCACATCAGGTTAGCAGTCAGATTCAAGATTAAGTACAACATCAAGCTCTCATTTCATCGATTGTCTTGATGTATGCCCACAAGAATTCAGTAAATCTCAAATATTTTCAGCACACCTTTTTTAAAAAATAATAGATGAACCAAAAGGAGAAGGTAGGGGAATCCTCACAGCGTGAGAGGGCCACTACCACCACCAAACGGCTAGGAGTAAATGTATTATATATGAGAAGAGAAAGAGAAAAGGGAATACAATGCGGGCTAGGGCCTAATGGAAGGGTACCCAACCTTATCAAGTCTGTAGGGTCCCTTTAAAATAGAAGGGAGATCGACTCAAGGGTCCTAAATCCTAATCTGATCACTAGAGCATCCATAGCCGGCCAGGGAATGAGCCACCTGGTTAACTTGACGTGGAATATACCTAATGTCAGCCCTAACTTTCTTGGAGTTGGAAGCCACCTCATGCAAAATACATGATAGCTCCCATGGGCATGAGAGCTACCCAGCAATAATCTGAACAAGGCTGAGAGAGTCAGTCTCAATCATGACCTCCAAGGCGCCTTTTTCTGCAGCACAAAACAATGCCATCCTTAAGAGCATAAGCTTTAGTAGCAAGACTGGTATTTAGCCCATGATAAGCCTTAGAAAAGGCAAAGGACATAATACCCTTGTGATCTCGAAGTATACCTCGTCCTCCAGCATCACCCAACATTGTTTTATATGCTCCATCAACATTTAATTTTAATCTTCCTATTGGTGGATTAAGCCATCTTACCATTGATGGAATATTGACTTTGAGTTGCTCTTATCTAAGCCCAATATGGTGTAGTGCAATGAGCCAAGGCTGTGGCAACTGTTGAATCTTAAAAGATGTGCTAATTGCCCGAATTTAGAGCATGCTCCTGTTGATAATATGCTTTGTAGTCATACATGTCCCCTAGAATCTAGCTTGATTTCTACTGCACCAATCTCCCATATGACAACCATGAGATTTCATTGAGCAAGACGTCCAACTATAGTAGAAAGGTTCTAATTTTCTAAAAAGAACAGCAAACCATCCACCTCATTGAGAGCGGCGATGTTGTTGAAATGAAGAAGGGGGAACAATTCCATCCTAACATGGTTAGGTGTTTCACCTTTAAAATATAGATGGAGAGCACATTCCTCCTGGTGGACTGAGTATCAAGAACAACTTGAGCACAACGGGACTCCTTTTGATTTGATGGTTTCATCCAGGGGAATGCAATTTGTAATAATCCTCCATGTGAAAGCATACCACTTGATGGGATATAAGAGGACCATAAAAATTTCTAGTTTGAGAACATGGGGTTGAAGTAGTACTCTGACAAATTTAGTGGAAATTTTACCATTAGCATTGGGGCACCAAATCCAAGTGTTGTTGGATGAATTGACAGTTAAGAATTGTTCGAGCATATTTGTTGGACAATACTGGGTGGCGATTTGTAGATGATCTATTCTGGTCGCTAAAGACCTGTTGGATGGAACATGCTTGATCAGCCATATTATTTCATACATCTTCTGGAACATATGCCTTCAGAGGTGCTTTGCCCATCCATATATCAAGCCAGAATGATGCCTGAGAATTTTCCTCCATTGGGATGAACTTGTGTTGCTATAAATGATTTGGGCTACCTACTGCCACAGTCTTCTGTCCGCTGCTATCATGAAGGGGGAATGAGCCTAGGAATAGTGAGAGTTAAGAGATGCTTCCTCTTGAAAAATCTGGCCCATAAGGAGTTGCTGGACAGAGCTCTCCATAGCATTTTTGTTCTGAAGAGTACTTGCATATGGTGTAGATTGAGAACCCCCATACCCCCACACTCTTTTGGTTGGGAGATGGATTTCCAACTCTTCCAATGTCTCTTCGGGGATCCTCATAGGAACCCCAAAGAAAATTAGCCAAAATCTATGAAAGGCCGCATAACTGTGACTGGTATGGATAGTGCAGTCATGGTATAGAATGGTAGGCTGCAAGGATGTGTTGGATCGAAATCAGTCTTAATCCAGTAGATAAAAATCAATTATCCATCCTTCCAACCTGCTGGAAGTCTGGAGATTACATTAGAAAATGAGCTAGTTTCTGCGGCCAGGATAAATGGAGACTCCAAGATATTAATGGGCAGTTTTGTTCTGATAAAACTAGTAGTGCTGCTGACTTTTGTGTGAGGTTGGCAGGGGCATCTTTCGGTAGATAGAAGGAGCTCTTGTGCTTGTTGATTTGTTCCCAGATGCCTCCTCATAGCTTTGTAGGAAAGTCATCAATCTTCTTAGGTGTCTAATGAAGCATTTGAGAAAATGAGAGTGTCATCAGCAAAAAGAATGTGTGAAATAGTTGGGCACGGGCATTTGTTTGATACCATCCCCCACTACTATGATGAAATTGGTTGGTGAGGCCACGACTAAGACCTCCTTAGCAAGAATAAAAAGGGTAGGTGCCACTGGGTCCCCTTGTATTTGCTGATGGATGATTGAAAAAAACATGTATCTTCCATTTAGAAGAATAGAAAACAGCAATTGAAGAAGAGGTTCAATAATGGATATAGCCTGAATAGAGAAACCAAATCTTCTGAGGACTACATATAAGAAATCCCATTCCATGCTATCATATGCCTTGGCCATGTCTAGTTTGAGGATTAAATTCCCCCCCCCCCCCTTCACTGTCTTCCCAGGTGCTGGAGCATCTCTTAGTCAAAAGAATGTTTCAGCAATATTCCTCCTTTGGTAAAGGCACCTTGCTCCTCAAAGATGAGTAAAGGCAGCAGGCTGCCAATTCTATCAAAAATAATCCTTGAGATGATCTTGTAAAAAAAATTAGATAAGCTTGGGTCTGAACTCAAAACACTTCCTAGGATTGTCAACCTTTGGGATGAGAGTGATGAGGGATGAGGTGAAAGCAGTTGGTAAAGAATGGCCACAAAAAAAGGCCTAAACACAGTAGCAACATCATGTGAATAAAATCCCAACATGCTTGAAAAAAATGGCTAGGAAAACCATCGGGTCCTTGGGCACTGTCCAGTTCATGCTAAGGACCACATGTTGACTTTATCAGATGTAGGTAAGCACAAAGCATTGCATTGTCACTGTCATTCACTAAGGAAGGATATGTGCCAGATTTTCAGTTTTACCTTGTGTTGGATAGAGGAGAAAGCTTTAGTAAAATGTTAAACAAACATGGCAGCAATATCATCATCACCCTCCACAGAAGAACCATCATCTAATAATTTGGAAATTACATAATGCCTCCTTTGAGATAAAGCATAGGCATGAAAGAATTTTGTATTCCTGTCACCCTCTTTCAGCCATTTAATTCTATACTTTTGTCTCCATAATGTTTCCTCCTGTGAGAGAACATGCTCCAGCTTGTCTTTGGTCAGTAGATAATAATTGTGGTTGTCCACAAAGGGGTCCTCATCATATGCTTTTTGTGCAGCTGAATAAGAGGTTTCAGTAGTCTATATGTTGGTTGGGACATTGCCAAAAACTTCCTTGTTCCATCTTCTATAGAAAGCCTTCATGTGTTTTAACTTGAGAGCCATATTTAACATAGGATAGGAAGAAGCTGGTACTATTCTCCTAGCCGCAGTAGAATCAAAAATGAATTTCTTATGTGAACACCACATGTGTTGGAATGTGAATCTAGATGGGCCCTTCTTGTCCTTATCTGTGCTAGAAATAAGTAGTGGACTGTGGTCACTAAAAAATCTATCAAGATGTTGCACACGAATAGCTGGGCATGAAATTGCCCATTGAGCATTGAAAAAATGTTTGTCAATCCTAGTCCATGTGCCATTATTTTGCTTACCATTGAACCATGTATATTTGATCCAAAGTAACTAGCATCCTCAATTCCTATAGTAGAAACATAAGCTTGGAAATCGATGACAGATCTAGAATAATTCCTCTTTCCACCTTTTTTTTCATGAAGGGCCAGATAACTATTAAATCCCCACCAATGAGCCATGGTTCAGAACAACACTAGAGAAATCTATTATATAGTCCCAGAGTTTTCTTCTAGAGCTTTGCCGAGTCTGAGAGATTAATAGAAGAGCAGTGGGCAGTGTGTTATCCTGAAGAGGCCAAAGAATGCACAAAGTAGAAATTATCTCTCTCTGCCTACTTAACTAAGAATTATGATACCTCTGGAAGTTTGTCTCTCCGAAATGGATAGAGAGATACAACATCTATTACAAGGCAAAGGCAACAGCCCAATCTCAAGGTCTTCAGTGGAATATCACAGTTCATGAGTTTTTGCATAAGGCTGCTAGTAGAAAATCATTCCCCTTAGACAATCTTTTCTTGGTGATACCCTTCACATAAAAATCTCTTGGTATCATCGTTGTCATCTTAAGTCCTATGGGAAAATCCCTTCTGTAGGACCCTCCTATGATATAGACAGCTCTATATTTTTTCATGTATTCCCTGAAGATGAGAGAAGCTGTGGGATCTTCTTCAACCCTTCTTTGATCAAGTCTCACCTTCTCCCTATCTCCCTCAATCTTCTTGAAGTTTGTACAAATGCTTTTCAGTTCTTAATATATACTTGTTCTTCCTCATCTTTGTCTCTCTTTCGATATCTTCTTTCCTTTGTGTAATACCACAAAGGGAGAGAAGAGAAAAGATATATAGAACAGATAGGAGAACAACAAACAAAATCAAAATGATTGATTAAAATTTGTTTACAATGTCTATATAAAATATTATTTTTGTCATAATAAAAAGGGGGAATTGTTGAACAGTTATCTTTTACAAATGGTTGATTTATATTAAAAGAATTGTTGTGCATTTATCTCTTACAATTGCTTGATCATTATTTTTGTTTATGCCAAAAATATTTTAATAATATCCTAAACAAATTTATTTAATTATACCACACATTATTTTGTATGAAAATAATTTGTTAATGTAAAGGCATACATGTATTATACCATATAATCTTTACAGTCTATTGGTGTCGACACACTAAGCCTCAGTGTGGACACACTGTCAACTTTCATTAAGAAAATTTTCAAAGTACACTATGTACATACATATAATACTACTCTGACTCCTAAGAAGTCGAAATTTTGTACCGATTGCTGAACAAATTGGTACTACTACGACTCCTGAGAAATAGAAGTGGGCTATCGATTGTTGAACAATTGGCGTTACTCTGACTCTCAAAAAGTCAAAGTCCACTGGCCCCACTCCGACTCTCAAACAATAGATGTTGGATACCAATTGTTGAACAAATCAAACACTCACTTCGACTCTTCATAAGTCAAAGTCTGATATTGATTTTCTATCGATGTTGATGTACATATATCGATTGACGTTGATTCTACTCCGATTCTCTACAGTCAAAGTCTATAGTGGAAGTGTTACACCGATTACTTCATAAACATCGATTGCATTTCACATCGATTACATTAGAACATCGATTATTCCTCACATCGATTGTCTTTCACATCGGTTAGCTTAGAACATCGATTGTCTTTCACATCGATTACCTTAGAACATCGATTGTCTCAAACATCGATTATGATTTACAATGATTACCTTTAATCATACATTGATTGCTTCTATATCTCTCATCGATTACTGTTATTTTTCTACACCGACTCTTCAAAAGTCGAAGTATAATATCAACTTCTGTGATCAACTATACTTAGTGTTTTTAAGTATTGTTATTATCTTTGCAGAAATGTTAATGTATTATTAGTGTAATTAATGTTTTAATGGAATTATTCAATGAACAATAGATGAACACATGTAGTACACTATGACATTCTCTTTGCTATCTATATGATATTTTATCCAATGTACCTTGTACTTCACTATTCTTTTATTTAATGCTTCTTGACATTTCTCAATGTTAGTTTTACAGTTTATCTTTTCAGAATGATACGTGTCTTACAAAGACATGTAGTACCATGCTTCAGAATATATACTCTCCAGATTTTAAGGAAAAGTTCTTTGAAACTATACTGGGCGCCAAACAGGTGTCTCATTCCTCTTGAATGCTCACCTAACCCTATACTGTCAAAAGGACAGACTATATGTCTGTGAGGAACTGATAGATTTCTGTTAGAAACTAGATGTCCCTTACCTGTTATATTTTTTATATATCACAAGACTAACCTGAGAAAAAGAAAAGACTTGGTATGGTGATTGCAGAAAATCAGGAGGAAACTATCTGAAGAAGAGCCCTATAGCTATGTCTATAGCCTGAAGCCATTGAGACTAAAAAGATAGAAGATTTGCTCGCTGATGATCTGATCTCAGCAGTCTCCAAGTCTCAAGATCCAACGATCAAATTCAAACGACTATTTTCCAACGGTTGTTTTCAAATGGAAAATTTCTAAAGACTATATATACAGTTGAAGTTTGAATTTCAATACAGAATTTATGATCATTTCAATACATAGATAGCATATACACAGAAAAGAGATAAGAGCTCAAGATCTGAAGAGAGCCTGGTTCATTTTTTCTACTGTGGTTTTCCTTTTCAGTCCACCCTCTTAGAGTTAGAAAGAGTCAAAATTTTCATTCATACTTGTATCTCTTTCTGATCTTATGTGTTAGCTCATTCTTTTGAGCAGACACACTGTGTTTATTTCTATATAAGAAACTGGTAGAGGATTTGTTCCCTGTAGTTCCTCTCTGTGAAGGGAAGACCTACAGTTGTAGGTGGTTGTAATACCCCTTTGTATAGGGAAGACTTGCTTGGGAGCAAGTGGGTTGTAATACCTCCCAAGTTGAGAGAAGGTCAAGTGTTCTTGAAAGTTTAGTGAAATCCTAAGGGGTTCTTAGGGACTGAATGTAGGACTTCCATTTGGAAGGGCTGAACCAAGATAAATCTATGTGCACTTTGTGTGATTGATTCCGCCAAACTTTTCACTTATTTCACACACACTACACTAAGTACTAACATTACTATCTAGTGTAATCTGTTTTCGGATAAATTTTAAAAGTGCAAGAAGTCATGTTCACCCCCCTCTAGGACATCTAAAAGCTCCATCTTGATCCAACAATTTTGATCACTCTTGAACATTTCTTCCACAAATACATTCCTTGCTTTCATGAAATGAAAACAAATCACCAAAGACTTCTAGTCATTTATATTTCACTTCAATCTTTTTTATGTTGTCAAAAAGGGGGAGAAAAAGAATAAGCTTTTGGGAGAAAAAAAAATGAGGAGAAAGAGAATGAGTATATGAGTATTTATTTTGTCATGATCAAAAAGGGGGAGAATGTTATGTTGAGTGTGTATTTAATATTTTGATGACATCTAAACACTCATACTTTGATTTTGATGATCACTAAACAATCATACTTTGATGGGGAGAATGTTAGGGTGACTGTGTAATTAATATATTAAACAATAATGTTTTGATGAAAATAAGATGTTTTGATGCTTTATATTTCATATTTTAATGATGATGACATGTTTTGATGGTTCATACTTCATATATTTGGATGTCTACAAAATTGTCTTAAAGTTGCATCGACACACATTACACATCAGGTTGACACACATAGTCCATCCAGTGAGCTCCTTTGAAGAAAAACACAATTGTGTCGACACACATTGAAAGTAGGTCGACACACATTGTCTATCCAGCGAGATTCTTTGTAAAAAAACACAGTGCGTCGACACACATTGTAAAGTAGGTCGACACACATTATCCAACCAGTGAGACTCCTTGAAGAAAAAGCTCAGTTGCGTCGACACACATTGAAAAGTAGGTCGACACACATTATCTATCCAGTGAGCCTCTTCAATGAAAAACACAATACGTCAACACACATTGCAAAGTAGGTTGACACACCTCAAGTGAAAAGTGAAAAATAAAAATGGTATGACTTAAAAAGGTGTGACTTATCCTTGGATATTATGAGAGAACCTTTTATTATAGAAATGCCACTTCGTCCAAGTGGCAAAGAGGAGAAGGATATGTGGATACGTGACAACCTTGGGTGAACCCTAGTTTTTTGTGCACATGTCCCACATACCAGAGAGTGCACTGAGCCTATAAGCCTTCTGTTTCATCTGGAGCAGACATCCATCATGGATAGTAAGGCCAAGCATAGTGGGAGAAAGTGAGAGCACCGGTAGAGTGCGAAGGAGAAGAGGAGCAAAGTAGCAGATCGAAGAAGAAGCAACAGAGCTGAGAAGAAGTGCCAAATCTAGAAGATGGTGGAAGAGGAAGATAGTGCATGAGCAGAAGCACAAAGCTTAGCATCTGTGGAAGAACTCAAGAGGAGTAGTTCAGATTGGAATCATCCTGCAAATCCAGATCTGAAATAGAGTATCATGAATGAAGAAGAAATCTATTGAATCTTCTCAAGGGCGTTCAATTCAAGCTTCCAACAGACAGTATTCAACATGGAACATCCAATTCATTCATCTATTCCTTACTTCTATTGGAGTGTTTATTTTACTTCATTTTTTAGTGTGTTTGAGCAATCTGTACAAGTGTTCTGTACAGATCTCAATGTGTGTGTGTGTGGAACTGAGAAATTGTGCTCGTGTGTGGTGTGAGTTTTCGTGCTCATGTGTGGATTGAGTTATTGAGATCGTGTGTGTGTTGTACTCAATTTCATTGAGTAGTGTGTGCCTCACTATGTGAGGGGTGGATGTAGGAGGCACTTGATGTGATCTCCAAACCACCTAAAAATTTCATGTGTTGTGGTTTGATCTGTTTTCTGCGCTAGATGTTTGCATAAGACTTCGATTTTACACTAGGCACTCACACACACATTGTTTGATTGATTGTCTCTCACATCAACTACACACAATCACATTAGATCAGTCGGATTTTCTATTGAATGGAACTATAATTTGAAGTAATTTTTTAATTACTTAAGTTTCTACTGCAATTAATCTCAGATCTATCCAACCACCCCCCCCTCGTCTAGATGTATTCACCCTGTATATTCGATCCTACGATCCTATAGTTTGTTCACTAATCATAATAATCGTTTCTTCTATAATCAGCACATTGCTTCTTTAATAATCGGTATGAAACTTTTCTTCTTTTATCGATAGAAAGTTTCTTCCTTCAATAATCGGTATAATACTTGTTGTCTAATCGATAGAGACTTTTGTTCTCCAATCGAAAGAACACTTAAACATTAATCGATAGAAAGCTTTGTTGTCCAATCGATGGAAACTTTTGTTCTCCAATCAGAAGAACACTTTATTAGTAATCGATGTGGCACTTTAGTCTTTAATCGATACACATTGAACTATAATCGATATGCAATTGTAGTGCAAATCTTTGAAGCGATAAAAATTATCTAATTTTATATTCATAATTATCTTGAAAATATTAATAATTCTATTCATGAGTAAAAATATTATGAAATATATTTATGATTATTCATGAGTTTTAGTTATTACCAAAACATAGGGATAAATATATGAGAGTGGTTCAATAGTTTGTATTATCGAATATTGAGGATTTAGAATTTTCTTGACCATCACACAATTTCTTGACCATCACATAGTGGTACACTTAGTCGTTCTCATGGGTCACTTAATTGATATCATGTTGCATCTAGTACTTAAAAATATTGTCCTTATAGCATGATACAAAATCGATAGGAACTAGAATAATATTGCTCTAGAGACAAAGAGTTTACCACATGTCCACAAATCTTCCAATGTGTGTGAACAAGGAAAAAATTGTCTCAGAGATACATACTATTACCAAACTCCATGAAACTATTATATGACTTAATGCGAAAGTATATCATGATAAAATGTAAAGTCATAGTTAATATTAAGATAGCGAATTCATAACATCATAGAAATATTTTATTAATCATTCAAACCATAAAAAGATTTAGAGAAACTATAATACAACCTGCAACAGAACTGAGACCTGGGACATACTGAGATGTCCTTGAAATCATATAATAAGTACTATACCATATAGTAAGAAATGCAAATGATGAAGAGATACAAGAGAAAGGTACAAACATTTTACTTATCACACATTTTCTTCTTTTTTATTTTTTTAAAACTTTAAAATTTTCTTTTTCTATTTGAACAACAATAAACAATAAAGATATTTTGACAACCACTAACTAGACATCGTCAAGAAAACCGAATTTAGAACACCAAGGAACATCAAATGAATAGCCAAACCATTGCAATATGGAGAATACAAAATTGACAAGTTCAACAACCCTAGATGTGTCATGAGAGCTGACTTCGTAAGAATACATCAACAGGGCATGACGTGTTAGGAAGAAAATTCAAAATTTGATGACACATCAAAGGAGGATGATGGATGTCCTGAACTTGGTTCCCGCCTTATTTCTTTTCTCACTTTTCCTGTCACTTTCCTCTATTTTCTCTCTAGCAACTGAACCCCTTCCCCTTTCTACTCTGACTTTGATGACACTCACCCCCTCTATCCTTCTTTCCATCACAAAGAACTTCAACAGCGATGAAGACTCTTGGCAAATCCCATCATCTCCCTGTGATGGGGGACAATGGAAACGAAGGGCAACTTGCTCTTAATGATGGATGTGGGCAGCGGTGAGGAGGAAAGTGGCTGAAACGATCAAAGAGGTAGAAATTCTTCCTTTTCACCTTAATTTTATGAATGTAGAGTAAATGGGACCAAATGTAGGGAAAATTGCCATTGAAACTCCCCACCAGAACCCAAAATGCCAACCATGCTTGGCATTGACAACTTGTCAACCTTTGCATTTTCTATAGACGTACACTCATATTTGACATTTATGTTGAGTCAGTTTTTTTGTTCATCTTAATGCTGCCTCGATTTGGCCATTGTTGTTGAACCCAATCTTGGCCCAATATGAGTGCACTGTGTTTTAGTTTCAAGCCTAATCTCACTTTTGAACCCTGAAATCCACATTTATTGAAGTCTAGAACTCATAGCCTAATATCACTTTTGAACATTGAAATCCACATTTATTGAATGCCTAAGGGCTCATTGACACATTCACATTCTCTCTTCTAAAAAAATCAGCTTCCATGTCAAGTTCTACTATTTTCTAAAAAAATCATAAATTCACTTAAATTTCTAAACGTATCAGTTGATGTGACTTGCCTATGACTTTTCATGCAGTTCTTACATAGCCCATCTCTCTTCACGATGGAATATTTTTGTCTATTTGAAATTCTATTTATGAGAGGGTTTTACGGCTAAGGTTCATACTTAAACTCTCCAAGCATATTTGGTATTTGGATAGATTGAGGATAGAGTGAAGATATCCTCACAACATTATGGAAACTCCAGTTATAGAAACTCTAGTTATAGATTGGATAGCTTAGTGCTAGACACAAATAGCGTAGGAACCTAGATCCTCACAACATGATCATTTAACGTAGGGCCATAACTTACCCTCTAATGTATCCTAGGACTTTAGAAAACCTAGGCTCTGATACCACTCTGGCATGCCCCCAATTTTATTTTAGCAACGGAATAAATTGGGAGACCCGATGAACAAGTAAGCATTCAGAAGCTATAGACCAATAGCTTTTACAAATAGGGACTATAATGCAATAATCAAATTTTCTTCCTTTATTTATCAAAATGAATATTACAACCTCCAATGTCAATGAAACACTCCTTGCTCACCAATCTATCTATCTCTCAAAGAAAAGGGAAACTACATTCATGATCAATCTAAATAAAAATAAGAATCGACTCTCCAAGTGTACTCCACACTCGACGCACAAGTCCCATCATTTAGCTTTACCTTCACTACCTGAAATATTAAAGAGAGCAGGTATGAGTGCACTCGCTCAGTATGATTTACATCTTCCAGCAATGATATAAGTTTTTAACAGTTTAAAAGCTAGAAGGTATGAACATGCTATGTACAATGCAATCAAAACGGTGGTAGTAACACGTGTACAGTGTATCATGCAAGATAGTAAGATCAGAGATTGTAATGATCAATCTAGCAATAAGGTTGTATTCAAGAGTTTAGGATATTGTGAACAATGATCTAGAAAGATGGTAACTTCATGAACAAGAGAAAGATAGCATGATGGCCATTTCACAAGCAAGAATTTTGAGTAACCCACTCAGAGCACTTCACAAGAATATCACGTAGGATCTACTGGTACTTCATGCAAGTACGTTCTTCAGCCACTCGGGTTAATGACCAACACATATTAGCAGGTAACAAGCAAGTAAGTTTATTACGTGTAACAAGTGTGTGCCATGCCAAGCACCAATCATGATTCCGCACCACGCCAGGCACACGACTTTGTTAGGGGATCAACCTAACAATCAACTCCTGGGGTGACGAACATCTTTGGAAAAACTGGGCAATCAACACCTTGGGGTAAACAAGACTTTGTCGGGAGCGAATCCGACAATCACACCCATAGGTAACAGACTTTGCCAGAATCTCCAGGACCAGAAACGGGCCCTCAGTTAGGTTCGTATTGCACAACACTGGCATATGTCCCAATGAGCCCGTCGACTCATGGGTGACAAGAATGACTTTTGAGTCCATGACTCCAATATCATTACTGTACTTCAAGAACGTATCACAAGAAGGCAATGTGTGCCAATAAGGATAGATTGGTCGAGAAAGTTCAGGACTATCATGTTAATAGTAATGATTATCGAGAGTGTCATGTCAATAATGATATAGAGTTCAGGGTACGTTACGAATATCAAGTGAAGAGCTCAATCCGGAAGCATAACGACACATTTACATAGATTCTATCTTTAATAACATGGTTTCATGTGTTATACTCGATCACTCTGAGAAACTCAAGATGAGGAGAGAAAGATCTCGTCAAGAATGCTGAGAGAAAAGAGGTACGTGCACACTAACTTTCTGGGTACTTTATTGGTACAACCTGCTCGTCGGCCATGTGGGAATCCATGGTCAGAGGAGACTTACGGAGGCCTTGGTCAAGGGGGCACTATTCGGTAGAAGGAATATCCGATGGAGAGTTCACCGCAAGCCAAGAAGAGACTTTCCGATCGTGCTAGAGTTTATCGCATTCCGCGCGTGAGAATCGCTACAGTGCGTGTGTGAATCCGATTATGGAAACTCCAGTTATAGAAACTTCATTTATGGAAACTCCATGCCTGGAAAGTATCATGAGTACTAAATCAGGAAACACTAATCATGCATGACCAATTTTAGCAAGTATCATTGTATGTTTAGCAAGTTCGGTAACAAGGCAAGAACGTGAATAATCGGTAGGTAGAGAGCATGATCATGAACTTAAGATCAATTAAAAATCATGTGAACATGTTTTAACTTTCATATGGGTTGTTAAATGCATGATAATACTTTCTATAACCTTCCTAGAATAGATCAAACTCACACATGCAAGGAACGACACAAAACGATGAAAACCGAGATGTATGCCCCTTAGAAAGCGAATGCAGTCCCATCCCTTCACTTCCTTAAGTCATAACTGATTGATTTTTAATCCAAATATCACACATGAATATACCATATTGAATCTCTTTGAATGAGGAATCCAGCAAAGAAAACAGCTCATCAATACGAGGTCTATAGAAAACGTTATGGCGATTAAGTGGACATAGACAGAAGGCGACACATTGCATATCACCTTCAAAACATGAAGGTGGCCATCATCTTGTCGCCTTCTGAAGAAACCACGAAACTATATGATTTTGGTATGGGTCACGACCATGATGTTGTCGTATTTTGGTAGCGACGTGTAAACCTGTCGCCACCTGAATATGACGTTTGGGTTGCTTTTTCTGTTGAACCACTCTCTATTTGTCCTTGTATTTTGGTGATAACAAAATTTATAAGTAATTAAATTAAATATCTTATTTCATCTGTGTCGCATCATCTCATAATGATTTGATAAGGTGCACTAAAATGATAAAATCGATGTCTAATCTATATACATCGATTTCAGTTCAGGTGCCATTTTTTTTTTTTAATCAAAAAACTCTAATTTCATCGACTAGGAGAGTGCACCCCCTCCCAGGGGGAGGGAGTGTTCTCACTCCACTAGGCGATCCATCAAAGGGAAATTATATTCCAAATATAGTCAACCCAACTCCAACAATAATAACCACCACACATAAGCGCCCAAACTACGGATCACAAAAACTAGGAAGACCAGCTGCATCAACATTGAGCGCACCCCTGGTTGTGGCAGGAAGACAGCTAAAAGTGGAGAAAACACTGCTCGCCTCCTGGGTACACGCATAGTTAGCCAAAGAGTCGGAAACCTGATTACCTTCCCGATAAGTATGCTGGATATTCAGCTTGAAGACATTGATCAGCTTACAGATTCACCTCCACTAAGGGAAAATGGACCAATGCGGACATGTCCCATTTCTGATAGATGTAATAAGGATCGCAGAATCAGAATAGAGAGAAGTGATATTAAGTCTTCACTCGGCAGCCAACTGCAGACCATCATGCATCGCCCTTGCTTCTGCCAAAATGCTACTACCATTGCCATAAAAGAAAGTGAAGCAACAAATAAATTGACCATGATAGTCCCTGATGCAACCACCTCCTCCACAAAGGCCCGGATTACCTTTGGAGGCACCATCAACATTGAGGCTGAAATTAGTAACATGGGGAATCCATTTGACCAGGATAGGAGGTTTGATATCAACCATTGGCTTGATGCTAAAATACCTTAACGAATCAGCTTGGTTGGTGGAGATGGGATGAGAGAGTTTTATAGCACCGACGATCCTGTGCACATTAAACATAATGGAGCATTTGATATCATCAACCGTCCTGAGGACACCTTCCATTCTAGCAGTGCAACGAAATTTCCAGATTTCCCAGAGCATAAGTAAACAGGTAGCCAGGCCAAAGAAATGATAAGCAGAACTGATATTAGAAGTAGCGATGATGCTCCAGCATCTAGTAGTAACCTGATCGCTCCAGTTGATTCTGTTGTGCAAAAGGGGAGCCAGCCATCTCCAAAGTTCCTGAGCGATATCACCAGAAATAAACAAATGATCCATAGTTTCTTGCTGGTGACAGTTGCAGCACACACACTTAGAAACCAGATTAATGCCACTGTCCATAATTCTGGAATCCACCGGAACGGCCCTGTGAAGAAGTTTCCAGGTAAACATGGCAGACCGGGGGGGGAGGGCGTGGTGCCAAACTTTGCCCCACGCACTGTGGCTAATTCCTCGAGTGGAGGCAAGTGAATATGCAGACTTGACAGTGAACTCGCCCGAGGCGTTCCCTTCCCAAATAAATCTGTTCCGCTGATCCGTTAACAGATCATGAACCTAGAACGGAGTGACAGCTATATGACTCCAGATGTTGTGATTGTCTTCCATGGCCATGTCTTTAACAAAATGGTAGGCCACTGCTGGTTAACCATGTTTCTCATACCATGCAAAATTGTATGCTCGCCAATCCACTTATCTCTAAAGAAGTCCACTGTAGAACCATCCCCTCCCATCCATCTGGTGTTAGCCAGAACAAGATCCTTAGCTTGATAGAAAATTTTCTTGGGAACGCCTAAAGGGAAGGAGAATGGATATCACGGAGATGGGACTGCTTGATGAACCTTTGCTTGGCATAAGCAGACCAAAGAGAATCACCATTTATAATATTCTAGATTTGTTTAGCGGCCATAGCAACTTGCAAAGTCTCCATATTTCTGAAATTAAGGCCACCCTCAACATACGGCTTTTGTAATTGTTTCCAAGCAACCCAGTGACGTCTCTGCATGCCATCCGCCCCCTGCCAAAAGAAATTAGCACATAAACGATTGATCTAATTGCAGATGGTCTTTGGAATAGAAATAGAACTGGCCATGTACACCGGAATGCTCAAGAGGACAGATCTGATGAGAACAGCCTCCCCGGATTGAGATAAGATGCTCGCCCTCCAACCAGCCAATTTGCGAGTAACTTTGTCAACCAGAAATTTATACTCCTGAACTTTGACTCTCTTAGCTTTCAGAGGGATCCCAAGATATTTCATACTTCCTTGATGGTTTTTATAGCCAGTGATGTTGGAGATCCTGGTGGCAAGCATGGGAGGCGCCTTAGCAGAAATTGGAAGCAGCTCTTACCCACATTAACCTTTTGGCCCGAGCTTCTTTCATACGCCTGAAGGAAGGAAGGCAGATTTTTGACATTCATGCTTCCAGCATTCATGAAAACCAAGGTATCATCGGCATACAACAGGTGAGTCACCTGAAGACAGCCTCTTGGACCGCTATAATATTGGATCTGCCCACTGATAAACATATTCTCAACCCTCTACTGAGCACTTCTGAAGCAATAATAAAAAGGACCGGAGCCATCGGATCCCCTTGATGAATTCCCCTTGACGATTTGAAAAAACCAGCTATGGACCATTGAAGTTGACTGAAGACCAGCAGTTAGAAAGCACCATACAATATAGGAAGTAAACATGTTGGAGAAACTGAACTTTTTCATAACTTGCAGTATGAAATCCCACTCCATGCGGTCATAGGCTTTAGCCATATCCAACTTGAACAAGATGTTGTGCCCTCTCACTTTATGATCAATATCTCTCAAGATGTGCCTGGATAAGGAAACATTATCAAGAATAAATCTGCCTTTAACAAAGGCGCTCTGCTCATCAGATATAATAAGAGGCAGGATTGGGGTTAGCCGCTCACAAAAATCCTGGTGATAATTTTGTAAACAAAGTTACAAAGACTGATTGGTCTAAAATCACCAAAAGTAGTTGGCTCATCAACTTTAGGGATAAGAGTAATAGAGAGGAGGAGAGACCACGAGGAAGCCAAACCAGCAAAAAATCCCTGGACAGCATTAATCACGTCGGAACCAACAATCTCCCAGCAGTGAGTATAAAACAAACCAGAGACCATCCGGCCCTGGTGCGCTATTGCCATTCATGGTGAAAACATATTTTTAACTTCCTCTTCTGAAGGCGCCATGCACAACATTTCATTCTACTCGCCCGTGATAAGTTCAGGAACAATCTAGCAAAGTGTCATCAATATCATGATTTTCTGAAGTGAGCAGATCTTGGAAAAAATTAACCGCTTCATTTCTAAGTCACTCTGATCACTACACCACAGATTATTGTCTCCAGTTTTTAATCTATGAATGTAACTCTTTCTTCTGTTGCACTTGACAGTAGCATGATAGAATGAAGTATTTCTGTCCCCATTAGTAAGCCAATCAACCTGGACTTTTGCTTCCAGAAGATTTCTTCTCTGTTCAAAGCAGAAAGCAACTTAGCATTAGTAGCAGAAAGAGCAGATCTGTGTCCTCAGTCGGCAGAAGATCAAAAGTGATTTTCCCCTTGTCCACTTCTTCCATTGCCAAGGTCACCATATGCGCCACATTACCAAAAACACTTATTCCAGCATTTGAGGGCATTTTTAATCCTTAAGCTTCATCTGAAGTCGAATGAGAGGATTAGCATGATCAATACATGCTTTCTTCCAAGCATCCTCAACCGTGGCAAGGAAGGAATCATGGGTGATCCACATGTTTTGAAAAACAAAACGACTTGGCCCACGATTAATAGGGATATTGGAAATGGAAAGAGGACAGTGATCCGATGGGCCTCTTCTCAGGTGGGTAACTAATAAATTCGGCCACGAGTCCTGCCACTTATCATTAACAAGAATACGATCCAAACGAGCATGATATTGGCATTACCAGTTCTATTATTGTTCCAAGTAAAATAGGATCCCACGAATCTGGCATCAAAAAGACCAGCAGCAGCAATAAAGACGTTAAAGTCAATCATACCAGAACTGTTACCGAAGGAGCCGCCCAGCTTCTCAGAAGGGTTTACAATGCAATTGAAGTCTCCACCAATTAACCAAGGAACATCCATCGAAGAAGCAAAAGAAAGGAGATCATCAAAAAGAGACCAGCGTCTGGCAACATCACACGAAGCATAAATGCAAGTAATATAACCGAATACCCCCAGAAGACTGCATGCCTAAAGTAATATACTGGTCAGATTTCTCAACCACATTTAGCTGAGTAGACTGATCCCAGAAGACCCAGAATTTGGACGTAAGATCCATATTACCAGCATAGTTATCTAACTTCATCTGAGTGGAGAGCCTGGAGGCTTTATCCATGGACTGCTTAGGCTCCATAATGGCCACAAGAGAAGGACGAAACTGAACAACCAATTTTTTAAGACTCCTCCTAGAGGACACATTCCCCACACCTCGAATGTTCCAAAAAATAGTAGAATCATTGTAACAAATGATCTTTACCTCTATCTTCGGAGCGAGCACGAGCTCTAGTAATAACCCGTCTTTCTTTTTCTGAACCACATCCTCCATCATAACAGAGCTAAACGGCATAAGACTATTATCCATTTGAGCCAGAGTACTGTGTCCAAGCCAGCCATGAACCTTTAATAAAGTCAAGAAATCTTTATTCATCTTATCTGAACTCAACTGAATAAAGTGGAATCTTCATTGTTGCACCCATCACCAGAGTTACCAGCATGTATATCCTTTTCGCTAAAAGTCCGAGCATCCGAATATTGTCCTCATGCAGAACCTCCATACCACTGTTGTCATCCGAATATCCGCAGCACTACCTAGAGAGCCCTATTCTAGTTCAAAGGCCCTGGTTGACATATCTTCACCACAACATCGTGGGGTTTCCCTTGCATCACTACAAGGCTTCTTCGGTATTTTTCTGATTGTCCATGATAATAATTCTGGTTTGTCTCTCTTGAGTAGCACGAACCTCTTGAGATCCATTTCCCGTATCTTCACCATCGTTCAGCTCAGATGGTTGAATGTCCCCCTGTCCGACACTAACAGGAACCCAGACTTTGGGTCCCCCGTCAATGTTTTTGTTCGAAAGATGCCGCTGTTGGGTTTGCATTTCCCCCGCCACACGACAACGCTCCTTAACATGTCCAAGATGACGACATCCACAACAGTATTCAGGGATATTGAGATAAACGACTTCCTGCCAATATCCACCAAACTCCCCCATCCCGATCCAGAGCCTGTCTGGCCGAGGTTTGAGCAGGTCGATCTCCACACAGACCCTAGCCGCCTTGGTATTAAGCAGAAGTTCAGTTGCATGGGCAACTTGAAGAACAGGTCCAACATTAGCCGCAATAGATGAAAGCATGTTCTTTTGATAAAGGTTAACCGGGAGGGCAGGGAACTCAATCTAAACCGGAATGATTGAAGGTTCCTCAGACAACTTGAATAGCGGAGACCATTTAAAGAATAAGCGCTATAACGATTTGGTTTCAATCAATTTTATAAGCGCTACAACGATTTGTTTTTAATAGGTTTTATAAGTGCCACAACGATTCGTTTAGTGACTACTATAACGATTCATTAAGGCTCACAACGATTTGATAAGTTGCACATCGATTTGCTATTATCATATCGATTTGATAGTGAGCGCAACGATTTGCCCTCACATCGATTTGCCTTCTATAACGATTCATTAAGGCTCATATCGATTTGATAAGTGAGTGCAACGATTTGCCCTCACATCGATTTGCCTTTTCATAACGATTCGTTAAATCTCACATCCATTTACCTTCTGTAACGATCGTTAAGGCTCACAATGATTGATAAGTTGCACATCGATTTGCTATTCATAACGATTTGCTTCTCACATCGATTTGTTAAGTCCTATAAGTATAACGATTTGATAGGTAACTTAAACAGCGATTCACTTCAACTTAAACACAATTTGTTTAAGTGTTTTTTGGCGCCCAAATGAGAAGTCAAATATCTTCTGACAGAAAAAGCTGCATGCGTATTTCAGAGTCTTGTCAGAAAAAGATATGACCTATTATTTTTATCATGATAGCAGAAACACAGTAGCATGCACTGTTATCTTGTAAACACTCTTTTATGCTAACACTCTCTTCTATGCTTACAGACCTCGAAGACCACCAGAGTCTGATTAAGACAAATGAAGAGAAGATCAGCAACGACTAGTGTTGCCTAGTTAGGTAGCCCAGAGGGGGGTGAATGGGTCTTTAAAAATTTATCAGCTAATACCTGTTCACTAAAAACGTTCACAGAGAAATACAATTCGATGAATGTTAGTTATAGTTAGAATAATCAACAATCACACAAAGAGCAATCACACAACACAAGAATTATCCTAGTTCAGATCTCCTCTCCTTAGGAGTCCTACGTCCAGTCCCTGAGTAATATCTCAGGATTTCACTACCAAGGGTACTGTCCCCCTTAAGGACCCTTACACCCAGCCGCAGCTGGTCTTCCTTCACAAGAAGGGAAATACAAACCACCTGGATGCCCCACCAGGTCTTCCTTCACAATAGAAGGGAACACACACCCTAGATTCCACCAGGTCTTCCTTCACACACGAAGGGTACGAGCACAAAACAAGTAAGCAGGAGATTAATCCCCTAGATCAAGCTTTGACAAGCCAAGATCTGAAGCTAGGGACTGAGAGCAATGAGATCTACAAACAAAAGCTCACTCTCAGAACCAAACAAGCTCTCTCGAAAATCTATAAACAATGCAGAGAGCAAAGAGATAATCTAATGGAATGAGGCTTGGCTCTTTTGGAGAACTCGTAGAAGACTTGATGATCAGAGAGTTTTCTTTTGTGGTGACTGTCGTTCTCTATCTGTCTATCTATCTCACTATGTATATATCTCTTCTGGAGCTGCTTTCTTCAATATATATCTTCAATTTGAAATCTAAACGTTGAAGTATCCGTTGCCTCTAGCTTTGGCGGACGTTAGACTGAGTGGCACTTGGAAGCTTCCAGTCAACAGTCCTTATCCATATGTGCACGCAAAGAGATAGGATCTTCTGAAGTGTCCTTTGGCTTCTATAAGATCACGTTGTGAGATGAATAGTGACAGGGACCTGCACACAAAGCAAGCTAGAATAATAGACAGCTGGATTGTCTCTTGTTGTCAGTCAACGTTAGTGTGAATTCATCAAAATAGTAATGCTATTTTGTTGTTCTAAAAGATGCATACAGGATAGACATGATAATGGACAATATCGTCTGCATGCATGCAGTGATACGTTCAGTCTTCTTTAAATGCACAGCTGACAGAAGGATATGTGCGAAGACTTTGACTATCAACCCTTTGAAAGGATAAGTCATATGTCAGTTGATTATATGAAATCGATGCATTTATGACTTATGAAATCGTTATGCAACTAAATCGTTGTCACTTAATAGAAATCGTTATGAGATATGAAAGGATCATGTGATCAAGGTGATATAATCAAATCGTTATGAGATATGAAAGAATCGTTGTGACAATAAAGAAATCGTTATGATGACTAAAGGAATCGTTACGACAATAAAGAAATCGTTACGATGACTAAAGGAATCGTTACGACAATAAACAAATCGTTACGATGGCAAGATTGTTGCGATCATAAAGGAGTCGTTACGATTACTTAAGAAGTCGATGCTCAAAGCAATCGTTATGAGAACTAAAGAAATCGTTACGACAATAAAGAAATCGTTACGATGACTAAAGGAATGGTTACGTTGCAAGATCATTGCGATCACTAAAGGAGTCGTTACGATTACTAAGAAGTCGATGTGCAAAGCAAATCGTTATGAGAATTAAAGAAATTGTTACGACAATAAAGAAATCATTACGATGACTAAAGGAATTGTTACGATGGCAAGATCGTTGTGATCACTAAAGGAATCGTTACGATAGCGAGATCGTTGTGATCACTAAAGGAATCGTTATGATAGCGAGATCGTTGTGATCACTAAAGAAATCGTTACGATCACTAGAGGAATCGTTACAGTTCTAGTGTAATCGTTATGATTTATAAAAGAAAAACCGATGTACTTAGACAAATATGCTTCTACAGTATGAAGATTCTTACCTGTTTTGGCTTGTTTTTCTTTGATTTTATTTCCTGTGCTTAAGACTTGTAGAAAATAGGTTAGTGACCTTAATCAAGGGTTTGATAATATCAAAATAACATGGTTTTGTTAATCATCAAAATAGAATGTAATTAATTAAATTACATGGGGATAGAATGTTCATCAATCTCCCCCTTTTGGTGATGACAAAACTTCAACAAACTTCAGCAAATAGCACAGATAAGTCTACATTTAAATTCTGAAAGTGTTTGCAATAGTACCATATGTATTTCAGAGCTTGCAATAGTTCTCCCCCTTTATGTCATTAAGCAAAAAGATATAAGGACAAAGAAGAGAGAAACATCTGAATGAGAAAAGAGACAACAATTGAATTCATTTAATGTTGTGGAGGTACAGGGAGATAAAGGGCAGGAGAGAGGAGGCATAGTGAGAAATGGTTTCCCATGCCAGCTCTTCCTGCTTCTCAAACGTTTGACGAAAGACACCAGGAGCAGGAGAGTACTTTGGTCCCATGGAGGAGCCATCTTCTTGACATGGAGAGCTAACTGTTCATCAAGGAATTGGCATAAGCATCTGTCTATCCAGGGAGACTATGTAGAGGGTCACTGTCCCAAAACTGGCACAAGCAAGGAATTGATCAACTGAATGGGATAGAGTTCTGCTTGGCCTCCAACTCCTGACAAAGGGCTACATAGACTTTATTCTTTCAACCCAGTCCTGAAAGGATCCTGGACCAAGTGAATAAATTCATGTCCAAGAATGTAGCTGCAAAACCTGGAGAGTGACCTTCCCTGATCTGGGATTCATTAAGATCTGACAGCTGCTGAGCAGAGAGGGGGAAAATCTGCCCCTCTGAAGGGGTTATTTATTGTACAGCTCTTGTGCCCCCTACCCATTGCTCTTCAGTCTTGGAATGAGCAATAGAGAAAATTTTGGATTTTTCTGATTTGGTTAGAGAGGTATAGGGTAGACTGACATTCAAGTGGTCTGAAAGGTTAAGAAAAGGAAGGTTGATGATAGTAGCAAAAACAACCTTCTAAAGATATTCTCTGTATAGTGGTTTATTTATGTTGTCCACTGTGAGAGAAAACCACCGAGGGGGATAGTTAGGTTCAGAGGAAAGAGAGGAGGATTTCCTCTTCTTAGGAGCAGAGCTAGAAGAGTCTGCCCTATGGATATGATGCCCAACCTTCAGTACAGACCGGAGGATGACTTCTTCAAACTCATCCTTGACTTTCCCAAGATAGGAGATTCAAGTTGAGCATCCTCAGGAATTATAGTAATGAAAGAGGGTGGAGGAGAAGGATGTAGAAAGGAGTGTGAGGTAGTATGTGGGATATCAGATGGTCCTGAGGATGGTGGACCAGAAGAAGAGGAGGCTCCAGCTGATGAGGAGTCTGGAGGAACGCAAAGATAGGTGGAGGTGAGGAATGGTTGTTGAAGAGATAGGAGAAAAGGTGGGTTGAGAAGGAAAGGTGTAGGTGATGAGATGGTTCTGGGTTGTGGTTTCTTGAAGGTTTGAGGTGCAGGTGGAGCTGTGGATGATGAAGGTGGTGATGGAGGTACTGGGGTGAGTGGAGGAAGGAGCTGGGGGCTCAGGAGCTACAGCTTCTTCTTCTTCAGCTACTTGCTGCACAGACTCTGACTCCAAACGCCCTGATGGCCCTGACACCTTCTCAATTGGCCCTGAAGGCCCTTGCACTTGCTCAACTGGCCCTGATGGCCCTGAACCACTGACCTCTGCTTGTGACTAGCTGCTGCCGGCCCTGATGGCCCTTCTACTTGCTCATCTGGCCCAGATGGCCTTGGAACATCTTCTTCACTTCTTTGAGCAGCAGGAGGGGAGGAGGAGGAGCTTGGGCTCCAACTGCCTTCAAAATCTCAGAAAGCATTGTCTTCATGCTTCCTAACTCCTTATTGAACCACCTTACAACATTCTTTACTTGAGACAACTCCTTGATGTGGAGTCTGGCTCATGAAAATAGAGTTTACATCAGACTGACTGAGCACAAGATCTCCCCTTGAGCATCCAATCTTTCTATGACAGACTTCAAATTGATGACAATTTTTGTCTCGTCTGCCTTTGAAAAGGAGGTTTGCAATGAAGGACATCTCGTACTACTGCTGCTTTTCCTTTCTCCCTGGCCTGGACCACTGGTGGCTACTGATGCTGGTCATCTTCTGAATCTGATGAACTAGCAGTCTCCCTTCTCTGAACTGATTCTCTGGGGGGTTTCATTTCCCTCCCCCTGAGTCTCACTGCCTTTTCAACACCAACTTCTTCTTCAGCAGTCACAGTCTCCATAGGAACATTGGGTTGTGCTGCTGCTGCTTCTTCTTGGACTGGGGGTCTTCTGAAGGAACTTCAGTGTGGCCTGATGCCACAACACTTTCTCCTTGAATATCCTCTGCTCTTGAATGCTCCCCCCAATGGGAGCATCTACCATCACTACATCTACTTGAACTGATACTTGCTCCTGCTGGCTTAGAGCTTCTTCCATGACCACTTCTTCATTGTGGCCTTCTGCCACAGATTTTGCTACATGAGACTCACTTGCCATTTGCTCCCCCTGAGAAATGGAGTCCAGTGCATTCCTAAGTAGAGTGGCTACTTAGGAAGATGGAAGAGGATCCTCTAGAGATTGCCCAAAGGGCTCAATGAAGTCAGGAGGAATGTCCTCAATCCTTCTACTAGCTTCTTCCACTACTGCTGCTAGCACTGCTACTGCTGGAACAACTTGATCAATTGTTGTTGCTTCTGGCTCAACCACTACCACTGCTTCTGCTACTGGTTCTAGGTCCTCTTGGGCTTCACCAATGATGGCTTCACCTCAACCGCACCAGTCTTTGACCATACACCATTCACAACTAAAAATCCACTCTTTCTCAAATTTCTGGACCTGATGGCTTGGCCCATTTTCTCAGAAAATTACCAACTACGCTAATGCCAAAATGCTGGAAAATTCTTGTCAAGAGATGGGCATAAGGTAGTGAGATATTCAATTTACTCTTGGTGTCCCACACCTGAGAACTGGAAAACTTCATCCTCTCAATTATTAATTCTGCAGTGTTAATTCCTGGTTCTGGATGGCCCAGAACATCAGGTCTGAATCTCCTCTGGCGCAGGTAGAGAAAGATGCAGTCCTAGGAACAATAATCTGACAAATAATGAAGTGTATAACCGATTGAACGCACCAAGCTGGTTGATATCCAGCTTCCCATCCTTCAGCCTAAATTCCGGACCATAATCCCTAGCCCCTTGACTTGAGTGTCCACAGAGTGGACTCCACTGTGACCAGTGGTGGAGACTTCAAACAGAGATGCTAACAAATCCCTGGTGATCTTGATCTGGGTACCCTTGACCATGGATGTCAAGGTCCATCAGCCTCAGTCTTCAAACAAACATAAAAAGCTTCCACAAGATACGGATAACTTACTTCAGACAGGGTTGCAATCTTCGTCCCTTTTAACTTATGCAAAGCTTCAACTAAACCACCCATGCCATTTTTCTCCAGGTTTGCCAAATCTACTGCCTGTGACCACAAAGCTTAGCCTTGACTGACGCGAACCTAGCTTGCTGATCTGCGGTGAGGAACGCAGCTCCGTAGCCCCCAACGGTGCCAGAAACGGTTGTAGAGGCCATGGAATCTAGCAAGGAAAGGTTGGAGGACTAGAAGGGTGATTGAGGAAGAAACCTCAAGAAATGTCTGGCGGGAGAGGTTGAAGGCTTCAAATCTGAGGAGAGTCGATGCGGGGTCGATAGGGTATCGCCTCAAGCAGGAGGACGAAAGAGATAAAGAGGGAAGATGAATCGTTCCCACACAGATTGTGAAATAAAGGATAAAAGTTTCCAAAATGGGATGTGCCTTTATGGTGGAAAACGACAAAACTCCAATTTGAAAGAAATCAAGAGTTACAAAAACGAACCGACAGGAGTATTTACGCCAGATAGGATAAATGAGAGATATTTGAGATATTTTGCTCACTTTCAAGGAGAATAATTAATTTAGGCTCTGAAAATTAATATCTCAGGTTAGCAAATAAATCTTTCACAATTTGCACATGCCTAATTCCCTTCTGAGAGAAGTAAACCTCTCTTCGGGTAAGGCTTTTGTGAAGATGTCTGCTAACTAATTATTTGAATCAATGAAAGAAATTTATATATTACCATTGGCTACATGATCACGAATAAAATGATATCTAACCTCAATGTGTTTGGTCCTTGAGTGATGTACTGGATTTTTGGTTAAGTTTATAGCACTTGTGTTGTCACATAGCAGTGGGATTGACTTGATGTGTAGCCCATAGTCCTCAAGTTGTTGCTTTATCCATAGGAGTTGTGTACAGCAACTTCCAGCAGCCATGTACTCAGCTTCAGCTGTTGAGAGTGCTACAAAATTCTGCTTCTTGGAGGACCAGGATATCAGACATCCTACAAGGAATTGACAACAACCACTGGGCTTTTTCTATCTATTTTTCATCCAGCATAGTCAGCATCAGAGTATCCTACTAAATTGACTTCACATGATTTTGGATACCATATACCTAGATCATAAGTTTGGACAGATATCTGAAAATTCTTTTACACTAATTAGATGAGATTCTCTAGATCTGGTTGATATCTAGCACACATACATACACTAAATAGTATATCAGGTCTGCTGGCAGTTAAGTAAAGTAGAGAACCTATCATACCTCTGTAGATCTTTTGATCTACTTTCTTACCATCCTTGTCATTGTCCATCCTTGTTGATGTGCTCATTGGTGTTGACAGTGGCTTGGAATTTTCGAATCCAAATTCTCAAGAGCTCCTTGGTGTATTTAGCTTGACAGATGTGGGTGCCATCTCCTCCTTGCTTCATTTGTAATCCAAGGAAGTAGTTCAGCTCCCCCATCATGCTCATCTCAAATTCTCCCTGCATAAGCTTCTCAAAGTACTTGCAAAGAGATTCATCAGTAGATCCAAAAATTATGTAATCTACATAAATTTGTACAAGTAGTATGTGCTTGACCTTTGACTTTATAAATAAAGTGTTATCTACTGTCCTCTAGTGAAGCCATGGTTTAATAAAAAGGAACTAAGCCTTTCATACCAGTCTCTAGGTGCTTGCTTTAAACCATATAATGCTTTATGAGTTTAAAAACATGATTTGGAAATTCTGTATCATCAAAACCTGGAGGTTGTTCAACATACACTTCTCCTTAATAAAACCATTTAAAAATGCGGACTTGACATCCATTTGAAATAATTTTAAATCTAGAGCAGATGCATATGCAAGTAAGATTCTAATAGCCTCAAGTCTAGCTACAGGTGCATAGGTTTCATCGAATCTATGCCTTCCTCTTGGGAATAGCCTTGAGCTACCAATCTGGCTTATTCTTAAGATTACACCAGCTTCATCCAATTTATTTCTGAACACCCATTTGGTGTCAATAACTGGATGATCTGATGGTCTAGGAACAAGTGACCATACATGGTTTCTCTTGAACTGATTCAGTTCATCTTGCATGGCTAAAATCCAAGATTCATCAGTAAGAGCTTCATTGACTGTTCTAGGCTCTATTGAGAAACAAAAGCTAGGTAATCACAAGGGATTACATTACCTCTTGTTCTTACCCCTACAGTTGGATCACAATGATGTTTCAGGTGGGTGATCCTTCGTGTATCTCCATTCCTTTGGAAGATTTTCATGTTCAATGTCTGTTTGTTGCAGGTCTTCCAGAGGTGGATCTTCCTTGTCCTCAATTGATATGCTCTTTAATATCTTGGACAAATCATCTGCATCATCAATGTCACTATCATCATCCTTTCTCAAGGAAGGGTTAGTTTCATCAAAGATAATGTGCACATATTGCTCTATTAATAGTGTACGCTTATTAAATACTCTATAACCTTTAGGTTTAGAAGCATCCCATGAAGATGTCTTCATCTGATTTGGCATCCAACTTACCAATGTCTCTTTTGTCATTGTTGTAGATGAAACATGGACAACCAAATGTCCTAAAATGGCTGATCTTCGGCCTCTTTCCTTTGTACAGCTCATATGCAGTCTTCTTCAAGATAGGCCTGATCACCACTCTATTAATGATGTAGCTTGTTGTGTTCACTGCTTCGGCCCAGAAATACCTTGGTAAATCATATTCTGACAGCATTGTCCTTACCATATCCAATAAGGTTCTATTCTTCCTCTCAGCAACTCCATTCTGTTGTGGTGTCCTTGGTGCTGAGAAGTTATGCTCAATCCTTGGTCATCACAGAATTTTGAAAACTTTTCATTTTGGAACTCTCCTCCATGATCTGACCGATTCCAACATGCAATACTTCTTGTCTTTCTGTACTTTCCTGCTAAAACTTACAAAACTATCAAATGTATCATCTTTGTGTTCCAAGAAAGAAACCTATGTGAATCTGGAATAGTCATCTACAATCACAAATCCAAAATTCTTTCCTCCAAGACTGGTGGTCCTCATTGGCCCAAACAAATCCATATGAAGGAGTTCTAAGGGTTTAGAGGTGGTTACCACAGTCTTTGACTTGAAGGAACTCTTAGTGTGCTTCCCTTTTGCACAGGGTCTGCAGATACCATCCATTTTAGTGATGACCTTTAGCAGACCTTCCACAAGACTTCTCTTTCTGAGCTTGTTCATGCCATCCAAACTGTAGTCGCCCAATCTTCTGTGTCACAGCTCAGTTGACTGCTCTTTGCTGGCTGCTAAACAAACGTCTTGATCTTTGAGTTCTTCAAGGTAGAGCACATACAGGTTCTTCTCCCTGTTAGCTTCGAAAACTACTGCTCCATCCTTCAAGATGCTGCACTTGGATTCTTGGAACTTGATCTAATGACCTTTGTCACAAAGCTGGCTGATACTAATAAGGTTGTGCTTCAACCCTTTGACACACAAAACATCTTCAATAATCGTTTCCCCTTTGTTGCTAACTGACCTGCTGCCTATCACTGTTCCTTTTCCATTATCCCCATAGGTAACTATCCCTTCTTCAGCTTGGAGATGAGTGAACAGCTTCCTGTTCCCTGACATATGCCTTGAGCACGCGCTGTCTAGGTACCACTTGATGCTTGAAGGCTTTCCTGAAAATGAGACATTAAGTTTTAGGTACCCAAATTCTTTTGGGTCCTTGTTGGTTAGTGTCAGTAGTTTCCTTTTTAATTATCCACTTTTATGTCTAGTTGGACATGTTATTTTTATATGTCCTAACTTATTACAGTGGCTACAGAAGGATGTTTAGTTACCTTTTCAAGTGTATTTAAAATTAGCTTTGTATTCTCTGTCCTCTTTAGGTATGAACTTTGGAGTTGGATATGTTTTAGGGTGTAATATTATTTCTATATTTTCTGGGGGTGTGTATCCTACTCCTTGTTTATTCTTCCCTGATCGTCTAGCACCTTTTAATACTAAAGAATTTTTATCATTAGTAAATTTCTCCAACGTCCTTGATAGTTTGTCATTTTCTTCATTTAAGGCTTTGATTTCTTTTCTTAGTTCATCTGAACTCTCCTGTTTTTCTAATCTGATTATTTGTTTATTTTTATCTTTTAGATCCTCACACAATAGTTCATTTCTTCTTTTGAGTTCAGTTATTTGCTTCTCTAGTTCTTCATTTTCGGTTTTTAGGTCTGAATTAGTATTTTCTAAACATGCAGTATTTTCTTACTAGCTTTTAATAGTTTTGATACTTCCCTATATTTACTGTATAGTTCGTTGAAAGCTTCTTCTAAATTATCAGAGTCAGAATCATTACATGAATCAAAAGATGAGTCAGAAGTTACCTTTTCTTCAGTATTTGCCATGAAGGCTAGGTTGGCTTCTTCTTCATCACTGCTTGAGCTTGACTCGCTGTCCGAGTCACTGCTATTGCTCCAGGCTACTGCCATAGCCTTCTTCTTGTGGCTCCTGAATTTCTTTGAGCTTTCTTTCTTCCTGAATTCAGGCTTCTTGAACTTTGGACATTCTTCCTTGATATGTCCTAGCTTCTTGCATTCATAGCATATGGGCTCGCCCTTTTTCTGATATTTTCCATCTGGTTTCTTAAAGTCCTTATTTTTCTTGAAGTGTCTTCTACCAGACTGGAACTTCTTCTTCTTAGCTAGAATGCGTTGCAATCTTCTTGACAGCATTGCTTCTTCATCTTCGCAGTTGCTTGAGCTCCCATCTTCTTCTGATGACTCTTCTGATCTATCTTCTTTTGCTTTCAGAGCATTTGAATGCTTCTTTCTGCTTGAGGACTCTCCCAACCTTTTTATGTTGATCTAATGGGCCATAAGGGACCCAATGAGCTTCTCCAAAGACATCCTTTTCAGGTTGTTGGCTTCCTCAATGGCTGTTACTTTGGGAGTCCATGTAGATGGAAGAGATCTGAGGATCTTCCTAACCATATCTCCAATTTCATATGTCTTCCCAAGTCTAGCTAAGCCATTTGTAATGTCTGTGAATCTGCTGAACATTTGGGTTATGGACTCTCCTGGCTGCATCTGGAACCTCTCATACTGAGTTACCAGAATATCTATCCTGGTCTCTTTAACCTTGTCAGTGCCTTCATAGGTGATTCTTAATTTCTCCCACATCTCCATTGCGGATTTGCAGGCAGATACACGGTTGAACTCCTTTTTGCTGAGGGCACAACACAAAATACCTTTTGCCTTACAGTTGAGAGATATCTTCTTCCTATCATCATCTGTCCACTGATTTTTCTCGTTGGTGACTAGGAGATCACCTTCTTCAACTATGGACCATATCTGGTAGTCATGACCTTGTAGAAAATATTACATTCTTGTTTTCCAGTAAGCATAGTCTTCTCCATCGAACAATGGTGGTCGGTTGACCGACTGACCTTCACTATGACCTTGAGCTGCCATGGATCTTTACTCTTCAGATCGTTGGATCTTCTAATTTGTCAAAGAGACTCGCTCTGATACCACTTGTTGCCCAGTTAGGTAGCCCAGAGGGGGGGTGAATGGGTCTTTAAAAATTTATCAGCTAATACCTGTTCACTAAAAATGTTCACAGAGAATACACTTCGATGGATGTTAGTTATAGTTAGAATAATCAACAATCACATAGAGAGCAATCACACAACACAATAATTATCCTGGTTCAGATCTCCTCTCCTTAGGAGTCCTACGTCCAGTCCCTGAGCAATATCTCAGGATTTCACTACCAAGGGTACTGTCCCCCTTAAGGACCCTTACACCCAGCTGCAGCTGGTCTTCCTTCACAAGAAGGGAAATACAAACACCCTAGATGCCCACCAAGTCTTCCTTCACAACAGAAGGGAACACACACCCTGGATTCCACCAGGTCTTCCTTAACACACGAAGCGTACAAGCACAGAAACAAGTAAGCAGGAGATTAAGCCCCTAGATCAAGCTTTGACAAGCCAAGATCTGAAGCTAGGGACTGAGAGCAATGAGATCTACAAACAAAAGCTCACTCTCAGAACCAAACAAGCTCTCTCGAAAATCTACAAACAATGCAGAGAGCAAAGAGCTAATCTAATGGAATGAGGCTTGGCTCTTTCTTGAGAACTCGTAGAAGACTTGATGATCAGAGAGTTTTTCTTTTGTGGTGACTGTCGTTCTCTATCTGTCTATCTATCTCTCTATCTATATATCTCTTCTGGAGCTGCTTTCTTCAATATATATCTTCAATTTGAAATCTAAACGTTGAAGTATCTGTTGCATCTAGATTTTGGAGGACGTTAGACTGAGTGGCACTTGGAAGCTTCCAGTCAACAGTCCATTATCCATTTATACACGCAAAGAGATAGGATCTTCTGAAGTGTCCTTTGGCTTCTATAAGGTCCATCGTTGTGAGATGAATAGCTGACAGAGACCAGCACACAAAGCAAGCTAGAATAATAGACAGTTGTACTGTCTCTTGTTGTCAGTCAACGTTAGTGTGAATATTCATCACAATAGTAATGCTATTTTGTTGTTCTAAAAGATGCATACAGGATAAACACGATAATGGACGATATCGTCTGCATGCATGCAGTGATACGTTCAGTCTTCATTAAATGCACAGCTGACAGAAGGATATGTGCGAAGACTTTGACTATTCAACCCTTTGAAAGGATAAGTCATATGTCAAGTTGATTATTATGAAATTGATGCATTTATGACTTATGAAATCATTATGCAACCAAATCGTTGTCACTTAACAGCAATCGTTATGAGATATGAAAGAATCATTGTGATCAAGGTGATATAATCAAATCGTTATGAGATATGAAAGATTGTTGTGACAACAAAGAAATCGTTACGATGACTAAATGAATCGTTATGACAATAAGAAATCGTTACGATGACTAAAGGAATCGTTACGACAATAAACAAATCGTTACGATGACTAAAGGAATCGTTTCGACAATAAAGAAATCGTTACGATGACTAAAGGAATCGTTACGATGGCAAGATCATTACGATCACTTAAAGGATCGTTACGATTACTTAGAAGTCGATGCGCAAAGCAAATCGTTATGAGAACTAAAGAAATTGTTACGACAATAAAAATCGTTACGATGACTAAAGGAATCGTTACGATGGCAAGATCTTTGCGATCACTTAAAGGTTTGTTACGATTACTTAAGAAGTCGATGCGCAAGCAAATCGTTATGAGAACTAAAGAAATCGTTACAATAAAGAAATCGTTACGATGACTAAAGGAATCATTACGATGGCAAGATCGTTGTGATCACTAAAGGAATCGTTACGATAGAGAGATCGTTGTGATCACTAAAGGAATCGTTACGATCACTAGAGGAATCGTTACAGTTCTAGTGTAATCGTTATGATTTATAAAAGAAACCGATGTGTACTTAGACAAATATGCTTCTACAGTATGAAGATTCTTACCTGTTTTGGCTTGTTTTCCTTTGATCTTATTTTCTGTGCTTAAGACTTGTAGAAAATAGGTTAGTGACCTTAATCAAGGGTTTGATATTTATCAAAATAACATGGTTTTGTTAATCACCAAAATAGAAATGTAATTAATTTAAATTACATGGGGATAGATTGTTCATCACTAGAAGAGCTCCAACGGATCTCTTCAACGGATCTATTCAAAAGCCTCTCATATAAAAGATGAAGCATGGCTGAAGAAAAAAGAGAGCTTTTCCTAAAAATCTTTGAAGGAGTGTACAACCAGTGAGGAACCTCAACGCCACATACACTCAAAGAAAGAGAGAAAGAGCCTGAGACAAGAAGAAGCAAGCAAAAGCGTCTCAAGCATTCAAGCATTCAAGCTTTCTTTTCTCTCTTCATTCTCTCTCCGAACTCATTGTAAATCTGGGGGGAGAGTCCTTGACTGTGAGCTAAGTTCTTAGTGTTCATCTTGTATTAGCTCTCAGTCTGATCTTTCTTCTTTCTAAGAAAGATTTCTGTCCGGATGTAGGACTGTATACAGTGTAGAACCCAGCTAGGGGTTTGTGTCTAGCAGAACTGCACTGGGGTTTGTACCAGGAGGTTTGCTTCTGAGCCTGCAAAAGAAGTAGGTTGCCTTCTTGCCCGGGAAAGAGAAGAAGACCTGGTGTGGTATCCAGGGTGTGTTGTTCCCTTCGGTTGTGAAGGAAGACCAGCTGGGGTGCTGGGTGTTGTAAGATCCTTAAGGGGCACTGTACCCTTGGTTAGTGAAATCCCAAGAGATTGCTTGGGCACTGGACGTAGGACTTCCATGTGGGAAGGGCCGAACCAGAATAAATCACTTGTGTCATTTGTGTGATTGTTTATTTGCTTCCGCATTGCTACTCTTCATCACACTAAACTAACCAAACTTTCAAGTGATACTTTTCTATTTTAAGTTTATTTTTCAGATTGCAGAAAACCTATTCACCCCCCCCCCCCAGGTCTACTTGCCTTACATCATTGTTGAACCCCTCAATGGTAAGAAATTTTCACAAAGGGAAGAGAATGCATGGTAAGATCCTTCCTTTTTGGTTAGTGACAAAAAGGGGGAGAATTTGTATGTTCTATGAATTTTTTGCATTTTCTATGCTTCATATATTTTTGTCAGAAAATTCACAAAAATTTTGTCATCACCAAAAAGGGGGAGATTGTTGAACCATTCTCTGTTTGTCCTTGTATTTTGGTGATAACAAAATTTATAAGTAATTAAATTAATATCTTGTTTCATCTGTGTCGCATCAATCTCATAACGATTTGATAAGGCGCACTAAAATGATAAAATCGATGTCTAATCTATATACAATGATTTTAGTTCAAGTGCTAAATTAATAAGCGCTATAACGATTTGGTTTCAATCGATTTTATAAGCGCTACAATGATTTGGTTTTATAAGCGCCACAACGATTCGCTTAGTGACTGCTATAACGATTCGTTAAGGCTCACAACGATTTGATAAGTAAGCGCAACGATTTGCCTTCTGTAACGATTCGTTAAGGCTCACAATGATTTGATAAGTTGCACATCGATTTGCTATTCTCATATCGATTTGATAAGTGAGCGCAACGATTTGCCCTCACATCAATTTGCCTTCTATAACGATTCGTTAAGGCTCATATCAATTTGATAAGTGAGTGCAACGATTTTCCCTCACATCGATTTGCCTTTTCATAACGATTTGTTAAATCTCACATCGATTTACCTTCTGTAACGATTCGTTAAGGCTCACAACGATTTGATAAGTTGCACATCGATTTCTTCTCACATCGATTTGTTAAGTCCTATAAGTATAACGATTTGATAAGTAACTTAAACAACGATTCACTTCAATTTAAACATAATTTGTTTAATTGCTTTTTGGCGCCCAAATGAGAAGTCAAATATCTTCTGACAGAAAAAGTTGCATGCGTATTTCAGAGTCTTGTCAGAAAAAGGTATGACCTACTATTTTTATCATGATAGTAGAAACACAGTAGCATGCACTGTTATCTTGTAAACACTCTTTTATGCTAACACTCTCTTCTATGCTTACAGACCTCGAAGACCACCAGAGTCTGATTAAGACAAATGAAGAGAAGATCAGCAATGACTAGAAGGGCTCCAACGGATCTCTTCAACAGATCTATTCAAAAGCCTATCATATAAAAATGAAGCATGGTTGAAGAAAAAGAGAACTTTTCCTGAAAATCTTTGAAGGAGTGTACAACCAGTGAGGAACCTCAACGCCACATACACTCAAAGAAAGAGAGAAAAAGCCTGAGCCAAGAAGAAGCAAGCAAAAGCATCTCAAGCATTCAAGCCTTCAAGCTTTCTTTTCTCTCTTCATTCTCTCTCCGAACTCATTGTAAATCTGGGGGGAGAGTCCTTGACTGTGAGCTAAGTTCTTAGAGTTCATCTTGTATTAGGTCTTGGTCTGATCTTTCTTCTTTCTAAGAAAGATTTCTGTCTGGATGTAGGACTGTATACAGTGTAGAACCCAGCAAGGGGTTTGTGTCTAGCAGAACCGCACTGGGGTTTATACTAGGAGGTTTGCTTCTGAGCCTATAAAAGAAGTGGGCTGCCTTCTTGCCCGGGAAAGAGAAGAAGACCTAGTGTGGTATCCAGGGTGTGTTGTTCCCTTCAGTTGTGAAGGAAGACCAGCTGGGGTGCTTAGTGTTGTATGGTCCTTAAGGGGGACTGTACCCTTGGTTAGTGAAATCCCAAGAGGTTGCTCGGGGACTGGACGTAGGACTTCCATGTGGGAAGGGCCGAACAAGGATAAGTCTCTTGTGTCATTGTGTGATTGTTTATTTGCTTCCGCATCGCTACTCTTCATCACACTGAACTAACCAAACCTTCAAGTGATAATTTTTTGTTTTAAGTTTATTTTTCAGATTGCATAAAACCTATTCACCCCCCCCCCCCCTCTAGGTCTACTTGCTGCCGCACCAAGTGGGCCATCATTTTCTACCTATTCCAACTCCGACTTGGATTGGGTTTGACACCTGTGGGTTTTAAAATTAGAAACAAATATTAGGTTGATCCAAATCAGGTGTTGTTGGATCGAAATGGCAAACTAGATGTCCTAGAGGGGGGGTGAATAGGACTTCTTGACTCTTAAAACTTTCTTCTGAAATGCACAACACTAAATAGAAGAGTTAGTACTAGTGTGTGGTGTGTGATTCAAGTGTGAACTTGGCGGAAAAACAATCACATAGAAATGCACAAGAGTTTATCCTGGTTCGGCCCTTCCCACATGGAAGTCCTACATCCAGTCCTCAAGCCAACCACTTGAGATTTCTACTATCTGCCAATAAATTGGCCTTCACTCACCCTTGAGAGGAATTACAAACCACTTGCTCCCAAGCAAGTCTTCCCTAAACAGGGGTACAACAATTGTCTTTCACAAGGCCTTCCCTACACAGGAGGCGCAATGCAGAAACAGACTTCTACAGAAATTACACAAGAAAATAAAGAACTTGTGTGTTTGCCTCAGTATTGGGAACAAACACAGACCTCAAAAGGATTAAAAGATCAGAGATGAGACTTGAATCCTATCTGAAAAAGCAAGGGTGGACTTGAAGAAAATAGGCAATTACAGTTGCCACCCAACACTAGACTTCTTCTTGGAGAGCTTCAAAGAATGGCTTCTTAAGAGGAGCAACTCTCCAACTTTTGCTTGCAGGAAGCTTGAAGGATTCGAATGATGCTTTCAGGAAGAGTAAAGGCTTGTATGCGCTTCTATTGTGTTGTCTGTTGTTGTCTCCCTTCTTCAAATATGAGCTCATTTTATAAACTTCAGAATATATCCATTTGAAATATAGCCATTGGAGCTTGTGGCCACTTGCAATATGTCCGTTTGAAGAGATCTCTAGAATCCTTTGGGTCTTGCAGTGTTTGTTATCCAGAAGTCTTTCAGTTTCGTTTCTTTCCAAGATCTTCAGAAGGAGGTGCAGTTTTCACAGCTAGAAGATAAGCTCTTTCTCTTCGGAGTGAACTGTGAGGGAGACATGCTGAAAACGTGCTCCAATAATGTCTGCACAAAAGGAAGACAAAAGAGAAGAGTATCTTCATACCTTTGAGGTAGGAAGTCAGAGAAGTACAAAGAAAGGTATGGAAACCTCAGATGCAGAAGCTTTCAGATAGAAGGAGTAGACAGACAGTTAGGCTAAAAAGGTAAAGTATGGGTCTTTCAGTGGTAGGTGAGTCTTGTTAGATGCCATGCGCCTGAAAATACATAAATGCACTGTATCTATTGTATCCAGAAAATCCGGAGCAAAGACATGAAGACAATGAGGCTAAACTAAAAAATATTTCAAAAGTAGTATGCAGTCTGCACAGGATTTAGATAATATTTTAAGTATAATGTTTCTTGTCCTGTCAGAGAAATACAATAAAATAATGATATTTCTAGAGGATTCATAAGATATAAAAGATCCATTAAAAGAGATGCAAAAAGATTAGGAGATAAAGCTACTGAGTTTTGCTTTCTAGAAGTCCAAGAGTTAAGTACAGCAACTCCCTGCTGCAATGTATTCAGCTTCTGTGGTTGACAAAGCTACTGAGTTTTGCTTTCTAGAAGTCCAAGATATCAAGCACCCTGCAAGAATTTGACAAGTGCCACTGGTGCTTTTCCTATCTATTTTACATCCAGCATAGTCAGCATCACTATATCCAATTAACTTGAATTCTGAACATCTGGAATACCATAGTCCTATTTTACTGGTATTTATAAGGTATCTAAAAATTCTTTTAATTGCATGAACATGAGATTCTTTTGGATCAGCTTGGAATCATGCACATAAACAAACACTGAACATTATATCTGGTCTGCTAGCAGTAAGATAGAGCTTTGATCCTATCATTCCTCTATAGATCTTTTGATCTACCTTTTTACAAGAGGATCACTATCTAACTTAATGCCTGAGCTCATGGGTGTTCCTAATGGCTTAGTCAAAACCATACTTAGAAAGTAAATCTGAAATATATTTGGTTTGACAAATGTGAGTTCCTTCCTTAGTCTGCTTGATTTGCAATCCAAGAAAATAATTAAGCTCACCCATCATGCTCATTTCAAACTCACTTTGCATCAGACTTTTAAAGAACTTACAAAGTGATTCATTAGTAGAACCAAAGATAATGTCATCAACATAGATTTGCACAATTAAGATTCCATCTGAAAATTTCTTTATAAATAATGTGCTATCTACTTTACCTCTTATAAAATCATGTGATATAAGATAAGCACTCAATCTTTCATACCAAGCTCTTGGAGCTTGTTTCAGACCATACATCGCTTTCTTTAAACGGAAAACATGATTGGGATAAGTAGTATCTTCAAAACCTGGTGGTTGCTCAACATATACTTCTTCTTTAATAACACCATTCAGAAATGTACTTTTAACATCCATTTGAAATAGGTTGATATTGAGAGAACATGCATATGCTAATAAAATTCTGATTGCCTCTAATCTAGCTACTGGAGCATAGGTTTCTTCAAAATATATACCTTCCTCTTGGGAATATCCTTGAGTAACAAGTCTGGCCTTGTTCCTAGTGATTACCCCTGATTCATCCATCTTGTTTATGAAAACCTATCTCGTTCCAATAACTGGATGGTCAGTAGGTCTAGGTACAAGAGTCCAAACCTCACTGCGTTGGAATTGATTAAGTTCCTCTTGCATAGCAAGGATCCAAGATTCATCACCCAGTGCATCATTGATTGTCCTAGGCTCAATTTGTGAAACTAAGGCAGAAAAATCATAAGGAATTTGCATACCTCTTGTTCTTACCCTATCTTGAGGATCACCTATAATGTTTTCTCTTGAATGATCCCAGTGATACCTTAAGTCTCTAGGTAGCCCTTCTTGTGGTTCTTCTAGTTGTTGAAGATCTTCTAATAGGGGATCTTTCATTTCTTCATCTTTACCTTCCTCTTCAAGAGAAGTCTTTTCTAAATCCTTGCAAAGATCATCAACACACTCTTCTTCTTCTTCTTCTATCATTTTTATAGAAGGGTTAGTTTCATCAAATAAGACATGCACAGATTGTTCTATGGTTAATGTTTTTCCATTAAACACTTTATAGCCTCTAGGTTTTGAAATATATCTTAACAGGAAACCTTCATCACTTTTAGCATCTAATTTCCCTAGATTATATTTACCATTATTTAAAATAAAGCACTTACAGCCAAAAGGTCGAAGATGACTGATGTTGGGCTTCTTTCCCTTGTAGAGTTCATATGGGGTCTTCTTTAGAATGGATCTGATCATGCACTGGTCGATAATATAGCAGGCTGTATTAACTGCTTCTGCCCAGAAATATTTTGGTAAATTATACTCATTCAGCATAGTTCTGGTCATATCTAGCAGTGTTTTGTTCTTCCTTTCTGCTACTCCATTCTGTTGAGGTGTTCTTGGTGCTGAGAAGTTGTGTTCAATCCCATTTTCTTCACAGAAGTTCATGAATTCTTCATTCTTGAATTCACCTCCATGATTAGATCTAATACTTGTAATCTAAAATTTCTGATTTTTATGAAATTTCTTACTGAATTTCAGAAATGCTTGAAAGGCTTCAGATTTGGCTTCTAGAAAAGACACCCAAGTGTATCTTGAGTAGTCATCAACTAATACATAGCCATATATTTTTCCTCCAAGATGACTGTCCTCATAGGTCCAAATAAATCCATGTGAATTAACTTCAAAGGCTTGGAAGTTGTAACAATGTCTTGGACTGAAATGAGGTCTTGGTCTGTTTTCCTTTTGCGCAAGCTGAACAAATTCCAGACTTCTTGATTCTTATTTTGGGAAGTCTTTCAACCAGATCATGCTTCATTAATTTCTTGATTACTGAGGTGCTTGCATGACCAAGTCTTCTGTGCCATAACTCAGACTCTTCACTTTTGGTGATTGCAAGGCACAAGTTTACTTCTCTTAATTCTGTCAACTGTAAAGTGTACAAGTTCTTTACCCTTTGAGCTTCAAAAACTATCTTGTTATCTTTCTGGATGATACACTTATCATTCTGAAAATTTATTGTATGCCCTTTATCACATAGCAGACTGATACTTATCAGATTATGCTTCAACCCCTCTACATACATGACATCTTCAATTAGATTCTTTTCCTTAGTACCAACTGTTCCACATCCTAGTACTTTTCCTTTTCCGTTATCACCATATGTGACCTGACCACTTTCTTCTCTAAAACTTATGAATAGTTTTCTATCCCCTGTCATATGCCTTGAGCATCCACTATCCAAATACCATTTGGATGCCCTCAGCCGACCCTGCAAACAAGATCAGGTTGTAATTTTTGGTACCCAAATTTTCTTGGGTCCTTGATGGTTAGTTTTAGGAATCCATCTTAAATGTCTAGTGGTGCATGTGCTAACTGTGTGTCCTAATTGATTACAGTGACTACAGCATAATCAAAAGCATTCTTCATATATGCAAAATTATTAGATTTCTGTTTTTGTTTGTAGATATGCTGATTACCTTCTTAGTATTTTTTATTTCTTTTTCTGCTACAAATTTAGGGGTTGGATACACTTGAGGATGAATAATGTTTTCTTCATTTTGTGGAGGTGTGTATCCTAATCCATATTTCTTCTTTCCTATTCTAGAACCTTTTATGTTGACGAATAAAGAAGTTTTGCAGTTAGAGATCTTTTCTATGGTGGCTTTTAGATAATTGTTTTCCTCTAATAATTTTTCTTCATTTTTGAGTTCCTTAAGATTTGATTCAATTTCCAAAATTCTGCTATTTTTATTTTTTAAATCTTCGCATAGTAGTTCATTAGTTCTTTTAGTTTCACTTAAACTTTTGTTTAACCTTTCTGTTTCATTTTTAAGAAAGGTGTTAGCCTTTTCTTCGTTCAGTAAATTTAGTTTAACTACTTTCATTTGTTTTACTACTGTTTTATATTTTTCATAAAGTTCATTGAAAGCATCTTCAAGGCTATCAGAATCAGATTCAGAACAAGAAGTAAATGAGGTTTCTGAATTACCTGTTCTAAACCTGCCATGAGGGCTAGGTTTGCCTTCTCATCTTCTTCGGATTCTGAGTTGGATGATTCTGAGCTGGTTGTTTCTTCATTGTCCCATGTTGCTGCCATTGTCTTTTTCTTGAATTTTCTGAACTTTTTCTCTTTGTCTTTCTTCCTGTCGGATTTCTCTGCTTGATCCTTTTTCTTGAGCTTGGGACATTCAAATTTGTAATGTCCTGGCTGATTACACTCATAGCAAGTTGGCTCCTTCTTCTTTTCTTTCTTGAAAAATCTTTTTGAGCCAAACTTCTTCTTCTTTGCAAGGATTCTCTGTAGTTTTCTTGAAAGCATGGCCTCATCATCACTGTCATCTGATTTTTCCTTTGAGTCTTCAGATGAGGAGGAATCTGCAATCTTCAAAGCATTTGAAATTTTCTTTTTCGAGGAATTTTCAGAAAACCTTTCCATATTAATTTCATGAGCCATAAGGGATCCTATTAATTTATCAATAGATAATTGTGTAAGATCATGGGCTTCTTCTATGGCTGTAACTTTAGGGGTCCAGACATTAGTTAGAGATCTTAATATTTTTCTAATTGTTTCTTCATTAGTTAGGACCTTTCCTAAAGCACTTAATCTGACAATTATGTTTGAAAATATGTTATACATTTGAGTTATATTCTTATTGGGGAGCATTTTGAACTGTTCATATTGGGATACAAGTATATCTATTCTAGTTTGTTTAACCCTATCAGTTCCTTCATAGGTAACTTGAAGCTTATCACACATTTCTTTAGCTGTTTTACAAGATGAAAGTCTATTAAATTCTCTTTTAAATAAAGCACAGCAAAGATAATTTTTTGCTTTGTAATTTAAAGACATGTTTCTTTTGTCTGCAATGGAAAGACCAGAGGAAGAAGTTTCACCAAGGATTTGATAGTCACCTTGTTCTATTACCTGCCATAAGTCGAAGTCAGTACCTCTGATGAAGCACTCCATTCGCATCTTCCAATATTGGTAATCTTCACCATCAAAGAATGGTGGCCTTGTAACTGATTGGCCTTCATAGTTGTGAGCTTCGGATGCCATTTCTTCTCAAATCTTTTAGAATCTTCTGAGAAGACCTGGCTCTGATACAACTTGTTGGATCGAAATGGCAAACTAGATGTCCTAGAGGGGGTGAATAGGACTTCTTGACTCTTAAAACTTTCTTCTGAAATGCACAACACTAAATAGATGAGTTAGTACTTAGTGTGTGGTGTGTGATTCAAGTGTGAACTTAGCGGAAAAATAATCACACAGAAATGCACAAGAGTTTATCCTGGTTCGGCCCTTCCCACATAGAAGTCCTACATCCACATCCAGTCCTCAAGCCAACCACTTGAGATTTCTACTATCTGCCAATAAATTGGCCTTCTCTCACACTTGAGAGGAATTACAAACCAACTTGCTCCCAAGCAAGTCTTCCCTAAACAGGGGTACAACAATTGCCTTTCACAAGGCCTTTGCTACACAGACGGGCAATGCAGAAACAGAGTTCTGCGGAAATTACACAAGAAAATAAAGAACTTGTGGTTTGCCTCAGTATTGAGAAAAAACACAGACCTCAGAAGGATTAAAAGATCAGAGATGAGACTTGAATCCTATCTGAAAAAGCAAGGGTGGACTTGAAGAAAATAGGCAATTATAGTTGCCACCCAACACTAGACTTCTTCTAGGAGAGCTTCAAAGAATGGCTTCTTAAGAGGAGCAGCTCTCAGACTTTTGCTTGCAGGAAGCTTGAAGGATTCGAATGATGCTTTCAGGAAGAGTAAAGGCTTGTATGCGCTTCTATTATGTTGTCTGTTGTTGTCTCCCTTCTTCAAACTTGAGCTCCTTTTATAAACATCAGAATATAGCCGTTGGAGGTTGTGGCCGTTTGCAATATGTCCATTTGAAGAGAACTCTAGAATTCTTTGGGTCTTGCAGTGTTTGTTATCCAGAAGTCTTTTAGTTTCGCTTCTTTCCAAGATCTTCAAAAGGAGGTGCAATTTTCACAGCTAGAAGATAAGCTCTTTCTCTTCGGAGTGAACTGTGAGGGAGACATGCTGAAAACATGCTCCAATAAATGTCTGCACAAAGACAAGACAAAAGAGAAGAGTATCTCCATACCTTTGAGGTAGGTAAGTCATAGAAGTACAAAGAAAGCTATGGAAACCTCGGATGCAGAAGCTTTCAGATAGAAGGAGTAGACAGACAGTTAGGCTAAAAAGGTAAAGTATGGGTCTGTCAGTGGTAGGTGAGTCTTGTTAGATGCCATGCGCCTGAAAATACATAAATGCATTGTAGCTATTGTATCCAGTAAAATCCGGAGCAAAGACATGAAGACAATGAGGCTAAACTAAAAAATATTTCAGAAGTAGTCTGCAGTCTGCATAGGATTTAGATAAATATTTTAAGTATAATGTTTCTTGTCCTGTCATAGAAATACAATAAAATAATGATATTTCTTGAGGATTAATAAGATATAAAAGATCCATTAAAAGAGATGCAAAAAGATTAGGAGATAAGCTTATAGTAAATGTTAAGCTTAAAGCAGATCAGAAAAAGTGTTAAGTACAGAATTAACAGTGAAGTCAAATGCATAAGAACATACAATTGGACTGAAGGAGTAGAAGTGATTCGACTCTACCAAGGTAATTCGACTTCTAAAAAAGGCTATTCGACTATAGCAGTCGAATACTATATAGATCGATTTCTGAGGCATTCGACTGTGGCAGTTGAAGATAACAGTCGGATCAAGTATTGGATTTTGTAAGGCATTCGACTATACCAGTCGGAGTTATCAGTCGAATTACATATAAAGTTGTGGACTTAGAAAATTTTAACTTCGTTTCTGAAGGAGTCAAAGTCAACAGTCAGATTCACTAGGGTATAGAGAGAGTCCGTGGACTTAGAAAAATTTCTGAGATGGAGATATAGTCCTGTAATATATCTGTATGATTTTTGTGATATGTAATTAATATATTTACTTTGTAGAAAGTTTATTTTAAAGAGTTTTTTCATAGCAAAAACAATAGATATATTAATTTAAGAAAATTCTTAAATTCCTTAGGGGTAGTTGCTCAACAATTCTCCCCCTTTTTGTTAATGACAAAAATCTTTAAATTGACAGTAAAAAAGCATAAGTAAAGTGTGAATATGTGGCTGTCTCTCCCCTTTGTGGCATTAACATAAAGGAAATCATCACAAGATATTGAATGAAGGCAGAAATTGCACTTATAAACCACAAGAAATACATAGATAGTTCTTAAAAAAAGGAATTACATGTCAAGGAGGTCAGACACATAGCAGAAATTGTTTATAAACTACATAGTTCTCAAAATATAACAAAAGTTGTTCATGACTTAGACAGAAAGCTGGGTAAGTAAAGAGATCTGGGAATTTTAGCAAGGAAAGGTTGAATGAGATCCCAGAGCTTCTTCTCATTTTCATCAAAAAAAAATTCAAAGAGAGCTCCATCAATGTTGTAGGAAGGATTGGTGGAGGGTAACTTCCGATGAGATTTGATGTGACGCCTCCAGAACCAAGACATCCTATCATAATACTTGTAATTATTGACCCTAAACTTGAGGGGAACAAACTTCTTGGAGTCAGCAAGCATGAGAAACTCATGAGCAGTGATGTTCCAATGCAGTCCACTGGAAACAACAACATATTTGGCTTGATAGTAAATGAGGAGTCTCTGAGCCCATTTAGGCCCAATGTTCTTCTTCAAGTCCTTAAGACTCTTATAATGAAATTCATGAAGAGAAAGTTTCAGCCTTTCACAATCTGAATGATATGAAGGATATGATGCTGCCCATTGATCTGGATTGAATCGTTCAGATTCAGCAAAACAAAGTTGAAAGTCCAGAAGATGATGATGATGCTTGGATAGTTGCAGAAAGACAAATCTCTAGAAAGATAATTTAAGTGTATTTGATTTTGAATCTGGTTGCAATCGGATGTATCTGTTGAAGACTGCCTCTACAAAATCTCTTCTGTAGGAAACTTCTCCTATGAGGGGAGGATGTAGGCCAGAACGTAAAGCCACAGTCATGGAAGGAACAATCTATCTCTGGCCTCTTAAAATATTTTCTCATTGGCCCTTAGAGACATCAGGCAGACCCAGCTAAATCTTTCAAAATTGAAAGTTTTCATTCTATTGTGACTGACCACGTGAATCTGACATAGTGTTCATGTTGAGGCTAATACTCTTGGTACAGTCAACAAAAATTAGGGAAACTAGTGCCAAATGAAAGTAAACTCATAGGGTAACATGTTCTATGTTGAACACACGGTCTAAAACCGACTCCACAGAGAGGTATGGAACTCATAAGACAAGTCAAGGTTAAATCACGATAGTACAACGTCAAGATCATGCAAGATTTAATTCGTGAAACTCTCAAGATAAACATTTGGGAAAATAGTAAGAACATGATCTATACTTATGGATGCAAGCATGGACGAGTTTAATTAGAGTTTGGCATGGAGATGACCTACCTTTTAGGTGAAAAAAATTTGTGCTCCACGAAAACCCTAGTTTTGGTAGTACTTCAAAGATCTTCTTAATACATCCAGCACACTGCGTTCAAACTGGGAAAAATAGTTTCATCTAAAAGTAGACTTGAAGGGCTTTCTATGGGTATATTATTTGCTTGATTTTATTGAGATTTCACTAACTTTGGTGATGATCAATCGGACTCTTGTGTAAAGGTAGTTGTAGATCTGGTTGGGAAGAGCATGAGGTTCTCCTTGATCCAGCCTTCTCCTCGAGATCTCCAGCCACCATAGCCTCCAAGCACATCTCCAATAACCCTAGTGGTTGTCCCATGGGAGAGAGAGGCTTTATTTATAGAGAGGGGTCTTTAGTTGCCTAATTAGATTAGGAAACTTTTAGGGATGAATTTGGGTGTATCCTTCCTCAAATTGGAGATTTCTCTCCCCAATTCGTGATGGAATTGATATAGAAGCTTATTTTAGGTTGTAACCACGAATTGGGCTCAATTTGAAGTCCAATACGTATGTATTGGATGAGTATTTAACCTTTTAATCTTGATTAGTTAAGATTTTCAAATTTTGGGGTTATTTTTCTACTTGAATTTATTTGTGGCCCAAAATATATATTATGGCCCGATTCTTTCATTGGGTTATCAATACCCAATGTTTTAAGACCATAATTTTTATTTTATTTTATGACCCCTTTATGTATATGTGATAATGATTTTTCGACTTATTCCTTAATACGATAATAAGTCACAATAATTCTTAACTCAATCCAAAAGATTTTAATTGGCCCAAATTTTTTATGGGTCACTAGAGAATAATGTTAAAGTCTAATTATGATTTGTACGAATTTTTAGAAGTGTTTTTACATCTGAGATAATGGTGTGTACGTATTTAACTAGTTTTAAATTATTATGTGGTCATATTTTCTATTTATCTCTAATTTTCAATTACTGAAATTCTCAGAGTGCTACATCCTCCCCCACTTAAAGAATTTGGTCTCCAAATTTTTAGAACAATTTTTTCTTTCTAAACTACGTCAAATCTCCCCCACTTAAGATTATGCATGTAGAGGAAAATTTTCAAGTAGATTACTTCGATGTTATTTTATTGGTATGAATATATTAATTCTTCTCAATTATGGCTTGATCAATAGGAGAAGACAATACTAACGAGGAGAATTGGAAGAAGCACCAAGACTACATGATGCTTGTGATGTCAATGTGAGTAGATCTACCTCATGCCGCTCCGCCCCTTCTATTCTTCCTAGAGCGTTCATTTCCTGTTGTTGCTTGAAGCCGGTCTTGATGTTGAGATGCCTTCTTCTTCAATTGAGAGCAACCACTGATCTACTGGCTCATACTTCCGCATCGCAGACAAGCCCCCATCTTTCTCCAACACTCCTCAGCCTTATGTCCCGTTCGACTACAGTGCCAACAATTCTCTTTGAATGGTAGGATTGTGTCATGTGGTTGGTCCCCTCTCTTAGGCTTCTTATTCTTTAAGTGACCCTTGTGTTTATTTAATCTCTTATTAGGGCTTTTGGGTTGATAACCCTTGGAGTCAATGTTCTGCCCTTTCATTGGGGTGGACTTCCCATTATCTCCTATGGTCATCTCTATGGCATCTTCTACTCATTGAGCTCGTTTCACCATCTTCTTGTAAACTTGAATGTCCATTGATGCCAATAGGGGAATAATTGCTGGATTTAATCCTTTCGGAATCTTTTTGCCTTCATCTTCTCTGTCCCGACTAGGTGTGGTGCATAGCGGGACAACCTAGAAAATTGGGCTTCTTCTCACGAACCCTTTTAGAGAAATATTTATTGTTGAAATGTTCTATGAATTCAGCCCAAGTAGTAGGAGTATCAGGCAATGTAGCTTTGGTGGCCTCCCACCAGCCCTTGCATCGCATTCTAGTTGAAAAGTGGCCAATAACACCCTCTCTTGGTCCGTGCACTGCATTACATTGAACATCCATTCCATCTCTTGCATCCAGTTTTTAGCCTCTTCGGGGTCAGGAGATCCATCAAACTTAGGAGGATCCATTCTTCGAAAATTCCTATGTAACTCTCCTGCCCTGACATGAGCTCCACCTTGTCCGACTTGTTGCAAGTCCTGCGCCAACTCCTGTACTGTGTTATGCATATTGCGCCATTGGCCATGCCTGGCTGCCATCTCCAAGAATGTTTAGGATCCTGAGAGAAGATATTAGTTAGTTATAGTCTAAGTTATTATTTGTGATTATGAATTTATTAACTTTTGAACTATTCTAACCACGGGCTCTACCCATCTCACTAGGTACTAAAAAGAGACCTAGCTTAGTGCTGGACACAAATAGCGTAGGAACCTAGATCTTCACAACATGATCCTTTAACGTAGGGCCATAACTTACCCTCTAATGTATCCTAGGACTTTAGAAAGCCTAGGCTCTGATACCACTCTGTCACGCCCCCAATTTTATTTTAGCAGCGGAATAAATTGGGAGACCCAATGAACAAGCAAACATTTAGAAGCTATAGACCAATAGCTTTTACAAATAGGGCCCATAATGCAATAATCAAATTTTCTTCCTTTATTTATCAAAACGAATATTACAACCTCCAATGTCAAATGAAACACTTCTTGCTCACCAATCTATCTATCTCTCAAAGAAAAGGGAAATTACATTCATGACCAATCTAAATAAAATTAAGAATGGACTCTCTAAGTTTACTCCACGCTCGACGCACAAGTCCCATCATTTAGCTTTACCTTCACTACCTCAAATGTTAAAAAGAGCTAGTATGAGTGCACTCGCTCGGTAGGATTTACATCTTCCATCAATGATATAAGTATTTAATAGTTTAAAAGCTAGAAGGTATGAACATGCTATGTACAATGCAATCAAAATGGCGGTAGTAACACGTGTACAGTGTATCATGCAAGATAGTAAGATCAAGAGATTGTAATGATCAATCTAGCAATAAGGTTGTATTCAAGAGTTTAGGATATTGTGAACAATGATCTAGCAAGATGGTAACTTCATGAACAAGAGCAAGATAGCATGTAATAAGATGGCCATTTCACTAGCAAGTATTTTGAGTAACCCACTCGGAGCACTCCACAAGAATATCACGTAGGATCTATTGGTGCCTCATGCAAGTACGTCCTTCAGCCACTCGGGTTAAGGACCAACACACAGTATCAGTAACAGGCAAGTAAGTTTATCACATGTAACAAGTGCGTGTCATGCCAAGCACCAATCATGATTCCGCACCATGTCAGGCACACGACTTTGTTAGGGGATCAACCTAACAATCAACTCCTGGGGTGACGAACATCTTTGGGAAAACTAGGCAATCAACACTTTGGGGTAAACAAGACTTTGTCGAGGGCGAATCCGATAATCACACCCATAGGTAACAAGACTTTGCCAGAATCTCCAGGACCAGATACGGGCCCTCAGTCAGGTTCGTATTGCGCAACACTGGCATATGTCCCAATGAGCCCGTCGACTCATGGGTGACAAGAACATGTTTTGAGTCCATGACTCCAATATCATTACTATACTTCAAGAACATATCACAAGAAGGTAATGTGTGTCAATAAGGATAGACTGGTCGAGAAAGTTTAGAACTATCATGTCAATAGTAATGATTATCGAGAGTGTCATGTCAATAATGATATAGAGTTCAAGGGTACATTGGGAATATCAAGTGAAGAGTTCAATCCGGAAGCATAACGACACATTTACATAGATTATATCTTTAATAACTTGGTTTCATGTGTTATACTCAATCACTCTGAGAAAGTCAAGATGAGGAGAGAAAGATCTCGTCAAGAATGCCGAGAGAGAAGAGAAACGTGATCACTTCCGGGTACTTCATTGGTACAACCTACTCGTCGGCCAAGTAGGAATCCATGGTCAGAGGAGACTTACGGATGCCTTGGTCAAGGGGTCACTATTCCGGCAGAAGGAATATTCGACAGAGAGTTCACCACAGGCCAAGAAGGGGCTTTCGGATCGTGCTAGAGTGTATCGCATACCGCACGTGAGAATCGCTCCAGTGCTTGTGTGAATCCGATTATGGAAACTCCAGTTATAGAAACTTCATTTATGGAAACTCCATGCTTGGAAAGTATCATGAGTGATAAATCAGGAAACACTAATCATGCAAGACCAATTTTAGCAAGTATCATTGTATGTTTAGCAAGTTTGGTAACAAGGCAAGAACGTGAATAATCGGTAGGTAGAGAGCATGATCATGAACTTAAGATCAATTAAAAATCATGTGAACTTGTTTTAAATTTTATATGGGTTTTTAAATGCATGATAAAATTTTCTAGAACCTTCCTAGAATAGATCAAACTCAAACATGCAAGGAACGACACAAAACGACGAAAACTAAGATGTATGCCCCTTAGAAGGCAAATGCAGTCCCATCCCTTCACTTCCTTAGGTCATAAATCATTGATTTGTTATTCAAATATCACACATGAATATACCATATTAAGGCTCTTTGAATGAGGAATCCAGCAAAGAAAATGGCTCGTCAATCCGAGGTCTATAGAAAACGTTATGGCCGATTAAGTGGACATAGGCAGAAGGCGACACATTGCCTGTCGCCTTCAGAACATGAAGGCGACCATCATCTTGTCGCCTTCTGAAGAAGACCACAAAACTATCTAATTTTTCGTATGGGTCATGACCATGATGTTGTCGCATTCTGGTAGCGACGTGTCGACCTGTCGCCACCTGAATATGACGTTTGGGTTGCTTTTTCTACCTATTTCCAACTCCGATTTGGATTGGGTTTGACACATGTGGGTTTCAAAAATCAAAACAAATGCTAGGGTGATCCAAATCGAGTGAAACCACCTTTGCTAGTTAATTACTTCTAATATTTTGTACAGTAGCAAATAATCGAGAAACAAAAGTCATTTGACTAGGTAATAAAATGTATTAGGACTGACTACATGAATCTGACACAGTGTTCATGTTCAGGCTAATACTCTTGGTACAGTCAACAACAATTAGCGAAACCAGTGCCAAATGAAAGTAAGCTCATAGGGAACAAGTTCTATGTTGAACACTCGGTCGAAAACTGACTCCATAGAGAGGTATGGAACTCATAAGACAAGTCAAGGTTAAATCATGACAGTACAGCGTCAAGATCATGCAAGATTTAATTCGTGAAACTCTCAAGATAAACATTTGGGAAAACAGTAAGAACATGATCTATATGTATGGATGCAATCATGGACGAGTTTAATTAGAGTTTGGCATGGAGATGACCTACCTTTTAGGTGAAAGAAAGTCGGGCTCCTCGAAAACCCTAGTTTTGGTAGTACTTCAAAGATCTTCTTAATATGTCCAGCACACTGCGTTCAAATTGGGCAAAATAGTTTCATCTAAAAGTAGACTTGAAGGGCTTTCTATGGGTATATTATTTTCTTGATTTGATTGAGATTTCACTAACCTTGGTGATGATCAATCTGACTCTTGTGTGCAGGTTGCTGTAGATCCGAGTTGGGAAGAGCATGATGTTCTCCTTGATCCAGCCTTCTCCTCGAGATCTCTAGCCACCATAGCCTCCAAGCACGCCTTCAATAACCCTAGGGGTCGTCCCATAGGAGAGAGAGGATTTATTTACAGAGAAAGGGGTCTTTAGTTGCCTAATTGGATTAGGAAACTTTTAGGGACGAATTTGGGTGTATCCTTCCTCAAATTAGAGATTTATCTCCCCAATTTGTGATGGAATTGATATAAAAACTTATTTTAGGTTGTAACCACGAATATGGCTCAATTTGAAGTCCAATAAGTATGTATTGGATGAGTATTTAACTTTTTAATCTTATTAGTTAAGATTTTCAAATTTCGGGCATATTTTTCTACTTGAATTATTTGTGGCCCAAAATATATATTATGGCCCGATTCTTTATTGGGTTGTCAATACCCAATGTTTGAAGACCATAATTTTTATTTTATTTTATAACCCCTTTATGTATATGTGATAATGATTTTTCGACTTATTCCTTAGTTTGGATAATAAGTCACAATAATTCTTAAACTCAATCCAAAAGATTTTTATTGGCCCAAATTTTTTTATGGGTCACTAGAGAATAATGTTTAAAGTCTAATTATGATTTTTTACAAAATTTTTAGAATTATTTTTACATCTAAGATAATGGTGCGTACGTATTTAACTAGTTTTAAATTATTAAGTGGTCATATTTTCTATTTATCTCCAATTTTCAATTACTGAAATTCTCATAGTGCAACATGTATGCCTCCTTTCCTTTTTTAATCACTAAGGTAATTAGTTTTCGTTTCATGATCTTATCTCCTTGCAATTACTCTAGTGGTGATCGCTATCCTTTCATATTTATTAATCTTATATTTGGCGTCAAGAACCCCTTCACAACCATAATGAATCTACTTGGTGACACATTCCGAATACATCATATTGCGTTGACCTGTTAATAATTTGATTTCTAGGTTATTTATGATTTCTTGATTTTGTCTATTTTTGTAGGGTTCTTTAAGATCTAGGACCTCCTAGAAGCTGTGTATGCAACCTTTCTAGGTCTTATAGACTTTTTGAGGGAGAGGGTAGACATGATGGGAATTTGAGAGTTTTTTAGATTAGATAGGGTTTGGATGGACATAGCACCCATGTAGGCACTAAAGGTGATGTAGGATGTAAAGAGTAGTGCATTTATTTTCCCTTAGCGCTATATGATCCCGAGCCTTAAGGATGTGACCAGGATTATCAGGCTGAGGGTACATGGTAGGGCATTGAGGCATTGAACGGATTTACTTACTCATGCTATCAAGAGATGACATATTAGTTGCTTAGGTTTAGGTTAGAGGGAGAGAGGAGGGCGACCCTAATGTCACAAGTACAGCTGCAGGCAAGTTTAGGACTTCAAGAGACCCAACAAGTGATAGGAAAGATATAAGCAAAACATCTAAAATACCTAGTGAGAGAAGCCCAGGAGGAATATGTAGGGAAGTTTCTACTAGAAGCTCGAGGGGACATGGTTAGCTATCCGTACCTACCCCTTCTAGAGCAGCTAGATCGTGTAAGGGAGTATTCATGGGGTGAGGCTCTCCTAGCCCACCTCTTTGATAGTTTGGGTACATTAGACTGACAGACTACTATTGGCATTTTCTTCCCTTTCCTTAAGATATGCCTCATTCTTTACCTTTCGTTTTTCTTTTGATTCCTCTATGCATAGCTAACTAACAAATCTCTTCTTATAGGTATGAAATTATGTTTATATACTAGCCCTCAATCTACTAAAGAGACCTAGCAAGGTGCCCATGGCATAGTGATGGACCCCATGCCATGATGATTTACCATTGATGGACTAGCCCTCCCTCATACAAAATGCCCTCCCCTGTAGTAAGGCAAATCAATTTCCTATCATTTTTCTCCCTTGCTTTCCCGCACATGCTTAACACTAACAAATCATATCTTTACTATGCAAGTGGTTTGAATAACCTACGTGGGTGAGTCCTTTGATGACCATCCGTGGGTTGTGGCCAATCTCCCTTAATTTGGTAGGGAGATTTTGCAAAATTCTGGATCTTATAGATCCCAGTAGTTAGGTTAGAGTGTTGGTTTGTTTTTGATGGACCTTCGCCAAAGGCGAGACTTAGTTTTGAACCTAAAATTAGTAGATTTTTTGGCTTTCCATTGCATACATCTAAACATGGCAGTGTAATATGATGCATTATGAACACACGTACCTTGAATGTCATGTACAGATCATTTTGCCCGTAGTGAGTTAGTGGTGCCACAACAGCCTAAGCAACCTATCAGAGCTCTTTTAGGTGAACATATTTAGGCGGCATGACACATTTGATAGTGTGTTGACATGGTGCTTGTCTTTAGATTGGTGGCAGCGGAGAATGTGGTGGCCATTGAGAGGAGGAGGTGGTCAACCTACGATAAGATTCCAACAAGTTTGGATCATCATTTTGAAAATAGGGTGACATTCCCTCCATTCTTTAGGATCATATTCTCATGGTTTCCTCCATTAGAAACATGCATAGGAGAGCAATTTGGGGCTTCTACTTCTCTGGGGGAAATCTCTATGCTAGGGGCGAGTGAGTTCGATTCCCAACACTTCCACCGTGGTTTCTTGTAATGTGTATGGGTCAATATGTGTGCATGTTGATGGAAAGTTTTTCTCCCCTCCCCTTGCACCTTTCATAGTGTTTTTGGGTTTCTAGGGCCAGAATGGCCATGGATGTGAGAGCTACAGCTCTGCTTGAAGACTATGTATATGAACATGACATCCTGTAGGACGTAATCTGTACATTCCTTTGCAATATGTCGCTTCTATGAATCTTTATTGAATACCAAAATTCCATCGAGTTTGGTCATGTCATGGTGGTATGATGCATGTTGAACATATCTCATCTTAACGCATTCTATTGCGAGGTATTTCCTCATGGACTGGGCCATTGAGAGCAGAGGCACCTTCCTACGCTCCAGTGATTAGTTCTTTTGGTATCTCCTCATGGTATGCCCTTTAAGGAGACATACTTTTATTGTTGAACTTATGTTAACTAATATAACTTTATTTCTATTATGGTTATTTTACTTACTTGCTCATCTCTCTATACTAGTAATGACTATTCTCAAATAAGTCATTCGGAGTGGCAAAACGGAAAATGAGTCCTTAATGATCATGGATCTGTAATCATTATAGATCTAGTTGCATGCCCTGAACATGGCGGAGCACCACCATTGCCATCTTGAGCGCCTATAGCTGCCACTGCTCCTCCTCCGTGCCCTTGATAGGGTGGGTGGGGGTACACATCCCCCCGCCATTGAAGGGGAGCAGCACGGCTGCCAGTCAAGGGGGAGAAGCACCTCCAATGACGTTGGGCAATTAGGTCTCTATCACATGGACCTCAACATCGATGAAGGGGGTGTGGGAATGCAATTCAAGCAACCATAGCTAGTCGGATAAGAGCCACCCGACAAAGTGGGGAAGTGGAAGACGGGTGTGGAGAGCCCATGATAGCCATTGAGGTGGGATCTTCAAGGGGCACCAAATGTTGTTTGCTTGTCCGACAACTTGGTGGGCAAATGGGACGAGAGCATGCAGGGTTGGCCATAGCTGGAGAGGGGGCAAAGCTTCGTGTCTCTAGGGGTCGGTCCCAAAAGCCGACGGGGGTGAGCAGGGGTGCACACACGCCAGTGGAGGAGAGAGAGAGCATGTAAGTCAACTAAGGGTATTTTTTTACATTATAATCTATTTAAAAATCTTCTGGTTAGCTTTAACAATTATTAGAGAATATTTTGCATAGATACCGGCGAATATTAACCACAGTGATAACATTGAAATCATTATAGAAGTATAATGGTTTTTAGAATATTAGCCTACTAAACTTGATTTATTTGTAACAAAATAGAGTAGGAGCTTATATGACATTTTCCCTTATTTTTTTTATCACTGTATTATATTCAATTTTACACTTGTTTACAGGTGGGTGCTTGCAATCCGCTCCCACTAAGTAGCTAGCATTTCTCTAATATGGAAAGATTCCATGACTGGATCTTACATAAGCTTTCTGATAAAAGATAAAATATTTGCATACTAACTGTTGTTAAGCTAAGAATTATAGATTGATCATTGTTGCATCCGCATTCATGCCTATATGTGTTTATATATGTACATCAAAGCTATTGTCGCACAAAAGATCATGGAATGGTCTTTTATCACAATTGTAAGACTCTTTCCACATTAGGAAATACATAGTAGAATTTAAAGTGTTCTTCTCACAGGAAAATAGGAGGAAAATACAACTATATAGGACTGTTACTGGGAATGATAGCGTAGTTCGGTCACACCTTTAAGTGTGTTGGATATTAAAATGGGACCCACTTTTACTTTTAGGTTGGAATTGGTCTATAACTTTTAGCCTGATCGAATTAGCAAGATAAACAAGACTTAAACAAAATCGGAGAAAGCCCTACATTATGAAAATATATATAAAAAAAAAGAAACTCAATTTATTTAATGTATCGGTGCCTAAATTAACAATCTTACAGATGTACTGTGCACATTAATTTATAAGAAACATGACCATTATATGGACCATCAAATAGTTCAAGATAAAGGAAGCTACTTCTAGCAAGTTGCATTCCTGGTGAAAACTAAACTGTAACTTGATTGGTCTTATAGTTTACCTGCCTATTGATGTAATTACTTTATCTTTGTAGATGACTATGATTTGTAGCCGGTCTATGTATACTATCTTTCTAGTAGTGTATAGAAAATTATAAATATGGTACATGAGTTTGTATTGAGTTTGAGAGATTTAGATTGAAAATTCAACATATTACAGCATCCGTTTACTCCAGGTTATTAACAGATCTGGAATGTTGTTTCTATTACTTAATCAATAAAGCACATTTTCATTTATTTATTTTTGTTGTTAACGTGGAATTGTTTATAGTTTTCTTCATCCGTTTCTAGTTGTTTTGAAGTTGGAGGTACCTTTTATATTTTTTCTAAGAAAAGTGTAGACATGTTAAACTAATGTGCAGGTTAAAACCATTTGATGTCAATCCAAATAATGTTGCTTACCCTCAACTCTAAGAGAAATACTTTCTACTCGTAAAATAGGTAGAAGATTACTCGGCGGTCTCATCTCATTCGTCAGACGGTTTAGTGCCACATGGCAGCAAGGCAAGAATCTTATCTCCTAACCAATGAGATGCAGTGTTGGATAAAACTTTCTACCCATTTCACTCGTAGAAAGTGTTTCTTTAACTCTAAAGTTTGAGCCCCAAGCCCGATACGTGAGCATGAGCTATACTTGTTTGAGTTCGGACTTGTTTCTAGTAGGCTTGGATTTTAGGTCTACTAGATTCATCCAACTCGGCCCTTTGATGGCATTACCATTCAATAGTCATTTATACATAATTATTTTTTGGAAAAATTACTTATATATCCATAAAATCTTATATCGTTAGATACCTACCTTTATATAATATACTGTAATATGCCTGAAATCTTTAAATTGGTGTCAGGGTACCCTTGCCTTGATCTCATCATTACTCTGGTCAAATGGAGATAGATTAGATATGCAAAATCTCTAACCTACTCCTAGGATAAGTTCCATTGACTCACATAATGTAGTCGTCTCTGTGGATGATGTCACCTACTGTTCTTGCGACTACCACGGGATGCAATTCTTGTCCCCGTCATGGTGACAGTGTGTGAAGCGGAAGCAGGAGGAGGGAGGAAGGTGGAGAATGAGGCTGTTGCACTGCAAGAGCGGCTGGTGAGGTGGGCTCCCATTTAAACCCTATTTTGTTCATTTCCTCACACATACGCACGAGGTTCAAGCTACATAATGGAGATCAGGTTGAAGAAGGCGAAGATGTTCCACCTTCTCTGGTGACGATGATGATGAGTAGTCCTCCATCTTATCGTCTACGACCTCATCTGAGGGGAAACCTCACATGGACCAAACTGTTGGAATTTTTAAAGTTTATTTAAAAGTTTTCTTATGGTTCTTGAGGCATATCCCAAATTGGAAGTTAATGAAAAGTTCATCTCCTTTATAGTGTTGTTTCTATTCTTTAAAGATGTGATCTTTAGGGAAAGTTATGGAGGAATGCCCATTTGAGCTAGTGGGTTTTAGGCTTTATTTCACACACGCGCGAATTGTTTTGCCTTGGCGTGGCACACGCGTGGAGGTCTAGTGGGCCTCCTACATGACTTTCTTTATTTTTATTTTTACTTGTTAACGTTTTGGACCATCTACTTGAATTCCTTCATTTTTGCTTCCATGCTTTGGAGCCCAAACCGTTGCTCCCCTTAAGAGGATGTTCTTTCTTAGAATGGTGTTTTCCCTCTTTTCAACTGGCTCTCTATGTCTGCTTCCACCCGAAGGCTTCCTGCACTTTTGCTCGTATTCTTGGCTTCCTGTTAAGGGAGAACTAGATCGATCTATAGAGATGTTCGTCTGGCAGCATGATTCGAGTGAACCTTCTCACTGCGGTTGTGTGTGGGTCATCGTATCTTGAAAGGAATTAGCCATCATCCTGTTGCACCGTGGTAGGGGCGAAACGACTTCAAGAAAGGTCGCACTTCGACCCTGAGGTTGCATACTTCTGATCTTTTTGATTGCCATCTTGAATCGATAGTTTCTATTTTTTCATGCTAAATACATCTCCGTTTTCAACGTTTAAAGTCATTTTAGATTCTATCTGTTCATATGGTGCATGAATATGTTGCTCGTCCAAAAAAGTTTTCTAGCTAATTCTTTAAGAGATGGCAACGAAAGATGAGATATTGGCTTACTTCATTGACTTTATTTACTGTCATTGAGAATGGTCCTCCACCAGAGGAGAATAAACCTGCTCAATCTGTTTTGATTAAGTAGTTTAAGGAAAAAATTATTTATGCATTGGTAGTATACTATCATGCTTGTTTGATAAACTGTATGATATATATTGTTCTGCTAAAATTGCTAGAGTTGTGGGAATCTTTAAATAAGAACATGGTTCAGAGGATGTAGGCTTAGATACTATTCATGTGGCGAATTACTTTGATTATAAGATGAAGGAGGATATGTCTGTAGTGAATGAAGCCCATGAGATCTAATCCCTGGTGTTGGAGATTCAGTGATGTCGTGTGAATATTGATGAGAAATTTCAAGTTTGTGCACTTTTAACTAAGTTGCCAACATCTTGGAATGACTTTTCACTGAATCTTCAACATAGAGAGATAATATGATTGTAGAGCAAGTAATTACTACTATATAGGTTTAGAAGAAGAACAAGGATATAAACAAGTCTAGGGATCTTCCTGCACCCACTACTGAAGCCACTTAGCATGACTCTAAGGCCAAGCTTGTTGAGAGAACCAAGAACTTCCACCAGAAAAATAAAAAGGACTCAATCAGAATCTGAAGGGTAAGAAGACTATCAAGAAAGACAACTCTGATGCAGAGATCATTTGCTATGTTTGTGGAAGGAAGGGTCATATGGCTTACAAATGTTTTGATAGAAAGGGTGGTAAGAACTTCAAGAAGAACAATCCCTAGAACAAACAAAATGTTGGAACTGGTCAACCACAAGTGAATGTAACTATGGGTTCCACTTCAGATAATAGGTTTGTAACCATTATTCCTGAAATCCATGTGACATTTCTACCAACTGATTGGTTGATAGACACGGGAGCTAAT
>CM024758.1:41638904-41724835 GCA_014218235.1 Colocasia esculenta | reverse complement strand
ACAGAAATTTTAATAAATAAAACTATGTACAGAAATTCGACCTATCCTCATGACATGACCTAATGACTGTACCTGACAACATAAAATTTTCACAGCATGCACATACACCCAGAAATCTGACAAACATGCCACAGAGATCAAAATAGCCATTCTGTAAAGAAACTGAAGAACTTGGTGGCAAAGGGGTTGCCGCCAACTGGGGTTAACGACACAAGATGTTGTCGCTAACTCAGGATCTTAACGGTAGCAAGCTTGCCGTCAATTTCCTATCTGCAGAAGTGCAGACTGATCGCACAAATACAAGAGAATTAGGGGTTCCAGGACACGAGGAAAAATCCAATAAAATCCTAGGACCTAAAGGACATGGGTAGGGATGAAATCCCTAGATCGCTTGCCTTTGAAAAATTGTCTAATGGGATTAATTTACCGAAGATGCCCACCTCGGCCAAGCTAAGAAAGTGCTCACAATCCTCCCAGATCCGGTCTTTGTGTCGATGTAGGTTGCACACTGGAGTCGGGGAAGCTTCCTCTATGCCAAGAGTACCTCCCAGTCGTAAAAGATCACCAGAAGAACTCCTCAATTGCCGGATCAAAGCTCGTCAAAATCAGGTTTTCACACAAAAAGCCCTAGGTTTTCCAAGAGCTCAAAGAACCTAATCTCGCCCAAAACCTAATCTCGCCCAAAACGAGGTATTTTATAGGCTTAAGGCTTCGGGGAATGAGTTAGGGATAGGATCCTACCGTTGGAGGTGGGTTTCCAAATCCAGTGTTGCCCAGTTGACGAGCCTAGAGGGGGGGGTGAATGGGTCTTTTTCAAAATATATTTGATTAGTACCTGTACTTAAAAACATTCATACAAAGATGATCTTCGATGAAGGTTAGTATAAAAGACAAACACACAATAAACAAACACACAACACAAGGAATTATCCTGGTTCAGACCTCCTCTCCTTAGGAGTCCTACGTCCAGTCACTGAGCAACAACTCAGGATTCCACTAACTAGGGTACAGTCCCCCTATAGACAATACAACACCCAGCTCAGCTGGTCTTCCTTCACACGAAGGGAACTACAACACCCTGGATCCCTCACCAGGTCTTCCTTCACAACAGAAGAGAACACAACACCCTGGCTCCCCACCAGGTCTTCCTTCACAACAGAAGGGAACTTCAACACAAAAAGGAATAAGCAGTAATTCAAGCCCCTAGATCAAGCTTTAGCAAGACAAGATCTGAAGCTACTAGCACTGAGAGAAAATAATCTAAACAAGGCACTCTCTCAGAACTACACTGGCTCTCTTAGGATTTCTATTACAGCACAGAGAGCAAAGAGCTAAAGATACACTAGAATTGAATTCTTGGCTCTTGGATTCTTTCAGAAGATCTGCAAAGCTTGTGTTCTACGATGGTAAGTCTCTCTCTTTTGTATCTTTCTTCTGGAGCTGCTATCTTGAATTTATATCTCCAATTTGAAATGTAGTCGTTAAAGTAACCGTTGTCTCTTAGTTTGGTAGACGTTAGACTGCTTGACACTTGGAAGCTTCTAGTCAACAATCTTTTATCCATTTGAGCACGCAAAGAGATAAGGTCTTCTGGCGTTTATATGGTCCAACGTTGTATGACAGAATGTCTTTAGGGCCCTGCATACATTAAATGCTAGAACAGTAGACAACTAGACTGTCTCTTGATGTCAGAAGACGTTGATGTGAATATTCACCAAAATAGCAATGCCAAATAGCTTGTTCTTAAAAGATGTTGACACAATATGCACGATAATGAAAAGATATCATCTGCATGCATGCAGAGATGCGTTCTGTCTTCATTAAATGCACAGCAGTCAGATAGATATGTGAAGACTTTGACTATTCAACGTTTTCAGAAATAAGATAAATATCAAGTCGATATAAAACATAAAGTCGATGCCTATATGACTTATGAAATCGTTATGATTAAGTGTTTACTGAAGAAATCGTTATGAGCTGTCACGTCCCGAGAATTACGCAGCGGATATTATTAATTAATTTCGAGCCGATATTTCGAGATGTGGACAGTCGGCAAATAAGCCTCTAGCTAGCACGTACTAAATGTGTATCAACCAACATCATAATAGGGCCCAAAGGTTGAACTCAATATAAAATTGTATTCAAATCTCAACTCTTTGTATTCAAATGGAAATTAGTACATGACTAAGACTCAATAAAAGCAAAAGTACATAATACCTCACTTCCTACTACATTGTTCTACACTCAAAATAGACTAACTATAGATAGACTCATGTTTGGAACGCTCTTCACTCGGACGCATTCCCATCCTCGACTTGCTCTTCCTCTTGAACTTCATAGTCACCTAGATGGGGTAAAAGTAGGGAATGAGCAAACTAGCCCAGTAGGATTTATATCTCAATGTGCGGGCAATGATATAAGTGATTAACATTTTAGAACTAGGCAAGTACGATGAATGATATGCAAGTACGAATAAAACTCGTTAAAACATGATATATAAAACAAGCTAGAGAGAGTGATTATGATAGAACAAGATTGTGAACAAGATGACAAGATAGAACTAGCAATAGATCATTTATACAAGCACGCAAGATTTCAATTGATGTCAAGAACGCAAGATATCAATAATTGCATTAAATGCAGGATGGCCATATCACGCAAGCAAGCAAGAAGAATGTACGAGCACGATCAAGTAACACTAATCAGGCACGTAGACACTAATGTACACCGAGAAAAGATCCATCAAGAATGTACACCAGGACACGTGTATGTGGTATTGTATCTATCATTCAACAAGCAAGCAGGACTCCCAGCGCAGATGCAACGCCAGTAATCATTATACCCCATGGTTAACAGTATATCTATGACTCGCCGTCATTGGGGCTAGATTGGAGCCCTTGGAAACACGCCGTGCCCTGTCAGCATCTCATGTAAATTTTTAAATGTAGATACCCACAGTCATTAATAATGGCCATGAGAGTTTCAATAAGTAAGCATATGTAATGTCATGTTCATGATGATGAGGAGGACAAGTAATAAGTAATTGAACATGATTTCATGAGTACAATGGTCAAGAGATAAATTCGGCAGCATAACGGTACGATTTATACTTTCGTTCAATCTTTACATTAATGGCTTTAGTCCAGTTTATAAGTCACACTCACGAGAACAAGAAGAGAAAGGAAGTGCGTGCTATCTCCAGGGAACTTCAATGGTACAACCAACTCGTCGGCCATGTGGGAATCTATGGTCAGAGGAGATTTACGGAGGCCTTGGAGAAAAGGTCTCTAGTCTACCGATTCGGAATGACCGGTAGAGAGTTTCCAATTTCCCAAGAAAGGGGCTACCTAACAGTGCTAGTGTGTAGTGCGGTACGCGTGTCTCAATTCTCAAACCATCGGTCTCAAACTCGCAGGAAGCACTTGACCATATAACATGGAATAAAACTATGCACTTTAACTCATCATGGTTTGCAAGATTTTATGATAACTCTTATCATTTAAACATGGTAGAACAGTAGGAAGATTAATCATAAGTAGCACGAATGGATCATAACATTTAAGGAGTACTTAGAATAGCATTCATGTAATTAAAGCTTTTAAATGGGTTATCACTTTTAAGCCATTAAATAACAATCATGTAATGATCAGACCCAAGACATGCAACTTACATAGTAAATATCACGTTTAAACAGACCTCGGGTATATGCGGTAAACTTTGCAAGAAAACACGTGGTTTCAGGTAAAAATCCTGAGATCGCAACATGGCCTATAAGGAAGGCGACATGGGTGTCAGGCCGGAGTCAGGTCGCGACAGGATCATATAAGGAAGGCGACAGGGTGTTGTCAGGCTCGGGGTCAGATTGCGACAAGCACGTAAGAGGAAGGCGACATGGGGCTGTCAGGCCGGAGTCAGATCGCGACAGGCTCATGTAAGGAGAGCGACAGGTCGGGACCAGAAGGCGACACAGGGGTGTGAGCATCGCGACAGGGAAGTCAGATCAGGCAGGCAGATAGCGACGGAGCGCACGTCGCATTCAGAAGGCGACTATAGGGATGTCGCAACCAGACCTCTGAACGCGACCTATCGGGCCGTCGCGTTCACAGGGTCCGTGCCTGACTCTGACAGAGCAAGGACAGTGCTTTGGATTGCGGACCAGACTTTCCTTCTTTTGACACAGGGTTGTTCTAAAATAGAGAACAAATTGTACAGTGCATGAAAAATAACGAAACCAGTTTTAAAACAACCTAGACATGCAAGGGTACTTCCAGTAAATCGGAATTAGAAAATAAGGATGGTTTCGATAGACTTTAATCAAGTCAAACACAACGTAATACCAAGTGAAACCTGACAACGTAGTTTCATACAGCAATCCTATTACCATGCTTATAACTCTCTAACTAATGAGATTTAGACAAAACGTTCAACACAAAACCTGAAGAGGATAACTAGTAGAATAACTTTCATGTTATGAGTTTACTCTAATTCGGTCTTGAATCACAGACAACACACGAAGAACAGGAAAAGCCCTAACAGTGCATGACTTTGGCAAAACGCTTATAATTCAAAATCTACTAAATGAAATTCGATGAAACCGAGAGCAATGAAAGCTAACTTGATTCTCTACACATTTGGTATAGGAGATGTTAAGATTTGGCCCGAGAAAACCTACCTTATGGGTTGAAGAAGTCCCGTTTTTCCAGAAAACCCGTGTTCAGACCACTTGGAGGAAAACGCTTACTATTCCATGTATACTGCATGGAATTTGGGCATTCCACTTGGGTTAGAACGTAGACTTGACCCTCTTTCCAGGGGTATAGGCCTTGCAAGGTTTGGTTTAGGTTTGACTCACCTTTGGTCGACTTCAAGAGGACAGTTTGTGCAGGTCACAGCAGACGAGAAGGGGAAGAAGAAGAGCTTCTTGTGGTCGTTCCACAGCTCCTCAGCCACCAAGAGCTCCTCCACACAACCCCAGCAAGTTCTAAATTCGTTCTAGGGTTTGGGTGAAGAGTATTTAAGCAACCATGGTGTTTAGGAGTCCTATTATGACTAGGAAAGCCAAGTTGCGGTTTTGACATGTTAGTTTCCTATTTTTGAGGATTTCTTCCCCCTTTGAGTGTGTGAAGCTTTAGGAAACCTCCCACCATAGTTAGGCACGAATTTGGATTGCCAAGAATGCATGATTGCATCCCAATTCAACTCAAATTGCTTCTTTCTAATTTCAGCCTATTTAGAGTTATGAATTTCTATGCATTTTCTTGCTTCATTTGATTTTGGGCCAAATGATGTCCATTGGCCCAATTATGATATTAGGTCATTAATATATAATGTTAGAAGTCTCTCCACATTTTTATTTAATTTATGGTTGCGTCGTATTTCCGTGTTAACGGTTTTCCGACTTATTTCCTAATTTGGATAATCGATCACAATAACTCTTAAACCTAGCCTAAATGATTTTTATTGACCCAAATTTCTTGATAGGTCATTAGAGGATATTATTTGAAGTCCATATATGATTTTTATTTAATTTTCTGACTCATCCAAGTACGTGTGATAACGATTTTACGACTTATTTATGAATTACGATAATAAGTCGCAAAATACTTTAAACTTGGCTAATCCGATTTTTCTTTGCATAAATTTCTTTTTGAAACATTTAGTAATAATGTTTAGGGTTGATTTATAATTTTTACAGAATTGTCCGATGTGTTTTAGCATATACGTTAATAATACGTATGTTTTAAATACTACGATATTATGGAAATTATTTATTTCCATTTATTTGAGTTTTTATGTAATTAAAATTTCGGAGTGCTACATGAGCACTTAACAATTCGTTATAGAAAGCAAATCGTTGTGAGCGCTAAAGAAATCGTTGTCAGCGCTAAAGAAATCGTTGTCAGCGCTAAAGAAATCGTTGCGCAAAGTAAATCGTTATGAGCGCTAAAGAAATCGTTGTGAGCGCTAAAGAAATCGTTGCGCAAAGCAAATCGTTATGAGTGCTAAAGAAATCGTTGTGAGCGCTAAAGAAATCGTTGCGCGAAGCAAATCGTTATGAGCTCTAAAGAAATCGTTGCGCGAAGCAAATCGTTATGAGCGCTAAGAAATCGTTGCGCAAGGCAAATCGTTATGAGCGCTAAAAAAATCGTTGTGAGCGCTAAAGAAATCGTTGTGCGAAGCAAATCGTTATGAGCTCTAAAGAAATCGTTGCGCGAAGCAAATCGTTATGATGAGCGAATCGTTACGATGACTTAAGGAATCGTTGCGATGAGCAAATCGTTACGATGAGCAAATCGTTACGATGACTTAAGAATCGTTGCGATGAGCAAATCGTTATGATGAGTGAAGAATCATTACGATGACTTAAGGAATCGTTGCGATGAGAAAATCGTTATGATGAGCGAATCGTTACGATGACTTAAGGAATCGTTGCGATGAGCGAATCGTTACGATGACTTAAGGAATCGTTGCGATGAGCAAATCGTTATGATGAGCGAATCGTTACGATGACTTAAGGAATCGTTGCGATATCAAATCGTTATAGCTCTATTAAAATCAATATACATGAAGGAAATCATTGAGACTTTCAACAGAAGTCGATGTGGACTTAGAGAAATATAATCTTGAAATAGTTAACGCTTCAGAAATATGATACTTACCAATATTGGCTTGATTGACCTTGGAGTATTTCCTGTACTTAAGACTTATGGAATATATGTTAAAGAACTTTGATAGGGTTTTGTTAATCACCAAAATAAATATATACTTAATTAAAATTATATGGAGACAGACTGATCATTAATCTCCCCCTTTTTGGTGATGACAAAACTTATCAGGAAGCATGAATTTGCGGAATGTAATATTTCAGACATGCTAAGTATGTTTCTCCCCATTTTGTCATTAAGCAAAAAGATAAACCTCAACAAAGAATAAGAGAAAAGATGGAAGGGCACTCAACCAAGTGTATTTGATTAGTTTTGAGGAGGTACAGGTAAATAATAAGCAGGGGACAACAGGGAGGCAAAGCGCCTGATCACAGGGAGTGTTTGGCGTTCCTGCTCTTCAAAAAAGGCTTGAAAGGCCCCAAACTCAATTTGATAGGAGGGTCCCATGGTGGGAGCCATCCTTTTGATATGAAGTTGCCTTTGATCTGAAATGAAATCCCCATATTAGCACTGCCAAGGGCTATCTTATAGGATAGGAATGACCCAAAACTGGCAAACCGAAGAAAGGCATCAACCTTGAGGGGATAGTCAATCTGAAGCGATCTAAGCTCTTTCTTTAAAGCAAAGAAAACCTTGTATCTTTCGACCCAGGTCAGATAGGAATCCCGGATGAGGTGAAGAGAGTTGGCATCCAAAAATTCACCGGGAGACAAGGGAGGTTGATTTGAGCTGGCCTGAGAAGCATTAAGATCGCCTAGCTGCTAAGCAGACAAGGGATAGAGCTTCGTCCAGTCTGCAGGAGACAACCTGTCACATTCAGAGAGAATGGGGGCCAGGACATCTGCCTTGATATGCCCCTGAAGATATTGCTTGAAGATAAATCTCGGAAATATAGATCACGACCATCTTGCACAAATAACCTGGCCATGACCCTTGCAGCTCGCTCAAAGATAAGTGTCCCCACAGAAGAATCCATAATCAGGGCATGGAGAGGGGGAAGGAACACTACATCCGGAATGACTAAGGTAGCAAAATCAACCGTAAGGGAGTCCGAAGGAGCTGTGCTTGAACTGAGAGTCCTAATGGCTTCACGGAACTGACCCAGTTGAGATTCAGGGAGGCGATTTACATAGCAGTAGTTACTGTACATCTGATACTGCCTGATGAACTTAATTTCTTTCTGAATGAAGGGTCCAAATAGATTTTTGTGATGGATCTGGAACCATTCAAAAAGAGGAAGAGGAGCTTCCCTAGGTGGATATCTGGCAGCTTGAACTCGACGGAATTGACTGTACAAATCTCTGTTGCTTCGAGCCCACTGCTCTTCAGGTTGGCTTCAGTCATGGAGAAAAACTTTTGACTGTTGAGCCTTAGAGAGATGGGTGTAAGGAAAGATGGTGGCAAGATGATCAGAAAGATTTTGGAAGGGAAGGCCAAAAATGTGGGAAAAAACTACTTTTGAAGATATTCTTCATAGATAAGTTTCTGCTTATTGGAGATAGAAAGGGAAAACCAAAGGGGAGGATAACAAGTTCAGAGGAGATAGGATGAGTGGAGGGAGTCTCTCTTTTTAGAGACAGGACTAGAAGAGCCTGTCCTGTGAGTGTGGGTGCCAACAGCCAGGACTGAATGAAGTATTGCTACCTCAAATTCATCCTTGATATCCTGGATTTCAACCTGAGTGAGTGGGCACCCTCAGGAATGATGGTAATAAAGGAAGGAGGTGTAGGTGGATGAAGATAGAGGCGGGAGATATGGTAGGGAGAGCAGAGGGTCCTGAGGAGGAAGGACCAGAAGAAGAGGGCCCAGCTGAAGAGGATGCTGGTGGAATCTGAGGAGAAGATGGTGGAGAAGGAACAATGGTGGAAGAAATAGGAGATGAAGCAAATTGAGAGGGAAATGGTTGAGGAGAGGATACAGATCTTGGACGGGGTCGTTTAAAGGTGGTTGGAGCTGGAGGTGCAGTGGAAGAAGATGGTGGAGAAGGAGCGGCTGGAATGGGAGAGAGAGAGAGAAGAGGCAGGGGGCTCAGAAGCTACAGCCTGGTCTGTTCTCTCAGCTGCCGGTTCCACTGGATTAAGAATCTCCTTTCCCGGCCCAGACCCCTGACAGATATCAGAATCTTCAATAGGCAAATTCTCATAAGGCTGAACTGCAATGCTTGGCCCTGACGCCCTGCGGGAGCATCAACTGAAGGCCCTGATGGCAGCTCCACAAGATCAACATCAATTGGCCCGGATGGCCCTGCAATACCTTCACTTTGCCCTGAGGGATCACACTCTTGAGGAGTAGGATCTTTGGGTCCTACAGCTTTCAAAATTTCAGACACCATCACCTTCATAGAGCGCAATCCTTATTGAACCACTTCATGGCATTACTGATTTGAGAAATGTCATTTGACATAGATTCATGGCGCACAATGACAGAACTTACAGCTGACTGCACTGATGTCAAGACTTCACCTTCATCATCCAATCTCTTCAAGATAGGCTTCAAGTGCACCTTCTTTAGAATTTCTTCTGCCTTCTGTGAGCAATTTTCTTGCTTGGCTTCTCCTTTCCACTTGCTCCTCGACCTCTATTGGAACTTCAATATGCCTTCATTTACAGGAGCATCTTCAGAATGTGCCCCTTGAGATGCTGCTTCCTTCTCAATATCTGCTCCCCTGAACAGGAGCCTCCTCCACAATTCTTTCTTGCTCCCCCTGAATAGGAGCATCAATAACACAGAATCTTCAATGTGGCCAGATGCCACAATCTGTTCAACCAAACTCCCACCAGTGTTTTGAATCACTGGGGTGGAGTGAATGGAATCTAATACTTGACGGAGTACAGATGCCACAGAGGAGGTGGGAAGAGGATCCTATGAACTTCTGACAGAATCTGCCACTGCTACATTTTCTTGAGCTACCGGAGTCTCCATTGCAACTTCTCTGTTGGCAGCTACTTCCAGTAAAGCTCTAGGCACTGCGGCCTCTTCTGCTGCTGGTTCTGCAACTGCTGATGGACCTCTGACTCTACTGCTACTGCTTCATGCTGGACGTCTTGGGCTTCCCCTAGGATGGGTTCACCCTCAGCCACTGAGGTCTTGGTCCATACTCCGTTGACCACAGAAAAACCACTTTTCCTTAGATTTCGGGACCTAATTGCTTGACCCATCTTCTCTACAATGGCGCCGGAAAACATCTACTCAAAGTGCTGAAAAACTTTGGTGAGCAAATGAGCATAAGGCAGGGATACATTAAGTTACTCTTGGTATCCCAGATTTGATCACGGGCAAACTTCATTCTTTCCATCATCACTTCGGCCATGTTGATTTCTTGGTTCTGAACGGCCCAAAACATCATATCCGAGTCTGCCTTGGTGCATGTCGAGAAAGTAGCACTTCTAGGAACAATAATTTGACAGACTACGAAGTGCAGAAGGCGATTGAAGGCATTCAACTAATTGATATCCAATTTGCCATCTTTCAGTCTAAATTCTGAACCAACAATACCTAGACCCTTTGCCTGGGTGTCCACTGAGTGGATTCCACTATGACCAGACTGCTCACATCAAACAGGGTCTTCAAAACTTCATGATCAATCTTGATTTGGGTTCCCTTGACAGATGAAATCAAGGACCGTCTGCCTCTGTTCTCAAACACACATAAAAAACTTCACGAGGTTCGGATAGCTTACCTCGGAGAAGGTGGTGATTCCCATCCACTGCATCCTTCTCATAGCGGCACTACACTGATCATACCATTCCTCTCAAGATCCGCAACATCTACCACCTTATTCCCACAAAGCTTGGTCTTCACGAAAGTAAACCTTTCTGCTGCTCTGCCGATAGAAACTCAGCGCTGTAGCCACCCAAACTCGGAGATAATGGACGATGCCATGGACTTTGGGTGAGGAAGATTTTATGGGGGTTGAGTGGAAAGAGGAGAGAAAAGCCCTCAAGAAATTCTTCGCGGGAAGAAGAGAGGAGCTTCAAATTAGCAGAAAGTCGATGTCGGAGTCGTTAGGGCATCGGCTCAGGCAACCAGACGAAAGAGGGAAAAGGGTGTAAGGTAGGAGATGAATCATTTTCACATCGATTTTGGAGTTAAATAAAGGCTTTACCGAAAAATGAAGCGCCAAAAGGTGGCAGAAAACGACAAACAGGTTTGACCAACTCAACAGACTTTAAAAAGAGAGCGGCCAGGAGAGATAAATTAATTTCCTTTTGCTTAAAGCCATTGGAGAGAAAGTTACTAAATTCTAAAAATTATTTATCAGTTTTGAACAGAAATTTTTTCACAAATTACACATGCCCAATTCCCTTCTAAGAGATGTGAACTTCTCTTCGGTAAGGCTTTTGTGAAAATATCTGCTAACTGACCATTTGTATCAATAAATGATATGTCTAAATTACCATTAGCTACATGATCTCGAATGAAGTGATATCTAACCTCAATGTGCTTGGTCCTTGAATGCTGTACTGGATTTTTGGTGAGATTATAGCACTTGTGTTGTCACATAATAGTGGGATAGACTTGATGTGCACTCCATAGTCCTCAAGTGTTGCTTTATCCATAGGAGTTGTGTACAGCAACTTCCAGCAGCCACGTACTCAGCTTCAGCTGTTGAGAGTGCTACTGAGTTCTGCTTCTTGGAGGACCAGGATATCAGACACCCTGCAAGGAATTGACAACAACCACTGGTGCTTTTTCTATCTAATTTGCATCCAGCATAGTCAGCATCAGAATATCCTATCAAATTAATTTCACATGACTTGGATACCACAGACCTAAATCATGAGTTCTAGCTAAGTATCTGAAAATTCTTTTGACATTGATTAAATGAGATTCTCTAGGATCTGCTTGATATCTAGCACACATACATACACTAAATAAAATATCAGGTCTGCTAGCAGTTAGATAAGTAATGAACCTATCATACCTCTGTAGTTCTTTTGATCTACTTTCTTACCATTCTTGTCACTGTCCATCCTTGTTGATGTGCTCATAGGTGTTGACAGTGGCTTGGCATTCTCGAATCCGATTTTTTTAGAAGCTCCTTGGTGTATTTTGCTTGACAGATGTGGGTCCCATCTTTTCCTTGCTTGATTTGTAGTCCAAGGAAATAATTGAGCTACCCATCATGCTCATCTCAAACTCTCCCTGCATCAACTTTTCAAAATACTTGCAAAGGGATTCATCAGTAGATCCAAAGATAATGTCATCTACATAAATCTGTACAAGTAATATGCTTTTAACTTTCGATTTTACAAATAGAGTGCTATCTACCTGTCCTCTAGTGAAACCATGATTTAATAAAAAAGAGCTAAGCCTTTCATACCAGGCTCTTGGTGCTTGCTTTAAACCATATAATGCCTTATGAAGTTTAAAAACATGATTTGGAAATTCTGTATCATCAAAACCTGGAGGCTGTTCAACATACACTTCCTCCTTAATAAAACCATTTAAAAAAGTGGATTTAACATCCATTTGAAATAATTTTAAATCGAAGCAGATGCATATGCTAATAAAATTCTAATAGCCTCAAGTCTAGCTACAGGTGCATAGTTTCATCGAATCTATGCCTTCCTCTTGAGAGTAGCCTTGAGCTACCAGCCTGGCCTTGTTTCTTAAGATCACACCAGCCTCATCCAATTTGTTTCTGAACACCCACTTGGTGCCAATAACTGGATGGTCTGATGGTCTGGGAACAAGTGACCATATTTGTTTCTCTTGAACTGGTTAAGTTCATCTTGCATGGCTATAATCCAGGATTCATCAGTGAGAGCTTCATTGACTGTCTTAGGCTCTATTTGAGAGACAAATGCTAGATAATCACAAGGTATTACATTACCTCTTGTTCTTACCCCTACAGATGGATCACCAATAATGTTCTCAGGTGGGTGATCTTTCTTGTATCTCCACTCTTTTGGAAGATTTTCATGAGTAATATCTTGTTGTTGCAAGTCTTCCAGAGGTGGATCATCCCTGTCTTCAATTGAGGTATCCTTTAGTTTCTTGGACAGTTCGTCTGCATCATCATTTTCACTATCTTCTTCCTTCCTCAAGGAAGGGTTAGTCTCATCAAAAATAATATGCACAGACTGTTCAATCAATAAGGTACGTTTGTTAAATACTCTATAACCTTTGGGTTTAGAAGCATACCCCATCAAGATGCCATCATCTGATTTGGCATCCAACTTACCAATGTCCATTTTTCCATTATTGTGAATGAAGCAAGGACACCCAAATGTCCTAAAGTGGCTGATCTTTGGCTTCTTTCCTTTAAACAGTTCATATGCAGTCTTCTTTAGGATTGGCCTGATCATTACTCTGTGATAATATAGCTTGTTGTGTTCACTGCTTCAGCCCAAAAATATCTTAGCAAATCATATTCTGACAACATTGTTCTGCCATGTCCAATAAAGTTCTATTCTTCCTCTTAGCAACTCCATTTTGCTGTGGTGTCCTTGGTGCTGAGAAATTGTGTTCAATCCCTCATTTTCACAGAACTTTGCAAATTTCTCATTCTGAAATTCACCTCCATGATCTGATCGAATACTAACAATACTGAATTTCTTGTCTTTCTGAACCTTCTTGCTAAAACTGATAAAGCTTTCAAATGTATCATCTTTATGTTCTAGGAATGACACCCATGTAAATCTGGAGTAGTCATCGACAATAACGAAACAAAATTCTTTCCTCCAAGACTGGTGGTCCTCATTGGTCCAAACAAATCCATATGAAGGAGTTCCAAAGGCTTTGAGGTGGTTACCACAGTCTTCGACTTGAAGGAGCTCTTAGAGTGCTTTCCTTTGGCACAAGGTCTACAAACACCTTCCATCTTAGTGCTGACTTTTGGCAGACCTTCCACAAGATTTTTCTTAACAACTTCTCATACCATCTATGCTGCAGTGTCCCAATCTTCTGTGCCACAATTCAGTTGATTGATCTTTATTTGCTGCCAGACAAACATTTTGATCCTTGAGTTCTTCAAGATAGAGCACATATAAGTTCTTTTCTCTATTTGCCTCGAAAATTACTGCTCCATCCTTTAAATGCTGCACTTTGACTCTTGAACTGGATCTGATGACCTCTGTCACAAAGCTGGCTGATGCTAATAAGATTATGTTTTAGCCCTTTGACAAACAATACATCTTCAATAACTGTCTTTTCTTTGTTGTTCACAGAATCACTGCCTATCACTGTTCCTTTTCCGTTATATCCATATGTAACAGTTCCTTCTTCATTTTGAAGATGAGAGAATAGCTTTCGATTACCTGACATGTGCCTTGAGCACCCACTGTCCAGATACCATTTGGATGCTCGAGAGTTACCCTGAAATGAAAACATTAAGTTTTAGGTACCCAAGTTCTTTTGGGTCCTGATTGTTAGTATCACTGGTTTCCCTTTTTATTATCCATTTCTTATGTTTAGTTGGACAGTAGTTATAATATGTCCTAATTGTTACAGTGACTGCAGCAGGACAATTTGGTTACTTTTTCTATATATTTGAAATCTGCCTTGTATGCAATGTCTTGTTCAGGTACAATTTTGGTGTTGGATATATTTTAGGATAAACTATGGTTTTTTCATTATGGGGTGTATATCCTAATCCATTTTTCTTCTTACCTGATCTTCTAGCACCTTTTAATATGAGGGAGTTTTTACCATTTGTAAATTTTTCCAATGTGCTAGATAACTTTTTATTCTCTTCTATTAATGAGTTTATCTCTATTTTTAGTTCATCCGAGCTTGCTTGTTTTTCAAATTTGATTATTTGTTCATTCTTATCCTTTAGATCTTCACATAATAAATCATTTCTTCTTTTAAGTTCAGTTAACTGTTTTTCTAGCTGTTCATTTTCTGATTTTAGATCTGAGTTTGTGTTTTCTAGACAAGCATTATTTTTCTTACTTACTTTTAATAGTTTGGTTACTTCTCTATATTACATATAGTTCATTGAATGCTTCCTCAAATTATCGAATCAGAGATTATTGCAGGAATCAAAGGAGGAGTCAGATGTTACCTTATCATCTGTATTTGCCATGAATGCCAGGTTGGCTTCTTCTTTATCACTGCTTGAGCTTGACTCACTGTCTGAGTCGCTATTTTTCCAAGCGGCTGCCATTGCCTTTTTCTTGTACTTCTTGAATCGTCTGAAGTTGTCTTTTTCTTGTGTCCATCTTTCTTAAGCTTTGGACATTCTGTTGATATGTCCAGGTTTCTTGCACTCATAGCATATTGGTTCTCCTTTCTTCAGATCATTTCCTTCTGATCTTTTAAACTCTTTGTTTTTCTTAAAGAATCTTCTACCAGATTGAAATTTCTTTTTCTTGGCTAAAATCCGTTGCAGTCTTCTTGATAGCATTGCTTCTTCATTTTCACTGTCCTCAATACTTTCATTTTCATCTGAGCTTGCTTCTGATGAGTCTTCTTCAGCTTTTAAAGCATTGGAGTGCTTCTTTCTACTTGAGGACTCTCCTAGCCTTTCCATATTGATCTCATGGGCCATAAGGGACCCAATGAGCTTTTCCAAAGACATCCTTTTCAGATCATTAGCTTCCTCAATAGCTGTGACCTTTGGGGTCCATGAGGATGGTAAGGATCTAAGAATTTTCCTCACCATGTCTCCAATCTCATAGGTTTTCCCCAGTCCAGCCAATCCATTTGTAATATCTGTGAATCGACTGAACATTTGAGTTATGGACTCACCTGATTGCATCTGAAATCTTTCATATTGAGTAACAAGAATATCAATTCTTGTCTCCTTCACCTTGTCTGTGCCTTCATAGGTAATTCTAAGCTTTTCCCACATCTCCATTGCGGATTTACAGGCTGAAACTCTGTGAATTCTTTTTGCTTAGTGCACAGCACAGAATACTTTTAGCCTTACAGTTCAAGGAGATCTTTTTCTTGTCATCATCTGTCCATTGAGCTTTCTCATTTGTGACCAGGAGATCACCTTCTTCTACTATTGACCATATCCGATAGTCGTGACCTTGGAGAAAGTACTCCATTCTGGTCTTCCAATAAGCATAATCTTCACCATCGAAGAGAGGGGGTCGGTTGACAGACTGACCTTCAATGTTACCTTGGGCTGCCATGGATCTTTACTCTTCAGATCATTGGATCTTTCTTCTTTGTCGAAGAGACTCGCTCTGATACCACTTGTTGCCCAGTTGACGAGCCCAGAGGGGGGGTGAAGGGTCTTTTTCAAAATATATTTGATTAGTACCTGTACTTAAAAACATTCATACAAAGATGATCTTCAATGAAGGTTAGTATAAAGACAAACACACATAAACAACACCACAACACAAGGAATTATCTGGTTCAGACCTCCTCTCCTTAGGAGTCCTACGTCCAGTCCCTGAGCAACAACTCAGGATTCTACTAACTAGGGTACAGTCCCCCTATGGACAATACAACACCCAGCTCAGCTGGTCTTCCTTCACACGAAGGGAACTACAACACCCTGGATCCTCACCAGGTCTTCCTTCACAACAGAAGGGAACACAACACCCTGGCTCCCCACCAGGTCCTCCTTCACAACAGAAGGGAACTTCAACACAAAAAGGAATAAGCAGTAATTCAAGCCCCTAGATCAAGCTTTAGCAAGACAAGATCTGAAGCTACTCACTGAGAGCAAATAATCTAAACAAGACACTCTCTCAGAACTACACTGGCTCTCTTAGGATTTCTATTACAACACAGAGAGCAAAGAGCTAAAGATACACTAGAATTGAATTCTTGGCTCTTGGATTCTTTCAGAAGATCTGCAAGCTTGTGTTCTACGATGGTAAGTCTCTCTCTTCTGTATCTTCTTCTGGAGCTGCTATCTTGAATTTATATCTCCAATTTGAAATGTAGTCGTTGAAGTAACCGTTGTCTCTTAGTTTGGTAGACGTTAGACTGCTTGACACTTGGAAGCTTCTAGTCAACAATCTTTTATCCATTTGAGCACGCAAAGAGATAAGGTCTTCTGGTGTTATATGGTCCAACGTTGTATGACAGAATGTCTTTAGGGCCCTGCATACATTAAATGCTAGAACAGTAGACAGCTAGACTATCTCTGATGTCAGAAGATGTTGATGTGAATATTCACCAAAATAGCAATGCCAAATAGCTTGTTCTTAAATATGTTGATAGAATATGCACGATAATGAAAAGATATCATCTGCATGCATGCAGAGATGCGTTCTATCTTCATTAAATGCACAGCAGTCAGATAGATATGTGAAGACTTTGACTATTCAACGTTTTCAGAAATAAGATAAATATCAAGTCGATATAAAACATAAAGTCGATGCCTATATGACTTATGAAATCGTTATGATTAAGTGTTTACTGAAGAAATCGTTATGAGCACTTAACAAGTCGTTATAGAAAGCAAATCGTTGTGAGCGCTAAAGAAATTGTTGTGAGCGCTAAAGAAATCGTTGCGCAAAGCAAATCGTTATGAGAGCTAAAGAAATCGTTGTGAGCGCTAAAGAATCGTTGCGCAAAGCAAATCGTTATGAGCGCTAAAGAAATCGTTGCGCGAAGCAAATTGTTATGAGCTCTAAAGAAATCGTTGCGCGAAGCAAATCGTTATGAGCGCTAAAGAAATCGTTGTGAGCGCTAAAGAAATCGTTGCGCAAGGCAAATCGTTATGAGCGCTAAAGAAATCATTGTGAGCGCTAAAGAAATCGTGCGTGAAGCAAATCGTATGAGCTCTAAAGAAATCGTTGCGCGAAGCAAATCGTTATGATGAGCGATCGTTACGATGACTTAAGGAATCGTTGCGATGAGCAATCGTTACTACGATGTGTGAATCGTTACGATGACTTAAGGAATCGTTGCGATGAGCAAATCATTATGATGAGTGAATCGTTACGATGACTTAAGGAATCGTTGCGATGAGCAAATCGTTACGATGAGTGAATCGTTACGATGACTTAAGGAATCGTTGCGATGAGCAAATCGTTATGATAAGCGGCGAATCGTTACGATGACTTAAGGATCGTTGCGATGAGCAAATCGTTACGATGAGCGAATCGTTACGATGACTTAAGGAATCGTTGTGATGAGCAAATCGTTACGATGAGCGAATCGTTACGATGACTTAGGAATCGTTGCGATGCTTAAGGAATCGTTGCGATGAGAAAATCGTTACGATGACTTAAGGAATCGTTGCAATATCAAATCGTTATAGCTCTATTAAAATCGATACATGAAGGAAATCGTTGAGACTTTCAAAGAAGTCGATGTGGACTTAGAGAAATATAATCTTGAAATAGTTAACACTTCAGATATGATACTTACCATATTGGCTTGATTGACCTTGGAGTATTTCCTGTATTAAGACTATGGAATATATGTTAAAGAACTTTGATAGGGTTTTGTTAATCACCAAAATAAAATATATACTTAATTAAATTATTTGGAGATAGACTGATCATCATCCAGAACTGGGGAAAATGCAGTCATTTCCGATCTGAAAATGCAACAAAAATTGAGAAGTAAATGACCATTTTACTGCCATTAACAAGAAATAACGACCATCAATCTGGACGCCAACTCAGAGTCAACGGCACACTGGTGCCATCAACATGCCCTCAACGTCAATGGATGTTGACGTTTACGGCATCTCGACCAGAAAAAACAGAAACATCAAATAGTATATATACACCAGTGTACAATATATACAATATGCCATGTATTATCTAAATACAATATGTACAACTTAAATAAAAACATATGTACATAAATAGACATGTTATACATATGTACATATACACACATCATTTAACATAATGTACAAAAATAAACACATATATACATATTCAATATGCACAAAAACAATAAAACATTATATGACAAAGTCCGCAGAATGAGAACAAAGTTCGAGGGCCTACCGAGAGAACACGTAGCGCGGAACCATAAGCACAGGCCAACAAGGCCAGACCGACAACGCCTGCGGAAGCTAGACACGCTAGGCTACACCCACCGTGCAAGCTAGGGCAACAGACGCACTTGGAAACAACATGAGAAAACATCGTCACAACAAGAGCAACCAAGCACCGCCAGTGGCAGCTAGAGAGGGGGCACGCCGGCCACTCCTCTGCTTGCCAGCCAACGGCTCCTACCTACAACCTCCCCGGAAGAGTGAGGCCAGTGAACCACCACAGAGAACACAACACATGCACCACTGCAGCCCAATCGAGCTGCGGTCCCACGCCTGACACCACGACGTGGCTCCGAACCAACGCCGAGAGAGGCAGTGAGAAAGGACTAGCTGATCTGCGCCAGAAGAACAACCAACCACCTTGACGTCCCAGACTCAGCTAAGAGAGCTCTACAAAACGACTCTACGCCGCTGTCCACCACCGTTTTCCCCTCTGCAGAGTCTGAGCTCGAGCTCGCCCACCGCTGGAGAACTCCCTCAATGGGCGCGGGGACTGGGGTCCAGGTAACAGTGAAACCTCTACAACGGACAAGCCCTCGAGTGCCAAGCACCGGACGAACAGAGAACAGGCAGGTAAACACAACAAGTAAACGACACCGCTGGCTTGCAACCAAGACAAGCCCAGCAGGCACAGGCACGCACGACACCCCTCCTGGAACACCCAGGAGGATTGTCAGACAACCCCGGCACACACACTACGGCCAGAAACTCGGCAACAAGAACGTGACCACATGGGCGTCGCCTTCTTAACCAGAAGGCGACAACCAACCCGTCGCAACCAGGTCGCGACGACCAGGGGTGTTGCCTTCTGATCTGAACGTGACGTATCGACCCGTCACGTTCAGCATCAGAAGGCCGAACCCCAAGCAGGTCAGCATACCTGTAGCCAAACAACACCGAAAGCAGAATGCGACAAGCAAACTGTCGCGACCCGAAGACTCCAAAACGCGACAAGGGACCTGTCGCCACCAGAAGGCGACAAAGGAGGTGTCGCCTTCAGATTTAGAACGCGACGTATCGAACCATCGCGTTCTTCATCTGAAGGCAGGACCCTTAGGGCAGAACCACCCCAAGGCCACACCCAAGGAACCACGAAGGTAACCTACCAAAAGGAAGTCAGGCCTCGTGTCAAGTTGAGGAGACCTCCCTCTAACCAACTTGGACACGAGCCATCCTCCACACGACTGGAAACAGGAAACCACAGGAAATAGAGAACTTGACGGTTACCTTGTCGCTACCAGAACGTGACAGGGTACACGTTGCCTTCTGACTGGTATCGCGACAGCCATCCTCTCGCGATCTCAGTCAGAAGACCCAACTGAGAAATGGGGCCATCCCATGGTCCCACAAGCTACACAAACCACCACCAAACATGGGAGGAAATAGAGCACACACAATAGAACAACTGCAAAAGGCTAGAGGGGCACCAATGCCACCTCTCCTCGCCCACAAACCACAAGAACTACTTAAACTCACAAGAGGGAGCACCACCGGAAAGTCTCCACCCATGCTAAACCACAAAAGAACCCACGAGCACGGGGAGGATAGCTCAAAACAAAGCTCCATCTACACTAACAAGGAAGAGAGCAAGAAATCCCTACCGAGAAATGACGAGCCAGACCCGTTGGGGCCCTTCACGTCGGATTGGCCGCCTCCTCCTCGCTCCACGCCGCTCCAACACTTTGCCACGAGCACACCGACACTCCCCACACCCAACACCTGAGAAAGAGGGAGGGAGCTCCCCCATCACGGAGTGGGGAAGAAGGAAGGAGAAAGGAGAAGAAAGAAGAAGAAAGAAGAAGAAAGGAGGGTCTGCATGCCTTAAGGCCTCAGAATTGAGGTCGCGACAAGGAGAGCGTTGCGTTCTCACCAGAATGGGACAAGCACCTTGTCACCTTCTCAAAAGTTCCGACAGGTCTTCTAACAGACAGATAGCCTTCAGGCCATGTGTCACGCACACATGTGCCTCAGGTGAATGTGACAACTGGCACGTCACCTTTACACACATGCACGTGGACACGTAGCGCACCAGCCACAGACAACAGAACGTGACAAGAGGCTGTCGCCTTCTTAACCAGAAGGCGACACGTAACACGTCGCGTTCAAAACGCGACATCCCGATCCGTCGCGATCCCAAGAACAACTCCAAGGTAACTAAAACCGGGATGTTACAATATAAATAATGTCTCCAGATTTTTAAGGCGAAGACCACAACAACCAACTTTAGATCATGCACAGGGTAGTTGACTTCAGCGTCTTTAGTTGTCTTGAAAAATAAGCAATGACTTTCTCCTTCTGCATCAGTACACAGCCTAAACCCACTCCTGAGGCATCGGTATAGACTGAGAAACCTTCTCCCTCTATTGGAAGAGCGAGAACAGGGGCTAAGGTCAAACATTCTTTTAGAGTTTGGAAACTCTTCTCACACTCTTTTCTCCAAGAGTAGGGATTCTCCTTCCGGGTAAGACGAGTGAGAGAACAACGATCTTGGAGAAGTCCTTTATGAACCGCCTGTAATAGCCAGCCAGTCCTAAGAAGCTTCTGATTTCTGTAACATTAGTTGGTCTCTCCCATTGAGTACAACTTCAACTTTGGAGGGATCAACAGAGATGCTGTCCTTGGAGATGACATGGCCCAAGAAAGATACTTCTTCGAGCCAGAACTCGCACTTGCCCAGCTTTGCATATAATTTGTTGTCTCGCAAGACTTGCAGAGCTATCCTCAGATGTTCTTCATGTTCTTCTTTGATCTTTGAGTATATGATGACATCATCAATGAAGAGGACCACAACTATTAAGATATGGTCGGTATATGCTGTTCATGAGTTGCATAAAGGCTCCAGGAGCATTGGTCAGACCAAAAGGCATACAATGAATTCATAGTGTCCATACCTACTCTTGAAAGTCATTTTGAAAATGTCGTCGCCCTTGATCCTCATTTGATGATAGCCAGACCGGAGGTCAATCTTGGAGAAATATTGAGCTTCAGATATCTGGTCGAAAAGTTCATCGACTCGAGGCAATGGGTACTTGTTCTTGATGGTTAGCTGATTGAGTTGTCGATTGCCGATACACAACCTCATATTTGTTCAAAATTTGTCCTCTCTCCCAGTGGTGTTGTGATAGAGACATTCAGTCCCCATAGATATAGGTTTAATATTTAGAGTATCAGCAAAGTTTTGAGATATGAATGAATGGGTTGCACCAGTATCAAATAAAACAAATGCTGATAGGGAGAAAACTTGCAGTGTACCTTCCACCACACCACCTTCCTCAGTGGGCTCTTCATCACGCAGGGCTTGCAGTCTTCCCTGTTTCTTTGGCACATTGGTGCGCCTCTCATGCTCCTTCAACAGCGGGCACTCGGGGATACGGTGCTCGCGGCTACCACAGCGCAGACACGCGCCAACTTTCCTCCAGCACTCATCAGCTGTGTGACCTGGCTTGTCATAGTGCTTGCAGTTGCTTTTTACCGGAGTTGTAGGGAAAAATACTCTGGGCTTCTTCTCTTGACTTGGTCCTTCCGTGATGCTGAAAGGACGCTTCTTACCAATACTTGGCTTAGCAGTAGTCAGACTGGGTGTCAATTCTTTCTTCACGAACTTCCCCTTGATACGATCGGTGAAGTCCGTAGCATCTTCTAATATTGAGCTTTCTTAACCATCTCGACATATGTCTGGATGTTGAGAGGGGCCAGTTGAGTAATATACTGAGGCTAAGGCCATTGAGAAAGCGCTTAGCCTTCATCTTTTCGGTATTCCCTAGTGTTCAACATATCTTGCCAGTCTAGAAAACTGTGCTTCATAATCGACCACAAATAGGCTCCTCTGTTTAAGAGCAGCAAACTCCGCAACCTTCCTCTCTTGGACACGTTCGGAAAAGTACTTAGAGTTAAAGGCTTCCTTAAATTCATTCCAGGTGAATTGGCCATTTCCCTGGTTGCTTCCACTGACTCCCACCAAGAGCGGGTGTCCTTCTCCAGTTGAAAAGTAGCTAGTAGAGCTTGTCCCCAGCTACACATTGCATCACACGGAAAATTCTTTCCATCTCCTTCAGCCACTACTCGGCCTCATTCGGATTAGTAGTACCGCTGAACTTTGGCGGATTTAAGCTTCTAAAATTACGATGCAGCTCGCCTGCACTGCGGTTTCCTCCTCCCCCTTGTGTAGCTTGTAGAAGTGCACAGGTGAGTTCCTGAATGGTCTGTTGCATGCCCCTCATCTGAGCACGTTTAGTCGTATCTTAAGTGCTTAAGTTCCTACAAAAATAACTTATCATTAAGATCTTGGTATGAAATTTAATTTGTGCGTGTGTGAGTATCTTTTAGATTCTAACCTTGGTTCTACCAATCTCACATAGGTATGATAGTTGAATTAGACACGTGTCATGGCAGTCCGTCCTAGAACATCTTAGACTAAATATCCTAGTAAGGATATCCTAGGCTCTGATACCACAAAATGTCACGCCCCGACGCGGAATATCGGAACGTGAGGCAGTTGCAAGTAAGCGAGTACAGAGCGTAGAATAGACAACAAACCATTGGACAATAATATGAAATCAAATGCCTTTCATTGATAATTCAACTAATGTCTATTACAGCCACTAATGCAGAGCCATAACATAGGGCCCAATCGACTCTATTACATAGAATGAAAGTAAATGACTAACTAAGACATCTAGGGTAATCACTGTGGCGTCATGGTACTCTTGGATCACTCTTAGTCCTCCCCATCCTCTGAGTGTACTCAGTCTCCTCATTCTCACCTGAGAACACAATGAACAAAAACATAGGGTGAGCGACAACGCCCAGTAGGATTTATATCTCATGGTGCAGGAAAACTTTACATGATTATTATATTAAAAGCAGAGTCACTAACGATAAAGAGAGAGAGTCAAGTAAAGCAAGAGATAGCACAATAGCATGGATCAAGATAGCACAAATTTCCAAATATAGCATAGAGCAGGATGGCCTAGCACAAATAGCACAACGAGTCGAGAATAGTATAACACTTTGATTGTCATATAGATAGTCAAGATAGATAACACTTGAGTGTAATGCCAAACACTCTGGTCAATTAACTCCCGCGGCTTTACCTCCACAATATTCTACCGTACACAATATTTTCCATGTATCTATAAAGGGCCCGATCTGTTCCTGGGAGATGCGCCCGAAATGCTATAACTCGCGGGGGTTTAATGATCAGAGTGTACAACATAACACCCAAGTGCATACTATCAAGATTTAATCGAAGACAATCAATCACTATACTATGTTCTCTCGGTTGACAAGAAGTTTGACCAAACGTGCTATCTCGACTAGTGCACTTTTGTGCAACGTTACATGCTATTTCGTTATATGGCCAATCCATTATCTTACTTGTTGTACTATCCATGTGAAAGTGATATCGTTCTCTTGCTATCATTACATTACTCTCTTGACTATACATGGTCATTCTCTATAGTTATCATACTTGATAGACATTAATCACTTAAAGTATGCCTGTTTACATGAGATATTAAGTCTACTGGGCGATTATCGCTCATCCTGCGTTATTTATTCTTGTGTTTCAGGTGAGTCTGATGGAGACTACCACACGAACGAGGAAGGGGATGAGCAAGTGCAGGAGTGACCATACATTCAACAACCAAAGCTTTTTAGGAGATAGCTAGTTGAATAGTGTTTGTAGTTGTTTTATTTGAATAAAGTACTATGGGTCTATAGTTATGGCTCTGAATTAGTGATTGTAATAGATGATTAGTGGAATTATTAATGAAGTTGGATCATTTGTATTATTTCAATTTGTGAAATAGTTGGATATTTATTTCTCGCTCTATACTATTTAATTAACTATTTATCGCTCCGATATTCTGTGTCGGGACGTTACAATTTGACTAGTCAAACATGTGTAATTAGCCCTTATTTTTATCATTGGTTGTGATATATTATTTAGTTCATGTCTTTAAACTTTCATTTTATTCCGATGACATTATCCACATGTGATAATAGGTTTCCCATTTTTGGGTTTAACCATCTCAAGTCATAGTTTAGGTTTTTGCTAACTCAACTATGTTTGTTGGACCCAATTATCTTTGCCAATATTCTATCATATTATTTAATTAAATCTTAATTTTTATGTGATTCGGAGTTGATCTTACACATTGATAACGAGGTTTTCGATATTACTAAGTTTTATCGTCTTAATAATGTTTAGAGTTTCATTATCTCAATCACATTCTTATCGGTTCAATCTCTTTAACCCTCGTTGAAATTGATTATTAAATTTCTAAATTAAAATGTTTCATCTCATTCTATATCAATTTATACATATGATAATAAGATTTTTGTTGTCAATTTATTTATCTTTAATTAAATACTAAACTCTTACTTAATTATCTTAAATAATTAATTTTCTTTAATTATTTTATTTATTTAAAATTTAAAATTTTCGAGTTATTACACTTATCGTCCATCAATTAATCAAGGCGAGGGCCCCGTTCAAGTTCTAACACTCGGACGGGGGAGGGATTATGGTCTGCATCCTGGCGCAGCATATCAACCAATTGTTTGTCGCCACTTCAAACTCGGAACCCATCCCACGTGGATCGCACTGTCTTGTGCCGCACTGAGGAAAAGTGCCGCACCACCTCAACTTAAAAAACCCGCCACTAACGAGTTCCCGCTGCTGACGTGTTCCCTCCCACCTGAAGAAGAACCGCGCACGTTAAGGCGGCGCACATTAGATGTGCCTCCGTCCGCCCAGAGGAGCGCCAGCGGTATCATCTCCTCCTCTTTTTTTTTCCCCCCTTCTCTCTGTTCTCCCTTTTTGGCTGGCGAAGCTCCCGATCGCAGCATTCCACACCTCCCACACCTAACCCAACCATTCCCCTCCTTCTTCCCATCCCACCCCTCCGCCGCGGCCTCTCCTCCTCCGGCAGCAGCGGCCGCCCGGCGCCCCCCTCCCCCGCTGCGGGAGCCGCTCCGCCCGATTCCCCTCCCCGATCCGATCAGGGGCGAGCCGGAGGGGTCTCCTAGGGGGAATGGCCCCGCATTGGGGGATCGCCGGCTGGTTTCTTTCCTCCAGGTGACGCGGCTCACCTCGTTTGTTGCCCCGCTCGCGCCGCGGTCCCTGGTGCTTGGCTTCGCCTTTGGAGGCCTCTTTTGGTCTCTCCCTGGGGTTCCATTCGGAAATGCCGGGTCCGAGGAGGTCGAGGGGTTTTTGGGGGGGAGTTTCTACGCTTTCGGATTGGGTCACTGAGCAATTTGGGCGCTGTATACGTGATGGGATGATTATGGATGTGGTAGGAGGAGTGACTGCTCAGCTTACTTTCTTCTGTTGCAATTTAGGGTATTGAAGCACTTGCGTTTTTCGTTCTGGCATGCCTCTGGCTTCTGGTTTAGATGAGGATTTGGAGCGGAGGTGAGCCAGGCGGCAGCTGGAGTTAACACATATCAATTTTTTCTGGCAGTATTTATCTGTTGCAGACTAATGGACTGAATGAGTAACTTTGATTCTCCTTCTCTGGAGCGTGACTAGCCGATGTATTGTTTATGGGGCAAGGTGGGTTGCGGGTTTGCAGTAGTCCGGTTTCTTGGCATATTTCGGACTGGCTCTCTGCTTCATTGGGGAAGTACCTGAATGTGCAATCTGAATGGCTGATCTTCTGAGAAATGGTCCCGTCGAGAGGGATGTGGAGCAGGTGAGAGCACCGCTTAACTTCTGTTTACCTTTAATCCGATGTTGGAATTTAGTGGACGGTTTGTTTTCCTCTTTCGGCTTCTGTCAGTGTGTCAGGCAATATCAAAGAAAGGCCTCCCACCCATGCTCGAACCTGGGAGGCCCCTAAACCCCTTTCTATCCAGTACCAACTGGGCCTCAGCCCAGTGGTACTTTGTGGAGTTTTAGCTGTTTGCATGTGAAATAAAAAACTTTTAGTCTCTTATTTTCCTGCAAGCCACCCACACGTGCGCACCCCACCTCCCCCCCACCCCCACCGGAAGCTAGTAGAGTTTCACATGTTGATGCTGCTTTACTTATGGACTTCACTATCCATTCTCATCTTGTGTTGGAATCTAATTTTTAGATGCAACAAGATTCAGACTATGTGAATGCTTAAAATAAAGAAAAAAAGGCATTTTGTTTATTTGATTACTGAGCTTTCTCATCTCAGAGACTGTTCAAAAGGAGGGTCAATAACTCGTAGAAAGAATGTACCTTGGGCCATACTCATTGGAAGAAAATTTCTCCATGTCATATTTGAGCTTTTTGAACTTCATGAATAAGGACCCTGAGACAGAAGCTTTGCCATCTTTTATCTTGGCATCTTCTTTCCGTGTTAAAACCAATAAGTCCCGGAGAGATCTTGGATGATGCATAATTTTTAGGGCTTCTCTGTTCTCCTCCTCCATCTTATCCTTTCTCTCTTTTTTTGGTTTTCATTTGAGAACCCTTGAAAGAATGTCAGTCCATATTATGACCTAAAATGCATAACTTGTAGTTATCTTTTTGGTGAGAATGTCTTAATTTTTTGAAAATGTTTTAACTGGCCATTTTCATGATTAATTAATAATGAAGTGAATGTCATTTTCTAGAGAAACAAAAAGGCTATATGTTATATGGAACCTTTTGCAATTTTGCTGATTTCTATGCGTTTATCCTTGTGCTACTTCGTGGTGTACATTGGCTGTTCAGAGTCTTATCAAAATCCTCCTGGAATCTGGATCAGTTAGTTGAAAATTAGTCTTCAACTGGTAGCATTGTTCGGCTGAATGCTGATCTGGATTTCTAAACCTTAGAGCCATTCTTTCGAGAGTAAGTCATATTTTTTGCTGGAAGAAGATATTTAATGAGGATAACCAGTGCTATTCCTTTGTGAGACATAGGCATGTAGTGCATAGAGATGGTAGAAAATATAATGATAAAACACAAAAACTGCTCCCAGCTTTGGTTGACAATGGTGCATGCAATGAACTACTGGTGGTATAACAGGTATTGCTCCACCTACTGAGATAATTCTGATGATGAGATGTGGAGTGCTAGGTGGGAGACAACATGAGCTGAATGTGAAAGCATAATTTTGACTAGAGAGTGATGATTGAGATTTTGAAGGTGGATACACCACAGCTTATAAATAAAAGGAACAAAATATATGCACGCGTAGTGTTACGTCGTACAGAGAAAACCTTCTATAAAACTAAGGGACACCCAGAAACCCAACTGGGTTGGGTTGGGTACTGGAAACATGAGTTTCTGATACTTATTCCGATAATCATTTAAAGCTTCTGATTCCTGATTCCGGTATAATCGGAATAGTCATTTCCGATTTCGATCTGATTCCGACTACTTACCGAAACTGAAATTCCGATAAGCTAAGGTGTTTACAGTGGCTTTGTCTTTTGAGTTTATATGGATAATTTCTCGGAATAACCGATATTAATTCCGATTCTGATTCCGATGACATATTGGAATAACCAATACTGATTCCAATAAGCTAACAGTATTAATTTTCAATTCCAAAACCAATATTTCTTATCAGAATCGGGTCGGACTATCGGGTTTTCAGGTTCCATTTGCAGCCCTAGAGAAACCCATTGTGCATTTGTGTTAGTACATTTTTCCCTTTCCCCCAGATGGTATATATTATAGCATGCAGGATGAACTCACATGTTCTTCTGTCTTTTGTTGCTCACCTCATATTTCAGGCTTCCAGCTTGTTCCTAGAGCATGCCTGGTATCCTTCAACAGTGCCCCATCTTGTAAAAGATCTCCTATGTGCACAGTAAGGGCATTTTCTGAAGAAGTGACCTGTCTGTTTTACATCATTGACAGGCCATTCTATTCTCTCCTCAAATCCTGCTAACTTGTTATGGCTGAGTAACTCCATGTGAAGAACTTAATCTTCTGTGGGTATAGGTGGCACAATACGTTCCCCTCCACCCTCCACCCCCTGCCAAAAAAAAGGAAAAAAGATTGGGTCTAACCATCCATAGTGAGCTTCTTGGTAGATGCCACTGGGAACTGGAGACTGCTTCACTGCTGCTAGCTCCATATGTTCCTCTGCCGGATTGGAAGAGTACTTTCCAGCATACTCATCATTTGTCATAGCTACTTTCTCTCAATCCACTAGATTTCTTCTCAATATGGGAGTCCAAACCCCATTAGTGTGGCTTGTATCAAAATCATCATTGCCTTTGAGATTGGAAAGCGAGGGAATGTCTCAGCCGATGCATCACTCTTGGAGCATTTGACTGGTAAAAATTGACTGTCTGCCTGTTGCCGGAACTTGCCTTTATCAATATTATTTCTGCCTGATTGACAAACAGGAAAATGACTATTTTCTATAAAAGAACAAGGTCCCTTTTGTTTTGTGTAGTATAAAACTTAGTATGACATTATTTCTGGTATTCTCATTAAAAGATTAAGCATTCACAACATTCCTAGAAACGGTTTTTCTCATTGAATATTGTTTCCTAGTGCAAAAGAAAATCATTCGATAATTATTTGAATACACAGGCAATTACAGCCTTAAAGAAAGGTTCTTATTTGCTGAAGTATGGACGTAGAGGGAAGCCAAAGTTCTGCCCTTTCAGGCTTTCTAATGTAAGTTCTCATAGGCCTTTTTAATCTAGATGCATCTTATTCAACCTTTTATATAAGTACTTAAGCTATGCTCTTATTTTGTTTGCCCTCCTATCCTTATTACTGTACTACCAAAGTGTCTACACATGTTTTCTTTGTTCCTTATGTTTATGTTTTTTCTTCTTCTCTTGTTTTACACAGGACGAGTCTTTGCTGATATGGTATTCTGGTAAAGAAGAGAAGCAGCTGAGATTAAGTCATGTGTCAAGGATAATTCCTGGACAGCGAACTGTAAGATTTAACCTTAAAGAACTTACTTATGTGAAATGTCTCTATCTGGTTTCAAATTGTTATTGTTTTTATGCATTGAAGTATATATGCTTTCATCTGCAAAACCTTCACTTTTGTTCATCTTGTGTTGAAAGCTAGTTATTTTCTTTATGCCTGTGTTATGAGTTGAAAGAAGAGTACATCTTTTAAATGGATAATAGGTAAAATGCAACAAAAATCAACATTGGTATTATTTCCTTATGAAGCTGCCGTTTACATAATTTTAACCTTGATTTACATTTTTTCATAGGAAGCTGAGTTTTGTCACATTCTAACTTTGCATTTTTAGAGCACAAGTACTGTGAAACAACTTCTTTGAATTATAGCGCGTTGTTGAAACTTGAAAACAAGAAAAGCAACACTGTTAGAGTTTATAGGTGGAATAATATGTATTTCTTCTATTTCAGGCTATCTTTCAGCGGTACCCACGTCCCGAGAAAGAATATCAATCATTTTCGCTTATATACAATGACAGGTCTTTAGATTTGGTGGGTAAATCAGTTTGGTAAAACCATTTTCTTTCTTTTAATATTTCTTTTCTTCAATAATGAGCTTATCATTAACCATTTAACCTAGATATTGTTTGTACATATGCACATGCTTATTCCTTATGCTTTAACAACTACCAACTGAAACTGGGACAGATATGCAAGGATAAGGATGAGCTGAAGTCTGGTTTGTTGGTCTTAAAGCATTGATTTCTCGTGGTAGTGAGCGGAAATGGAGAATAGAAACAAAAGCTGACAGAACTTCCTCTGGCACAAACAGTCCACAGACACATAACCAAAGAAATTCACTTCTTACTTCACCATTTAGCAATAATGATATCATATATAAAGTAAGAAACTTGTTATCAATTTGGATTTTTTTTTCCTTTATGGGTGTCCTATTGTTGATTCTTACACCCCTTGTCTTTCTGCGTTCAGGACCCTGGGGATGTTCAACGAATTAATACTTCATATGACAATCATCAACGTAATGGCTTGGGAAAAGTTTTCTCTGATGTTATATATATACTGCACCTACCAAAGGTCCTGCTATTCAAGATTCTGTGAGCAGTGCTCATGGATCTATGTCATCTGGAGGAATGGACCAGCTCAATGGGCGGGGCTCTGCTGTTGAAGCCTTTAGAGTTAGCCTTTCTAGTGCTGTAAGCTCATCCAGCCATGGGTCTGGTCATGAGGATTTTGATGCACTGGGGGATGTTTTCATCTGGGGAGAAGGCATAGGTGATGGCTTGCTTGGAGGTGGTTCACAAAAGGTAGGATATTCACCCACAAAGAGCATTGATTCTATTTTACCGAAGGCACTGGATCCAGTTGTAGTTCTTGATGTTCATAGTATTGCATGTGGCAATAGGCATGCTGTTTTAGTTACCAAACATGGCGAGGTCTTTAGTTGGGGTGAAGAGTCTGGAGGCAGGCTTGGGCATGGGGTAGATGCTGATGTTTCTCACCCAAAGCTTGTCGAATCTCTAAGTGGCATGAACATTGAACTTGTGGCATGCGGAGAGTATCATACATGTGCTGTAACCATGTTTGGGGATCTTTACACATGGGGTGATGGGATATACAATACTGGTCTTCTTGGACATGGGAGTGAGGTTAGTCACTGGATCCCAAAAAAGGTTGATGGTCCCTTGGAAGGTCTACATGTTTCATCAATTTCTTGTGGAACATGGCACACGGCTTTAGTAACATCTTCTGGTCAGCTATTCACATTGGTGATGGAACTTTTGGTTCTCTAGGTCATGGAGATCGTAAAAGCTCAAACGTTCCAAGAGAGGTGGAATCTCTGAAGGGATTACGTGCAGTGCAAGCTGCCTGTGGTATTTGGCACACAGCAGCTATAGTGGAAATTACAGTTGACTCCTATAATTCTGGCCACTCATCATCTGGAAAGTTGTTTACATGGGGAGATGGTGATAGAGGTCGCCTTGGCCATGGCGACAGAGAAGCTAGGCTTGTTCCTGAATGTGTAGCTTCTTTAGTTGAATTAAGTTTTTGTCAAGTAGCCTGCGGCAATGACATGACAATTGCTCTTGCAACAAGTGGACTAGTGTATACAATGGGCAGCCATATTTATGGACAACTTGGTTGTCCAGAAGCAGATGGAAAGCTGCCCACTTGTGTTGAAGGAAAACTTTCCAATAGTTTTGTGGAAGAGATAGCATGTGGCTCATACCATGTTGCAGTTCTGACTTCAAGAACTGAGGTTTACACCTGGGGAAGAGGTGCAAATGGTTGTTTAGGTCATGGAGACAATGATGATCGCAATTCTCCAACACTAGTTGAAGCTCTGAAGGACAAACAAGTCAAGAGCATTGCATGCGGTTCAAATTTTACTGCTGTCATCTGTCTCCATAAATGGGTCTCTGGTGCTGATCAGTCCATATGCTCTGGTTGCCGTCTACCATTTGGTTTCAGAAGAAAACGTCATAATTGTTACAATTGTGGTCTTGTCTTCTGCAAAGCGTGCAGCAGTAGAAAGTCACTGAGAGCCTCCCTGGCACCAAATATTAATAAGCCTTATCGTGTATGTGATGAATGTTATGTCAAACTTAAGAAGGTTATAGAAGCTATGTCAGTATCTCGATTTTCAAATCATCAAAATGGAAGTGGAAGTCAGGGAGTCAATGAGGAAAAAGGAACTGGAGATTCTAAATCACAGGGAAATTTCTCCAGGCTCTCCTCAGTTGAATCTTTTAAAACGGCTGACAGCAGGAGCTCCAAACAGAGATCAGATGCAAACACAGTACGGTTTTCTCCTAACAATGGGGGTTCACATTGGAGAAGCTTCTATACAACAAGATCTTCCAGTTTCATTTTTGGATCTTCAAAGAAAATATTTTCCATGTCTGTTCCCAGTTCCAGGATTGTATCTAGGGCTACTTCACCTGTCTCAAGAAGACCAAGCCCCCCTCATTCAGCAATACCTCTAACTGATATGATATCTCCTGATGTAATTATTGAAAATTCGAGGGCGAGTGATGATCTAAGCCAAGAAGTTGTTAAGCTCAGATTGCAGGTAATTCTCTACTGTACCTTTCAGATGATATTCATGTCAAAGAGCCAGCAATACTCATGTCAAAGAGCCAGTATCGTGCATGCTTTTCAAGGCATCCATCCTTACAACAGAATTATGTTATGACTAATTCTGAAAAATAATGCCTTCTTCTTTGACTTTCCAGTATTTGCTTGAGTAAATTTACTGTATGTTCAAACTTTTTTCTAGAAGGGGGCTTATACACCATGGTTGATCCATAGTCCATACTAGCAAAAAATGACAACTGTTGATGAATCTGAGATGTCATTCATAATTTACGTTTCCTGTCAAGTTAGTATATTATTATAAATCTAATACATTATTCACTAACCAATCTGATATTCTTTTCCTAAAATGGTTTCCTTTGCAAATGTCAAGGTCTGAAAAATAAGAGTTCCTAATTCTGAGCATGGCAAGCAGAGGGATAGCAAAAAAAAGATCTAGATGGTAATTCAATCATTTGTAATGTGGATGAAGATGGTATATTTGAGGGAGTAAATTCTGAAAGATTGCTTCCCAGCTTAACTGTAATGCTACAACTTACTGCCTGCTTGATGCATCAAGATGCAGGTCCATAGTTAGCATGTACTTTGTTGCTCTTGTTTGATCATGGCTACAAAAAGACTAGGAAGGAATATTAAAGTAAGGTGGTTGAGCATACTAAGAGAAGACTTGACCTCCCTAAAATATCTACAAGCACGACATTAAGTAGATTGAAGCACTATTCTCAAGGCGTCAAGGCGACCAAGACGTGCTTGGGCTCCTTGGGCGCCCAAGTGCTTAGGCGCCAAGGATGATGCCCAATCTGGGCTCTTTCAAGAGTATCCCCCTATATAATATTTATTAAAAATATATAATGCTCATAGAAATTAAATAAAAAAGATCATAATGTGATTGACATTATTGCAATAACATATCACAAAAATTGAATAGGGAAACATTGAAATAATTATATATACATGAAACATCAGTATACCTTTGCCTCACAATTTACAAAGTTGTTCTTCTAAAATCTGCAAATAGTAATAGTACTAACTAGTAACTACTATGGGGTAATGTGAAATGACAAATATTAAACTCTAAACCAACACATCAATGCATCAACTCATCAAGTGACAGACACATGTTCCCAACACATCAACTCATCAACTCATGAGACTGTGAACAAACACAGTCATGAGCAGTGGAGGGCAGGGGTGGAAGGGGGAACATGGTCACACAGACACAGTCATGACTCATGAGACTTTGTGAACAAAAACTGACTGTGTTGAACATAGTCTCATGACTGTGTTCAGTGGAGGGCGGGGGTGGGGGAAGGTGGAACACAGTCATCCCACACAGTCATGACACTGTGTGAACACAGTCACACAGGTGGGGGGGCACCTCATTGCCGGCTGGCCGAGTTGGGGTGGGGGGGAGGGAGAGGAGGATTTGGGACCCAGAAAAAGGGGAGACTGAGATGGAGAGAGAGAGAGAGAGGGTCAAAGTACCTCAAAAAAGAGGTATTGCGGCAGCTGGAGGTGGCGGCTGTTGTGGCAGCAGCAGGAGCACATGAACTATAGAGCCTTTGAAGAGGGTTGGTGGTCAGGGCCATTTGAGAATGGGTCTGGTGATGGGGGAAAACATGGATGGCAAAGTCGGATCGGGGTGCTAGATCGGACCCAGGCGACCTCGATCTGAGTCCTGTCGAATTGCAGAATCAGCCCGATTCCATGGGAATTTGGCCGATCTAGGATCGACCAGGTAAAAAAAATGAAGAAAAAATGTGAAAAATGAAGAAAAAATTAGAAAAAATGAGAGAAAATTCTCTCAAAAAACATATAATAATTGCACATTTTGGGTATATCCGTAGTCTGGTTGCACATATGTTCATATTACAATACAGAGCAATGATAATTATGATATCTTATTTACCAGAACATCATTTAAGTAAATGTTATACTTGTAGTTTCATTAACTTAAGGTATTACATGTAAATAAGGAAGTACCCCCCATTTGAATTCAATAAAAATATCAGAAAAATTATATCTCTTACAAATAAAAAGTCAACTCTCTCATCTAAGAAGAAAATCACGATTTTGGTGGTTTCATCAAAATAACGACTTTTTAATCTTTCATAATTTGACATATCTAAAAATTTTATAATTCAAATAAACTCAATAGAATACTAAAAATCTAAAGTCCTGTAAAAAAAGTCAAACGTGGATATGACTTCTCTAAGGGAGCCACTCTCCTACTGACAACACAGAGTCTGTTTGAGACCTTTCAGGATTTAGTCAAACTTAAAACTATCATCACCCAAGCTCATGAGAATTGTCACTTTTTAGTTTCTTTCCAATTAGAAAGTGAAAATTCTCATGAGTTTAGGTGATGATAACTTAGGTTTGACCAAATTCTGAGAGGTCTCAAGCAGATTAAGTTCTGTCAGTAGGAGAGTGGCTCCATTGGAAAGTCATATGTATGTTTGATTTTTTTTTACCGGACTTAAGATTTTTAGTATTCTATTGGGTTTATTTGAATTGTGAAATTTTAAGATATGCCCAATTATGAAAGATTAGAAAGTCATTATTTTGATGGAACCACCAAAATCATGATTTTCTTCTTGGATGGGAGAGTTGACTTTTTATTTGTAAGAGATGATTTTTCTGATATTTTTATTGGATTCAAATGGGAGATACTTCCTTATTTACATGTAATATCTTAAGTTCAGGTAAATAAGGTAAGTGGAGGGGATCAGATGTAATTAAGGTAAGCTGAGGGAATCAGGCTACATTAGATGGAATCGAGGGGGATCGTATGGAATTGGATTGGATCTGCTTGATCCTGCTCAATCCACCCTAATTCCACCTTACATCGTGGGTTGGTCATCGTTTCTCCCCCAAAATCAAGTCGCCATAGGCCGATTCCGACCCTAATCGGCCGATTCCGACCCGAATCGGCCGACTTTGCCATCCATGGGGGAAAAGGGGTTGGCTTTTTAAGGAAAAGATCTTGATGTGTTGTTGGTGTGCGATGGTCAACTAAGAGGAGAGGGGTGAATTGGTTGATTACAAATTAAATTTTTTCGCCTACTATAGACTTAAACAATCTAAGTTGCATAGTGGAAACACAAATTACTTCAGAGAAACTCATGTAACCAACTATCCTAAAGTGCGTAGAATGGAGATAGAAACAAGGAGGCAAACCAGAGAGTGCACACATGATTTTTAGTGTGGTTTGGCAACACCACGTGTGTGTCTACGTCTGCTGCCTCACACCCCGTGAGATTTCTCCACTAACTTGTTTAGCCAGGTACAAGTTACAAACCTCTCGCCATACGGTTGTTTCCCGGGGATAACACCAACCCTACCATGATCTTTGATTCACTGGTACAAAGAACAAAACCCACCACGAACCTTGTTTCCCGGGTACAAGACTCAAAACCCACAACCCACGTGCTCTCACACTGAGCACAACTACACAAGATGCTTATACATGTTCATAACAACTCCTTACAACATAGAGACGGAGAAACAAAGAACAAGACAAAAGATATAGTGTCCCCCTGCCTGAAAGATGGAAGTTCGCTGAAGAGCAGTAGTAAGAACTTTGCTGATGCCTTCGTAGACGAAGCTTGGACGATGCACACTCCTTTGGACATCCACAAGGCTGAGATCTAAGCTGCTGAGATGAAGAACCTGATGTAAAACCGCAACTGGACCTTCTTCTTCAAAAACCCTAGCTTTGACGTGTAAACTTTCTCTAGCACAATGGAGATTGTGTTTGGGGCTTGGAAAAAGATGTTCTATGTATACCCCAACATAAAATATCTTGACTTGCATGAATTCTTTGCTAGAATCCTAATGGAGGAAAGAGCTCATTTAATTTAGGAAACTGCATCGACGGAATCGGTCGATTGATTTCAGGGATTTGGTCGACCTTTCTTCAAAATGGTCTTCAGTTAAAGTTGAAGTCGAAATTAGCGCTGCCAATTGGTTGACTGTTCTTTGGAGTTCGGTCGATCGTTCTACTTAGAAGTTATAACCTAGTTACTCTGGGAGGTTTAGTCGACCGGAATACAGAGTTCGATCGACCGTTCTTGACTTGACCTTGGATCCTGGAGCTCTGGAAGCATTGGTCGATCGAAACCTAGAGTTTGATTGACAATTTTGGCTTGGAGTTCTGATTGGGCTCATTGGAACATTTGGTCAGGGTTTGTTGGAGCAGCAATTCTCACCGAATCAGGTTCGCGCTGATTCGGTCCGATTCGCATAGGATTATTATATATATATATTTAATATAACACATATATTTAATATAACACATATAATATATGTTATATATATATATATGTATACATCACCCATAGGAACGTATTACATGTAAATAAGGAAGTATCCCCTATTTGAATTCAATAAAAATATCAAAAAAATCATATCCCTTACCAATAAAAAGTCAACTCTCCCATTGAAGAAGAAAATCGTGATTTTGATGATTGTATCGAAATACTAACTTTCTAATCTCTCATAATTTGGCTTATCTAAAAATTTGATGATTCAAATAATCGCATGGAACACTAAAAATCCAACGTTTTTTTCATTTGGAGAGTGGCTCTCTTGGAGAAGTCACATGCACGTTGACTTTTTTTACTGGACTTTGGATTTTTAGCGTTCCATGTGATTTATTTCAATTATCAATTTTAGATAGGCTAAATTATGAGAGATTAGAAAGTTAGCATTTCGATAAAATCATCGAAATCGCGATTTTCTTCTTCGATGGGAGAGTTGACTTTTTATTGGTAAGAGATATGATTTTCTTGATATTTTTATTGGATTCAAATGGGGGGTACTTCTTTATTTATATGTAATATCTTAAGTAAATGAAACTATAAATACTAATATTTACTTAGATGGTATTTAGGTAAATAAGTGTCAACATAACAGGGTGTGTATGTATGTATCCATGGGATCAGAGCGAATCACGGATCGAATCTCCCCTGATCCGATCCGATTCTATCGAATCGGGCCGATCCGATTTGCCTTGCAAAACCATGCATTTGGTCGACCGAAACCTAGAGTTAGGTCGATTGACTATCAATTTTACATTTTTTTTGCCAGTTTTTCACTCTTGTTCAAAACCAGAACTTCGCCTTTGAAGACCCACTTACTAATATGATTTTGGCCTATATAACTGCACACTTAACACACAAATTAGACTCTCAGATTAAATATAACAAATCAAATGCTTGGGTCATTAATATGAACATAAGTTAGTGCTCTGTGATCTTATCAATCATGAATAAAAATTAGTATTTTGTGATCATTAAAATATACAAAGTACAACATATCTGACTTGACATCGGATGGGTCTTAAACCCTTAATGGGTCTCGGCGGTGCAAGGTGTTCAAGCAGGCACTAGGCATAAACTTGGAGTGCCTTTTTGGCCTCTTGAAAGGCGGCCTGTTTTTAGGTGATGGAGAAAGTGCCATTGTGCTTAGGCTCCGTGACAACTATAGATTGAAGTCATTGCCTCAATGGACATAATTCATGTGCCCAAGACCAAATATATTGGATATGTTAGCCATGATGATTGATCCAAAATATCCCTATTGAGGAGAATTTTTTTGTCTGTAGAGATCTTAATGGCTACGTGGGTAAAAGTAATAGAAGATATGAGAGGATTCATAGAGGATTAGGTTTTGACGAGAGTAATGATATGGGTACTACTATTTTTGATTTTGCTATGACTAACACCTTCTTTAAAAAGACAGATAAACACTTAATAACATATATGAGTGGAACACATAAAAGTCAAATTTACTATTTTCTTATTAGAAAGATCGATAGAGTTTTGTGTAAAGATTTTAAAGTTAAATCTGGAGAGAGTTTAGCCCCATAACATAGGTTACTAGTAATGGATGTCTTTATCCCAAAATTCAAAAGAAAAACCATCATAATAATTGTTTTAAGATCAAGTGATGGAATTTAAAAGTAAAAATATGGAAACATTTAAAAATCATCTAGTAAAAAAAATGGAATTTAGATCAAGAAATTAATGTAATGTGGAATAATGTTATAAATTGTATAAAGAATATAGCAAAACGACTCTTAGATGAATCCAAAGGTAAAAAGAATGTAGGATGTGGTGGTGGAGTGAGGAAATTCAAAATATCATTAGAGCAAAAAGATAAGTTTTAGAGCTTGGCAAACCAACAAATGATCAAACCCTAGAAGCTTATAAAATAGCTAAAAAGTGGGCTAAGAAAATAGTTCATCATCATCATCATCATCATCAGAGCCTTATCCCATTAATTGGGGTCGGCTATATGAATTCTTTTCCGCCACAAATTTCTATCAAGTGCTATAGTCGTGTTTAAACTCAAGAAGTCTAAGTCTTTCCTAATAACATCGCACCATCTCATTTTAGGTCTTCCCCTAGCTCTTTTACTGGTATCCGCTAAGATTTTGTCACGTCTTTTAACTGGCGCCGAGTTAGGGCAACGGTGCACGTGTCCAAACCATCTAAGTCTATTTTCTCTCATTTTTCTATCAAGTGGAGTTGTCCCCAAATCCTCATGGAAGTGCTTATTCCTAATCTTATCTTTCTAGTTTTACCACACATCCATCTAGCATCCTCATCTCCGCCACACACATTTTGTTAATATATTCTTTTCGCACTGCCCAACACTCGGTACAAGGTTTGGCGCATCGGCGATTCGCGCCGAATCGGGTTTTGCTTGATTCGGTTCGATTCGCCCGAATCAAACCGATTCGGTTCGATTCGCATGGATGCAGAGCTAGAAACATGGTTTCTGGCCCATTTCTTGGCCGATTCCCTTGAATCTGGCCTTTTTTGAATAATTGTCTGGTTTAGGCCTCTTGTAAATGTGTTTCATCATATTCGATGAGATTTATATCATGTAATTGCTATACAAACATTTATTTTCAATCAAAAAAACCATTAGAAGAGTGAAAGCAAATTGAAACTCATTAATAGAAAGATATTACATTGCACAAAGTGAATACAACTATCAACTCTAAATTCCAATACAGAATACAATGACTTACTCTAATATCCCCAATGCCTTTGTTGATATAGATCATATGCATTCCATTGGGATTGGCTAGGCACGGACTCTGACTCATCTGACTCTGAGGGAAGCTCTTCAATAATGTGATGACCTTTTGTTTGAGACACAAAACTACGATACTCATCCCATGTCATCATGGTATGGTATCTCTGTCGAAACTGACTGAGATAATGGTCCCACACCTGGCAGCCGGGACGGACTACATTCAGTTGTGCCATCTGTACATCCTCTACAGGAGCAAAAACTTGAACTGGAACAGGAACAGAAAATGCAGGAGGATACATATATGGAGATGGACCAAGGTAGCCTGCTGTGGCAGTGTACCCACTGTACGATCCGTACCCACTAGAGTAGTCTGTGCTAGTGGACTCGGGGTGATAGCTATGGCCGCTATAGGATCTAACAGACTCTTGTGTACTATCCTCTCGAAGTCTGATATCATAGTGTCATAGCTATGGGAATCCACTGGACTACCTCCTCCACGACCGCCAGGTCTAAACTTCTGCCTTCTATTGTACCGCATTGGGACACCATGACTAGTATCTTGGGTTGCACCCCGAAAAAATTGCTCCTCTGTGAATGCCATCCCACCACCTCCTCCTCCCTGACCACTATCACCATCTCCTCCTCCCTGACCACCGTCACCACCTCCACCTCCACCTCCACCTCCACCGTTACCACCACCGTCACCTCCCACATCTAAAGGAGAACCACCTGCAAATGTAATATGATTTTAAGATAGGTTAGCACAAATACAATACATTTGAGGTAATGTGCAATACAAAATAATGACCTACCAGTAGTCATCGAATCATAGGAGGCGCTATTGGGCAATCGGGGTGAATCCAACGGAGACAGTGTGTCATCCTCTGCATTTGGATCAAAAGTCTCTGCATCGGCAATGTCAAGTGGATCTTCAACAAGGGTAGCATCTTTCTTGCCTTTCTTAGATCCCCAACCAGAAAACCAACTCTTCTTTTTTTGTACTGGGGGAGGAGGTGGCTCTCGTATAACAACTCCTTTAGTTGGCCGGGACTCTATTGCACTAGTTTTTTTTTTGGCGGGATTCTTGAGCTATTTGCTTCTCTTTTGCCAATTAAGATGATGTGGGAGCCCTCGTAGATTGTGAGGGAGGGGCATCTTGGGTAGATGACCCTCTCCTTCTAGATTGTGTGCGGGGGAGGTCTTCCATTAACCTCTCAAAATGATCATCATCATCATCACCATGTCCTCCACCTGCAATAGCCCCCAACATGATACATTAGCACAAATGCAATTGATAAAATATGTAAGATGAAAGAAAGAAATTACTCTCCCACCTATAGTATGCTCAACATGCTCTAGTTCTATGTCCCCAAGAAGATCCACCTCAGCCTCTGGATCCATCTCATAGCGAGGGGAGTATGACTGTCTCACATTCCCACGATTTCCCTCCTCCTTTGTTGTTGCTTCTGCTACTGCCCTTGCCAGGAAAGTGTTAGGCGAGGTGGATCTTCAGGATCATCTGCCTCCTCATCTAACTCATACTCCCCCGTTCTGTTGTTGCTCGTGTAACCCATGCAACCATTGGGTCTTCTTCATCTCGTAGGAACCCAATGTCAACAGGATCCCATTCTACGTCCCCACGTTGCTTTGGATCTTTTGTTAGATGTTTGACCCTCAACCAATATTGTAGTGGACGTACACCAATTGGTCCAAGCGTCTATATGACAATCGATTCCGCACTTTGGTGTGTATCAATGCAAATGTACTCCAGTTCCTCTCACATCCACTAGATGAGGAAGTCTGTGATAAGATCTTCACTGTAACTTTTCTCAATGTTGGCGCAGTATGCAAAGTTGAACCACCAATCAGCTGCAACCAAATTCAATTAAGTCAATTAGTCCCAACCATCAAGTTGCAATGACAAAAAATGAAAGGGAAGCATATTACCGCCCTCTACACGCTCTCGACCAGCAATGGCAGATGGCTCAGTAAAACCCCCAATAGCCTCCCGAAAGCTCTTTATCTGCATTTATTAAATTGATCATCATACATATGAATTCAAGTATTTGTTTGAATGGAAGTTGATAATCCTATACTTGCCTCATCAATGGCATCTGCCGCTTGCACAGGACTTCTTGACAATCTTTCCACAACCCTTGTAAAAGCAGCCATCAATTCATCCTCATATGCCAGCTCGTGTGCTTAATGGTATGCAGGGTGGAGATAATATGCTGCAATTGACGTATAAAATATCAATGGTTGTAAATACATTAATACTTAGTGCATTACAAATATATGACCATTTCCTTACCCGCCATATGTAGATTTCTACTCATCTGCCGGTCCCATCTATCCTCAACAACATCCAGGACCAAGTTTGCATACCGAGGTGAGACATCACGGATCTTCTTCTTTGCGGCTTCAAGTTTTGCGTACACCAATCCAATAGAAGGTTTCCTATCCCCATCAACCACCCTCAATACCTCATATAGAGGTTCAATGATCTGAACCAGCTTGAACACCCGATCCCAAAAATTTGAGCTGTTGACGATGCCTTCCACCTCTTTTCCATCCGCTGTTCCAGCAAAATTGCTTTGCAACCATTTATCACCCCTGAACATGCGTTTCAATCCATCCTTGTGCTTCAATAGGCTTTGTAATGCCACAAAATTTGTTGCAAAGCGGGTGACAGTCGGCCTCAACAACTCTCTCCAGTGGACTCTCTCATCCATGCCAACACAACATGATGATTGTAGATGAAGCGTGTAATCTTCTGCCCTGCATCCACCACCATTTTCACGGGTTACAGTGTCCCAATCTCTTTCAGCATTAAATCAACACAGTGGGCAGCACATGGGGTCCAGTAAAGATGAGGATAAATCTTCATCAACTCCTCCCCTGCTTTTTTGTAGGTAGATCCATTATCCGTCACCACCTGTACAATGTATTGCTCACCAATCTCCTTAACAACCTCCCGCATCAAACTCAAAATGTATTTATAGTTGTGTACTTTTATCATACGTCAACAGATTTGTGATAGAAGACTTATCTATCACAATACAGAGGAAGTTGATCAGGGCTCTTGGTGATGCCCGACCAACCATCACACATCAATGTGACACCATACTTCTCCCATTCCTTCTTAAAATTGTCAATATAAGACTTGATCTCATTAACTTCATCCTGAAGATATTTCCCAGCCAAGTCCCTAGCTGTAGGAGGCTGCACATGTGGCCCTCTACGTTGAACCTCCTGTATTGCAGTTTTGTAATAAGGACTGTTTGCTGCATTGAATGGTAACCCTGTATGGTGCCACTACTTTGCAATTGCTCGACCGACCTTGTATTTCGACCCCTGCTGGTTGTATACATCCTCAATCCTAGTCTGCTTGCCATGCTCCCTAGGATACACATAATGGTCCACGTCCTCTATTTGCACACCTGTGGGTCTTGCTATGCCTTCCTTGTTCTGGTAGTTGTGTTTGTGTGGGAGGGGGCCGAGTGAAATAATCACCCACATTTGAAAATCGACGGGATTGAGTTCCGTCGGCGCCCCCTACCGCTGAGCCACTGCCACTACCACTGCCATTGCCAACCTCATGCTGAGCTCCCTGAAAACTTACTATGTGGGCTAACCTTTGTTCACCTTCCCATGCCTTGGCCCTGCTCTGTGCTCTGGCTCGCCTTTTCTGCACATCAGGATCAGGCACATATTCTGCATACATTTCTAGTTCATTCTCAATGTCTTCATCTCGTTCCCTTCCTGATATGATCCTCTCTTATATCTCCTTATCCGCCTCTTTCTTCTGTCTCTGCTCGAACATGTTTAAGGTGTTCAATCATAAGCTTCTTAACTTCACGTGGCACCATTTTACAACCCTGCACGTCATGGTAGCCTGCTAGTCGACCACCTGCAAGGTACTTCTTCAAACGGGAGACGCCACCTCCTTGTTCCATAAAGCTACAATAATTGCACTTAAAGTTGTGTCTAGCCCAACATGACGCCATGCTGCCACCCAATATCATCAGAGCCCTTCTTCAGTGCCATCTAGAGGGAAAAATAAAAATTAAATATATTAACAGTAAATTAATTAAAATTTCAGAATTTTAACACTAAAATAAAGTGTTGTTATATGATAAATTTCTTCATAGACATGAATCACATGATCATACAATACATTCACACCTCTATAGGCATTTTCTGTAAATTCATGTTTTATTTATTTATTTTAATTTTAAAATAATTATTAATTATGTGAGAACATAAATTAATTATAGCTCAACTTCTTATGGAATCAAGTTCTAACCATGATATAGAACTTATACAACACCTTCCTATCAATTTTTGGTTGTTCAATTTTTTTTAAAGATTTTTAATTTTTTATTCAGAAATTCATAAATTAGGAAAATTCTTTAAATCTACATGAAAAGCTTGTAGATCTTGATGAGAAATGGTTGCAAGTGTACATCAATCACTTGCAACATCATTCCCAACAAGATCTAAGCCATACACCAAGAAAAAAATAGAAAAATGAAGGAATATGGTGGTTACCTTCAAACCCCTGTAGAAACTCCAAAAAAACTTGAAGCACAAGGCTTGAATGTCTCCAAATCCACCTCCAATGGATGCAAACTCACGTAGGAAGCCTTCACTTGTGGACTGGCATGCAGATCTAGGGTTTTTTCTTGGAAAAAATTGAAAACGGGGAGGAGAAAGGGGAGTCCGGCCTGCTACGTTGCGAATCGGGACTGTACAGTCCCTTTCGCAGCGCATCGGTCGACACCCTTAAGGGTGTCGGCCGAATCAAACCCGATGCGCCAGTATCAGATCGGATCGTGGCTCATCGAGTTCGACTCGCCTAACTAACAGGATCCGGCGCATCGACCCGAATCGCGCATCGGGTTCTTGTGATCCGATACGATTCGTCCGAATCGGGCCGATTCGCTTCGATGCGCCAAACCCTGCTCGGTACCATATAATAACGCAGGTCTCACTGCTGTTCTATAAAACTTTCCTTTAAATTTCACTCGTATACGACGATTGTAGAGGACTCTTATGTACTTCTCCATTTTTGCCAACCTGCCTTAATCCTGTTTGCCACATCGTCATAAATTCCCCCATTCTTTTAGATGATAGACCCTAAGTATCGAAAGGTACTACTCTTAGGAATGACTAGCATTGATCATCTTGGTGATCCAACAGTCTCGTTGTGATGAAATCCAAGTCAATGGTTTGATCGTGACTGAAGCAAATTTAGAAGAACTAGATCGTGGCCAAATGAAGTGTTGAAGACCCGATTATATAATCGAGACCTCTTGTGTAGGTCTTGAAAGACCAACTGTAATTTAAATTACATATGTACAAATATTAAAGCTCTCATTTTCTTTGCAAGAGTGTGTACCCACAAGGGCGATCATTAAGGTCAATGTTGTCACAACAAATCGAGACGAAGACTTTCATTTTGACAGAGAACTAAAGGTGTTCGAGTTCGACTCGATGTAATTAACATTGACTTCGGCAAGGTTTGCCATATCGGATCTCGCTTCGTCTCGGGATGGTCAAAGAGAAGAGATCTCGAAGAGATCTCGAGAGATCTCGGGAGATCAAGATAACATAAAAGCGTGGATCGTAAAGGTTCACATAGATAATTCCTTAAGGAACATAGATAATTGCTACATTCCAAGCCTCAACCATGGATGACATAGGTTCACATATATCATACAACAAGAGCGTGGGAATTGGGATTCAGATGTGCATTCTCAATTTTCTCTCCTTAGGATTCTAGTTTCTTTCACATTAAAAGTGAAAAATCTAAAAATCTCATGAGTTTAGTGATGATAGCTTAGGTTTGACCAAATCCTGAGAGGTCTCGAGCAGCTTAGTGCTGTCAGTAGGAGAGTGGCTCCCTTGGAGAAGTCATATGCACGTTTGACTTTTTTTACCGAACTTCAGATTTTTAGTATTCTATTAGATTTATTTGAATTATGAAATTTTTAGATATGTCAAATTATGAAAGATTAGAAAGTCGCTATTTTGATGGAACCCTGAAATCACGATTTCTTCTTGGATGAGAGAGTTGACTTTTTATTTGTATGAGAGATGATTTTTTGATATTTTTATTGGATTCAAATGGGGGGTACTTCCTTATTTACCTGAATATCATTTAAGTAAATGTTATTTACTTAAATGATATTCAGGTAAATAAGGGGAACATTACTTAAATGATATTCAGGTAAAGAAGGGGATACTGACAACCCTGCCTGAAGAGGATCCTGAGTCCTGACACGCTGCCTGAAGAGGCATCTCGGTCTTCTCGTTTCTCGGGAAGGGGCCGAGACCGATATTCTCGCGAGATCTCGCGAGAATCTCTCGAGATTGCATACCATGGACTTCGGTCGGTGGGAAAGGTCGAGTACACAAAACCCTAATCGCTTGATAAAATAAATGCGCGGAATAAATATTGCCCATTAAATGGGCATGTAATACCCGCATTAAGCGACCCCCAAATTGCCTGTTGTATAGACTGGCACGCCCGCTAAAACAACAGAAAGAAAGAGAAAATAGAGTATTTTTTCCGCGTTTGACAGGTTCTATTTACCTCCTAGACTCGAATCACCACTTGGCAATTCAGATCTAAATCAGCTGAACCAATCTAGGTTAGCCGATTCTGTATCCCATCATTCCATGCTAAATAGCTCATGGAGTTATATAAAGGATCAACCACCACACGTAGTTACTCTTTAGGGCCCACATCATGACCTGATCCAACCTTGACACTCACAACCCCTATAGAAAAGGGGTCACCTTGAGAAGAGGATGGCCCCACCTTGCACCCCAATAACAAAAAGAGAGAAGAGCTATGATTTTCCCCCATCACGCGACACTTTAGCCCAAAAGCCACTCTCTCACGAACAAAAGAAAGAAGTCTATCAATCGACCTTGCTTCCATCTTAAATATTATATTGTTTCACTTGGTCTAGAGTGCCCAAAGATTGGCATGAAGGACAAGCCACCATGCCATGTTGTCCTTCTGATTCCACCTCTTGCAAGAGAAATGTTTAGTGGAGCGTGTTGAACCCCTCTCATATATATTTATCCCTTTATTTTGGTAATAACTAAAACTCATGATGTCATAAATATATCTAATAATATTTTTTCTCATGATTATCATTAATATATTTATTGTTATTTACCAAGTGCTGCCACAATGTCGGGGACGCAATGTACACCCACCTGTAGAAGCCCAACATCTTGAATGCTCCACTGCTAGACACCAGTGGAGGAATGTATTCCCCCAAGAATGCCCCTTTTTGCCACTGGTGACAAGGAGATGTGGCCCTTTAGAAGATACCAACTTGACTGCACTAAATGCCCCTCCTTTGACAGTGAGCCCTCACCCTTTGTGATAAGGCCGGGGGAGCGATCTCCACCTGCCAAGTGGAAGTCGCATAGGTCAATATTGGTGCAGCCGGAACAGGGGGAGCAGTCTTCAAGGCCCTAATCGGGAAGGCAATTACTGACGAGCTGATGAGCCATTGCCAAACATCCTCCTAAGAGTTAGGTGGGGAAAAAGATGCCTCGCAGGTCTCTCTGCCCTGATAATTGATCCCGCACTATCCATGGATGGCAGAGTCAGATCAGGGTGCTGGATCAGACCCAGCCGACCCCGATCCGAGTCAGGTCGGATCGTAGGATCCGCCCGATTCCATGGGAATCTGGCCGATCCTGGATCGGCCAAGTTAAAAAATGAAGAAAAATGTGAAGAATGAAGGAAAGATTAGAGAATTTTTTTAAAAAACATATAATAATAGAATATTTTGGGTATATCCATAGTGTAGTTGCACATATGTTCATATTACAATACAGAGCAAGATAATTATGATATCTTATTTACTTGAACATCATTTAAGTAAATGTTATATTTGTAGTTTCATTTACTTAAGATATTACATGTTAATAAGGAAGTACCCCCCATTTGGATCTTATAAAAATATCAGAGAAATCATATCTCTTACAAATAAAAAGCCAATTCTCCCATCCAAGAAGAAAATCGAGATTTCGGTGGTTCCATCAAAATAACGACTTTCTAATCTTTCATAATTTGACTGACATATATAAAAATTTCATAATTCAAATAAACCCAATAGAATACTAAAAATCTAAAGTCCGGTAAAAAAAGTCAAACGTGCATATGACTTCTCCAAGGGAGCCACTCTCCTACTGACACTCGGACAATACTCAGTCTGCTTAAGACCTCTCAGAATTTGGTCAAACTTAAATTATCATCACTCAAAATCATGAGAATTGTCACTTTCTAGTTTCTCTTCAATTAGAAAGTGAAAAATCTCATGAGTATAGGTGATGATAGCTTAAGTTTGACCAAATCTTGAGATGTCTCAAGTAGACTAAGTGCTGTAAGTAGGAGAGTGGCTCCCTTGGAGAAGTCATATGTGCGTTTGACTTTTTTTACCGGACTTTAGATTTTTAGTATCTATTGGGTTTATTTGAATTATGAAATTTTTAGATATGCCAAATTATGAAAGATTAGAAAGTCGCTATTTTGATGGAACCACCGAAATCGCGATTTTCTTCTTGGATGGGAGAGTTGACTTTTTATTTGTAAGAGATATGATTTTTCTGATATTTTTATTGGATTCAAATGAGGGGTATTTCCTTATTTACATGTATATCTTAAGTAAATGAAACTACAAATATAACATTTACTTAAATGATGTTCAGGTAAGTTGAGGGGATCATACGTCGCTAAGGTAAGCTGAGGGAATCAGGCTACATCAGATGGAATCGTGGTGGAATCGGATGGAGTCAGACTGGATCGGCACGATCTAGTCCGATTTCGTCTGATTCTGCTCGATCCACCCCGATCCCACCTTACATCGTGGGTGGGTCGTCGTCCTCCACCCCCCCCCAAATCGGGTCTCCATACATAGGCCGATTCCGACCTGGATCGGCCGACTTTGCCATCCATGCTATCAGTAGTGATGGGCTGAAGGAAGCAGTCTAACGGCCCGAGCCCAAATTGGGGAAGGCCGTGGACAGACCAGCTCCCCCATCTAGCTTCAGACTCAGAGCCTGCCCCCCCTGATGAAGCAGCCAGGCAGTTCGAATTTAAATAGCCAGCGCACGGCCCAGGGGGCCAACATCCCCTACCTCCGAAGGCCCCGCTTGGAACCCTAAATCTTGCATGGCTTCCCAGTTAACTACCTTGACCAAACACGAATGAGCACTTGTATACCCTTCACTTGCACTGACAGCACCATAGGAATGGCTGCTAAAGAGGCCACTTGCATTGCCACCTCAACAGCTCAACTGCCATCCTGGAGCCCATTGATGGAAACACAAAAACCCTCCACGACCTTCCTGAAACTGCGAACCAAGAAGCCTACAACCTCTTCATCACATAGGAACAAGGGGACGCCCCCCAGGACTACTGTGAGCTGCTTTGCCCTAGGATTGGGGAAAGCCCCCCTCCATTTCTTCCAGCACTGCAGCCTAATAATGGACCCATCCACCGCCATGATACCCCTGATGGCCACGTTCGCCACCTCCTCCATAGCCCTGCCTACAACTAGGAACGAGTCATCTGTGACTTGATGCACCTCACACTCAGCAACTGACACATCGATGAGCCTCTGCTGAAGGTCCACCACCTCCACCACACCACGACCGTAGCAACTAGGCAGGAGGCCATCTAGTCCAAGCTTCCCTGTAGGTGGTCCGCTAGGAAATCCCCTGCATTGCACCCTCTTCTGCTTCTATGGCGGACGGTGGCGGGGCATGTGGAGAGGGGACACCTCGCGCCACTTGGGCGAAGGACCGGCCAAACAAGGGCATTGACGACCTAATGGCGGTGGCGAAAGTGCAAAACCTCCAAATATGTCCCCGCCGGCTGCACCTAAAGCATGTGAGTGTTGCTGTTGGGTGCCACTCCCCAAGCCTCTGCATACCCCCAACAGCAGGAGCAGGCCGCCCCCAGAAGACCATCTTTTGCAAAAACCCTAGAGCCTCTCTCTCTAGAAAAGGCTAGAGAGAGCAAAGTATCCCCTAGTGAGGTTATCCACTTTGCGTCAAAGCTCAGATGGTTTTGTCCTTAAATGTCACTCTACAAGCGATGGATTTGGGCATTGATATATAGCGCATTAACTTTTTCCTATCTTTGGATATGGTATAAATCTAATTCATCATTCTCCAAGCTCAATCCTTAATGAAACCTTTCTTTACTCTCTTTTAATATATCGATGGTACCACCCACCTTAAAAAAAAAAACATAATGGAACCTCCACTTTGGCGACTCCCCAATGGCTTGCATAAACCCCTCAGGGATATATAGCCTTTTCCCATGGTTAGCTCTCTCTTGCATTGTTGGCAACCGAAGGCCCATCAACTTTTGTTTGGCTTTCCTCAGATGAGTCCACATTGTATTGTGTGGGACCTGCTCTTATAGGCTTAAACTACAATGTCGTGACCAAATCCACCCTTGTAAGATATTGACTACTTTGGACCAAGCTCATGTGGCTTTGTCCCCAAATGTGCCTCACAAGTTGCAGATCTGGGCATTCCAAATGCAGCAAAATAGCTTTTTCCATTTATGAATATTGGACTAATCCAACTGATCCCTTCACCTGCCCATCCACAATGGAACTCCATTGTCTAGAAGCTGGACGCTAGCTTTCAAACACCCCTCAAGGCCACATAGACTTTTCCTATGTGTAGCTCCTCGGATACTGGACTGCTATAAACCAAATTGACCTTTAGTTGCTTTAAGCATAAGTAGTAGGAAGAGAAGTGGTAAGAGTCCTGTTCTTGATTCGTAGTTCCTAAATTTATGCCCCAACTGAGAGGTGGCGTTACAGCTAATTTGCTATGCCTAATGGAGTAAAAACTGGTTGTGCCAAGGAGGTGGAAGTTCTCAACTGTGTGAGGATCTTATGTAGTAGATGGGCAGTATATTTGTAGATGAAAGCCATACAAGTCCTGGCATAGGGGACTTACTAGATATCCTTTCAGCAGAAGAAACACTAGCGGAGAAGGTGATAAAAGGGAAGAGGCTAAGGGCAACCTCAGCACTAAGGTTGTTCTGTTCTTATTTTGTGGCCCTTCATCCCTTATTTGCAGCGCTAAGGTTTGGGTGTTCTTCCATGCCCAAGCCAGCAGAAGAACTAAGGCTGATGTTCACTGCCTTCCTACTCCATTTTACTTAGGATCTTGTGACATATCAGCTCCAAGAAAGAATAGGATTAGAACTAAGATTGTGACTGCTGAAGACCCCATTCTCTAGGCTTTAGACCTAATAAAACTTCAAAGTCCTATTCCATTGAAAATTTTGTTATGCTAGCATAAAAAATTGTCTGCTCCCTGTCCACTGAGTGAAAGTAACTCGTTATTAACATGCTACCTTGCTAAAATTCACAATTTCAAGAATCAGTTCTTACTTATGTATAACATCCTGCTTCTGACCAAACATCTCCACAGTCGCCTAGATCTCTCTAGTTGTTCTTTTTGTCTTCAGTCTTCTCAAGAATTATTGAACCTGTTTCATGTCTGGGTCTTCAAGTGTTGAGCGCTTAAAATTTCCATTATATTGCTGAACTTTTCACTCTGGTGATGTATATTTGCATTGGTGTAAAGTTATGAAATTTTACTTGTAAGCATCATAAGATGGTCTGAGAAGCTGGCCAATTTGGATGAGAACTGGGTGAGGCAGACGAGCACTGGTCCAGTTTTGGACTTAATAGCAGGGAACCTGAAACATCTTGGACCCATCCAGTTTCTGACCATCTTTAAAACTTGATTGTAAGAGTATATAAGCAATTCGAAGGGACAGTCTTTTACCTGCATTCACCATTGTGGGACTACTAGTTGATTAAACCTTTTTTTGAGATGGTCAACATTTTCTTGGAAGGAACTCCACTCTCATGTGAGTAGACTAGCAAGTGTGTGACTCTCCATATCTGTAACAGATCAGAAAAGACTGATTTTTATCCTATGAAATATTCCCTCTCCTTTCATGATTTTTCAACTCAACTTGGCACACTACTTGAAGTAGCTAGCCTTCAGATCAGGGGAGCTGGATTTTTCTGAAGTTGTGGATTGAAATATCCTTGAAAGAAGAATCAAATAGGGAAACAATTGGGGAACTGGTCCTCTCTACTGAACATAGTTAGCGTAATTGTCTGATCCAGATTTGGATCGGCCAATTCCTGGTTGGATCGCTCAATTCCATGGTAGCCCCTTGGATCATCAATTTCCAGCCGGATCGTTTGGAATTGGTCCAACTCGGACTGGATGGGACCATATTTGCTGATCTCGGGCCAATTGGCTGATTCTGCAAAACAAACTTTTTTTTTTTTGGTATATATTAATTAGCACATACATTAAACCATCATTTCACGTATATAAAGTAATACATGTGTACATAGACACAAATTAATGTGTAATACAAATTGTGTACATTAATTTACATATATACATATAAGTACACAAACACATAGACACACACACACACACACACATATATATATGACATGTGATATGTGTAATATATATCATGTTTAACTATGATTATATATATACACACGTTTCACATATCTGTATTATGCATTAACTATATATGTACATATTATTATATTTATATTAATTTGTGATCATATGTACATTAACACATATATACATATACATATATGTGTGTGTGTGTAATGTGTTCAATAATATGATATATATAATACAAGGATCATCATCATCAGAGCCTTATCCCATTATTTTGGGTCGGCTATATGAATCCTGTTCTGCCAAAGATATCTATCAAGTCCTATATTCATGTGTAAACTGAAGAATAGTATTAGCGCAAATATTTAGATCAGAATTCTTGTAAAGATTGACATTATTTTACTGCTGGCTGTCGACCTAATGCAAACCCTCCTCCTTTCTCATTCGGGCTTCGGATCGGCTTTGGCGGAGTTATATATACTACAAGGATATACATATTAATTATATCTGTACATTAATATACATATATATATATATACATATATATATATATATATATATATATGATTACATATATCATAGCATGTATATATATAGTATATTATGTATAATATACGATAGTATGCATTAACACACACACATGTATAGATATATATTATACATATGTATAATGTATACATTTATAAGGGTATTCATATTAATTATGTCTGCCAATTAATAGATTAGATATGTGTGTGTAGATTTATATGATTATATAGATTATAAATATGTGTAAATATTGTATATATATATATATTCCTGATTTCTCTATTTGTTCTGTATTTGTTTTTCCAAAAAAGAAATTTTTTAATCTGGCTGATCAAGGATCAGCCAGACTTCTAGTGGATCGATCGAGGTCAGCCCAAGGTGATCCCTGGGCGATCTGATCTCGTATTCCATGCTATTGAAGGGCCTGAGATCCTAGTTGGAGTGGCACTCGGTCCTGCAAAAAGTAACTAAAACACAAAGGTTCTTGTTCCCAGCACTGGTGAATTGAAAACCTGACATGATGGCTTTGCCAGCTGATTTACTGTTATTGAATCTACTGTGGTTTTTGTTTGCTTCCTACCTAAACTCAAGACTCCTGGAGTCTCCACATTGATGCTTTTTCAGAAGAGAACCACCTGATCCAGAGAGCGGCCAAACTATCCTTTCAATTGGACGTAAATTATTTACCTTAAATGTACTGTTTGTATCTTTGAAATAAAGATTTAATCTAGGAAGTGGTTTTTCTAAAGATCATTGTTCAACATCATCCCATAAATAAAGTTATCATATTCTCAAACCTTTTCAATTCAATGGAATTCTGAATTGGATAGGTCAAGGATTGCCTGGGCTGATCCCAATCAGATTCATGGATGGCAAAATCGGACGATTCGGATCGGAATCAGCCAATTCGAGTCGGAATCAGTCTATGTCGATCCGATTTTTTTTTTGGGGGGGGGGGGGGAATGTTGACCCACCCACGATGCAAGGTGGAATCAGACTAGATGGACCCGAATCGGACTGGATCGGCCCGATCCAGTCCGATCCTGCATGATCCACCTCGATTTCACCTGCTGCAACTCGATTCCCTTCACTTATTTTATTTACTTGAACATCATTTAAGTAAATGTTACTTAAGATATTACATGTAAATAAGGAAGTACCCTCCATTTGAATCTAATAAAAATATCTAAAAATTGTATCTCTTACCAATAAAAAATCAACTCCCCCATCTAAGAAGAAAATCATGATTTTGGTGTTTTCATCAAAATAACGTTTTTCTAATCCCTCATAATTTGGTCTATCTAAAAATTTCATAATTGAAATAAACCCTATGGAACACTAAAAATCTAAAGTCCGGTGAAAAAAGTCAAATGTACTATGACTTCTCCAAGGGAGCCACTCTCCTACTCACAACAACTAAGTCCTAGTTAGTAGGAGAGTGACTCCTTTGGAGAAGTCACATGCATGTTTGACTTTTTCGCCAGACTTTTGGATTTGGTGTTCCATGGGGTTATTTGAATTATGAAATTTTAGATAGATCAAATTATGAGGAATTAGAAAGACGTTATTTTGATGGAATCACCAAATCGCAATTTTTTTCTTGAACGGAAAAGTTGACTTTTTATTAGTAAGAGATATGATTTTTTTATATTTTTATTGGATTCAAATGGGGGGGGTACTTTTTTTTTACATGTAATTTCTAAAGTAACATTTACTTAATGATATTCAGGTAAATAACTATGCCTCGACGTGATGTTCAAGTAAATTGCAATTTCTCATTAATCTAATTTATTTACATTCAAATGCATGTACATGATAATAATTGAATTTCACCGTTTTTGTATTCAATGAATGTTGTATATGTTTTCATAATTTTCTACAAGCGTGCAAGGGTGTGTGTGTGGTCCGGTGGTTCTCTCTCTAGACTTTCTACAGAGAGAAGCTCCGTGTTTTCGTCGGGGGGTTCGCTCCCTGGTTCTTGTGCGGTCTCGTCGCCAACTCAGGCGGGTGCGTCGCCGGCTCTCAGACAGGTTGGTGGCTGGTCTTCCAGCAGTTCCGTTGCCTCCTTTGGGCGACGTTTATCTGGGAGGGGGGTTCGCCGCCGCGGCCCCCCTCTCCCGGTGCTCGTCCTCCTCCTGATCTGTCACCTTCCTTTCTGCTTGATCCATATGATTCTGCCTTCCCCTTCCTCTTGTTTCCATTTTGCCTCTGTTTCTAGATCTGTGATTACTTCCCGCCACCATATTAGCCCTTCCCTCTCATCTCGCTGCTTCCGCATCTGCTTCCCAGAGCTTCCTTCCCGCTGCCATTCCTTCCCTGTCCCGCATCTCCTTCAGCCCCCTGTCACCTCCGTCCCCCAGTCTGCCTTTCGTTCCCCCTCCCCCCGGCTGCTCCACCCTGTCTCTGCTGCATTCGCTCTTCCCCTAATCCTCCTCATTAGCCCACTCGCCTGCTTCCTCCCCCCTCTTCGACTCTTATTGCCCTCATTCCCAGTTCTCCCTTCTTCTTGTTTGTTGCGGTGTACTAGCCCTGTTCCTAGTATTCCTCTTCCCCCTTTATGCTCTATACTTTTCTGTGGTTGTTCCTTTTTGCTGCAGGATCAGTGTTTTGCAAAAGCCTGTGTCGAGATATTTAACAGCTCAGGTTCTGGCGATGTTCCTCCTTTGTGCTGTCCCCCTCCTTCCCCTATGGTGGGATCTCGGAGACATTGATAAAGCTCGTGTATTGGGGTCCATCCGCACTATCTCTACAGATGTGCATCATCCGAGCTTCTTATTATGCTGCAGAGATGTCTTGCAGCCTGCTGCCGTCGGAGTGAAGAATCGCCATGGCTGGTTGTCTCAACCCTCAAGCTTCTCATCGTCCTTTTGATCCTGATATCAGTCTTTACTCTGGAGTACTAATGTCTGTTGTTTTCTTGTTCTTACTGTTGACGTCTTTGTATCTTCTGCTGGTTCTATTGCGTGGAATGGGTGTATTGGCTGCCATACTCTGGCATGCTGGTTTCAGGAAGTGGGTAGATCTTGTCCTTTCACGCAATCTTCTCTTTGTTATCTTGTACTCTTCCTATTTCTACTTTTAAAAATATTTCCCTATGTTCTTGGTAAAAAAAAAATTTCTGCATTTTTTTTCTTCTGATTTTCCAGAAATTTCTGTGATTCTTTCTTCATTTCTTACAATTTTTCTTCATTTTTAACCTGGCCGATCCTGGATCGGCCAGATTCCCATGAATTGGGTGGATCTTGTGATCCGACCCGACTCGGATCGAGGTCGGCTGGTCCGATCCAGCACCCCGATCCGACTTTGCCATCCATGAATCAGATAAGGATTGGATCAGCTGGATTGGCTTATCTGCAGGAAGTCTGCCAATCCAAAACAATCTTTTTTGAAAAATTCAGGAAAATCATGAAACATCAGAAAAAAATAAAAAATCATATGCAATCATATATGTCGTAGCATATGATTAGAGATGTGAGGATGTTTGCACATTAAATCATATGTATGCACATAATTACATTTAGAGAATATAAATCATATGTATATACATACAAAATATATTTAAATTAATCTATACAATATGTATACATGTTAATCTACTTATATATGTAAATTAATATATGCAATCCTATCATATTAATTTATGTATATGTATACATGTGTATTAATTTATATATTTTAATTGATGGTTTAATGTATGTATGTTGACATATGCATGTGTATATGTAAAGGAACTAATTTGAAGAGTGCTCATAAAAAACAATTGTTATGCGGGATCGGCAGGATTGGCCTGGGAACAGCTGACTTGGGTTGATCCAGGCTGATTCAGACTGATTCTGGCTGATCTGGCTGGAATTGGATGATCCACCGGCAACGCCCGTGGAATTGGATTGCCTACGGCAATCTGGCTAGGAATTGACTGATTTCAATCTGGATTGGCTGATTTTGCGGATTATATTCTGTTCATGTGTGGCTTGTCACCCTCATGGTTTGCTTTATTATATTCACCATCAGATAAAATTATTCTTTATGGTGTGCAATGTTTTTCTGAGTCAAGTTATGCGTCATCAAATGATGATCCATGTTCAGAAGTTCCATAGTTTTCTTACAAGATGTTGTCTAGCATCTTTTTGCATATAAGCAAATTGTGGCAATCTCACAAGCTGCAACTCAACCGCAGGTTGAGGAACTTGCACAAAAGTCTGAGCATCTAGAATTTGAACTGGAGAGGACTACACGGCAATTGAAGGAGGTCACATCTATAGCTGGAGAGGAGACTGCTAAATGCAAAGCCGCAAAGGAAGTAATTAGATCTTTAACTGCACAGGTAAGTTTGCCTTAAAAAATTATTGTCTTCTGTTTGTTGAATGATGTCCTGGATACATAGCTTTGGATTTAATAAAAGAATCCTATGGAAAAGGCCATTAGATGTTGTTCTAGATGGACATCATGCTCCACTAACACTGCTTTTGTAGTTTTCTGTATAGAAGACATGCCATGCATTCTGTATTTATGTCGGTTAATTGGGACTTTGTCATGAAATTGCCAACTTGGTCAAAAGAACAGACTCAAAGAGTCCCTTAGATGCATCCACTAGATTCTTATAGTTGATAATTTTTGAAATGGTTATGTTACTGATTTATGTGTCATGTCTGCTGTTGCTAGATTTCACTTATCTATTCAGTTTCATTATGTTTTTGATAGAGTATTGCACCAACAACATTCAGGATAATTGGATCCCGTATCAAGGACAAAGAAACCAGAGATTAGTATAAGATGAAATGAAAATGATCATTTCATAATTGGATCCAAGACTGCTCCTCATGTTGGTTTCTTATTAATATATGTGATTTTAAGTATAGTCAAATTCCAACTTGACATATTCACCAAATGAGAGAGTATCTTGGGTATAGTTTCAGACATTTTGTTGACTCCTTAAATTATAAATCCTTCTTAAGGTGAAACATTGATACTTTCTTTTTTATTTTATCATTGTAGGTTATGTTTTATTGTTCAGTTTGTCAAGTCTATGTTTCTAGGCGTCTTATTTTTTGGCTCTGATGCATAATTATTTCATATTTATCTTCTTTGTTGTTTTACAATTTACTGGCCATCATGGGTACTTTTCTGACAGAATCGATTGTCTCCATTTCACGTAATCTATCTGTAACATGGTACTCAGTGTGACTTCCAAAGACAATCCTTCTTGTGCTCGATTTCCCTTGTATGATCTGTCTGGCTTGAGTCAAGTGATATGGTGGTATGTGTTGGCCACTCTCCCCCTTCCCTCTTGTGTTTCTTTCCGATCTTCTCTTTGTTGTCATAATCTTCTTCCACACCTGTATTCTTCTGCCTGGAGCAGTTAGATGAAGATGAGGAGCTATAGCAGCTGCATGTGAGGAGAGTAGAGATCAAGTATGTGCAGATATGACAAAATGTATTGCAAGTTACCTGGATTATATTTGTTGGAAATCATACTTTCCATGCACAACTGTTTGCTATTGCTATTTGCTAGGAAAGTATCGCGTCATAGAAATTGGAAGGGGTATCAATTGGAAGTGAGTTATAGGGTGCTATGAAAAAAGGGAAATTTATCCTATCTTTTGTCTGTTTGTGAGGTATGACAATTAAGAAAAAAAGGAATTTATATCTTTTGTCTGCTTCCTTTTTCTTTGAAGATGTACCAACAACAAGAAGAATGGTGGTTTGAAGCTCGTCTCATTAGTACATAAATATGATGGATTGATGTTTCATGACTGAGTCAGTGTCCAACTGGATTTCTTTACTTGATGTCCTGGATATTTATAAAATCTACAATCTCAATTTCTTTACTCTTAATTAAGCCAAGATGACTTGAATCAGCCGAACTTGACCCAGCTATACTTGTTAAATATGTTATACTTCTCTTAGGTTTAGAAGGCTATTATGGGTTCTCAGGAAATTGGAGAGATTGTTTGTATTGATGAGAGTCTATGGGCAGACATCTTTTGTTTAAATGAGAACTGAATATGGACTTCAGACGTAAGAGGCTATTATGGGTTCTCAGGAAATTGGAGAGATTGTTTGTATTGCTGAGGCCTGAGAGTCTATGGGCAGACATCTTTTGTTTAAATGAGAACTGAGTATGGACTTAAGATGTTAAGCTCAGTTAGGTTACATGCCTGAAAAAGTCCCCGGTGGGGTTCGTCTAGCATAAAAAATAACAGTTCCTTTGACAATTTCCAGCCTGAGAAGTTGGACCAAACTTCTGATAACTTCATCTAAAAGCCAACATGCCCTTCAGCTAAAGACCAATTTGTTTGCACAACAATGGCTATTTCGTTGGTTGTGCAGTTGGAGTCTAGAATGAAAAGTTCTTGATGGTTTAGGGTCATAATTAGGTTCTTTTAACAGACGTTTGCATTTAACAGGGAGAAAGTCCAGGTTCTCTAGGTTTCTTTGTCATAGGACCTCTTTTTTGTTTCCTGAACCAAAGGATGGGAGCTATTATTTGTGTGGGTTGGGAATGGGAATGAGGGAGTTTTCTATGTAGTGGTCCTCGTCGCTCAGACCCATTAACCTAATAACGAGCCTGATTCGACTCCACCTCCCATGAACAGGTCGATGCCTTGTAAGGGATACTATTATTAAAGTCCGTGGAAACATAAAAGGAACACATTAAACATATATAAGATCACACCTTTTATACAATCTCTCACATATTTACATGAGGTTTACATAGCCAGTTCTCAACTAAAGTCAAGGAACAAAGTACAACAACTTGGGGCATATCGTAAAGTGCAACAGAAAATAAATTACACTGTTGGTGGAGCAGATCCGACTCCGCTACGGTGCAGCTCCGAACTAGACGAGGGACGAGAACTCTCCTGCTCTCCTTCACCTGAAAGGAGTAGGGGGTGAGCCTCACAAGTTACTGGCTCAGTAGGGAAACTCCCTCAAAAGCCGAAACAACACCAATCTTACGAGAAGCAGGAGTAAAGAATTAAATTAAATAGTTAACAAAGTTACTTAAGTATGGAGCTACAACTGTAATTAAATAAACAATTCTATATTGATAATGTGGATTAAACATTAATAAATAAACGGCAAATCACGCTCAAGGGTACGAGCTAGAGAAGGGTAACGCCACACTCGGGTCACGATACCTGGTTTACGACACCAGCTACTGACCCGGACAAACCACACAGAACTACCTCTCAGTCTTGTAGCCACAAACGAAAGGTCTATCTGCCACTCCACCTTTATAGTGCCAACAAGCTGTGGAGACCAACCAACACCACACCAACACCTGCAGCGACACACGCCGCAGACCCACGCCTGACACACCTCTAAGAGTTTGGGAATCCTTAGAGTGAGGCTGTGGAACACGGGACTAGCTAGAGACTAGTACGTCTACCGGTGTCCGTCCCCTAACCACTAGCGTGCTACAAGTGACCGAATTGAGAACCAACACACCACAAGTCGTTGCCCCACTGTCGTCTTTTCCTCAGCGGACGTACAACTCGACAAACGAGTGAGGATGTCCAGGAAGACGATACAAAGCTCGACGGTACACACAGTGTTGAGACAAACCCCGAGCACTAATGTGCCTAACTCACAGAGAACTTGGGGTATCCGACTCGAGAGATACCACGAAAGGCATCGTACTACCCAACTCGCCACATACGCACCAACCATGCAACCGCGACATCCTTTAATCTCGACACGTGCCAAAGCACCGCCACAATACTTTAAATACATGAAACCACATAACATGACACTCACGCAAACATAATATACTTATAGCCCTCGAAAGCCAAAGGCGACAGAGTACTCTATCGCGTTCAGAACACAACGTCTCGATACCGCGCGTTCTATACGTGAACGCGACAGGTCGGGCTGTCGCGTTCAGAATGCGACACCCAAAGCCGTCGTCTTCACAGACAGAGCCCCAGTCCGGAAGTACCTCTTCCAGAAACCCCATAAAACGCAGGTAAACATCCATGTAAAATACTTACAACTAGTCTAACAGCTATACTAACATGTCCTTTATCAATTAGAACTCATTCCATGCATCAAACACGATGACACCATCTACAATAGGAAATGAGCATAATCTCCCTACCTACGCGAAGAACGTGAAGAACAACCACGAATCGGCGTTTCCCACGCTCCAAGTAACGTCCTCGTGTCGAGAGCATGCTAAACCACGCGCTACACACCCGAATCACCCCAAATCCAGCACCAAAACGAACAGAGCTTCCTTTGCTCTGTTTGACCGACAAAGGTGAATGCGACGCACCGGCTATCGCATCAAGAACGCGATGGTTTAGGCCGTCGCTTTCTCGACGCCGGCGCTACGCGGCAGCCCTGCACGCGCCACGTGTCGGGCATGCGACCAAACACCCTGAATGCGGCAAAGAGAACGCGACACACACCTACGCCGCCTTCTCAGGCAGTGAATTAGAGGGTGCATTAGGCCCGGATTTTCGGCCCACTACACCCACACGACCTGCGAAAACACCAAACACCACCTACTGGCCATACATTGGCCCACAAACCAATCAAACCACAATCCAAACGGTCACTACATTACACCCTGGATCCTGTATAACATGTGTGGTTACATGCCAGTTGTGATGCGGACAATCAGTCAGACAGATCTGGTAAAGAAGGCTGATCTGTCTGAAAGTTGAGAATATCAATAATGCTTGGTAAAACTAACAGTTGCTAGGATTTCAATGAGGGTTGCAACCAATCACCATAGTAAACACAGGTAAAGATAAGATTGGCTGACTGGACTGAACGGAATGATGAAAATGAAAACCTTGAAAAAAGTAATGGATCAGCATTTGGTTCTGGAAGACGTGAAACCATCTACTGCAGCATTCTGATAGGTCTGATAAGCAACTAGTATTATGTCATATTGTGTAATGCGGACCGAGACTCGTGACAGACGCAGAGCTGGACTCGTGACGTCGGATGTTGGACATCAGACTCGTGTTTCCTACGATGGCATTATTTACACAGATGACGAACGGAGTTGTAGTAGCATCATTTTTTTTTAATTATGTAATTTTATCTTTATTTGGGTCTAAGTTAGTGGTCTTAAGAGGATAGGAGTAAGTCTTTAATTTTTTATGGTCTTATTGGGCTCATTTGGAGCTAATGTGGGGTTTTTTTTCTGTAATTTTTGGTATAAAATTTGTGCTATTTTCAGGACTCAAGGGTGGTTACTTTTGAGGCTTGCTAGGGTTGGGAGTAGTCCAAACCCTATATAAACTCATGTTAAGCTTCTGTTTTGAGGAATGAAAAAGGTGGAATGAAGCCAAAACAAAACCGTTTTGAACTTCCCGGAGTCATCTCCCTCCTTCTGTGGAGCAGCTGCTGCCAGCCTCCCTGCCGTGAAGGCTTTTGTGGGTGTGAAACCCTCGGCATGAAGCCCTTCTCCTCTCTCTCTGGTTGTGAAGCCCATCTCTCCCTCCTTCCTCACCCTCCCTCTCCTTGTCCCACATCATTGTGCTTCTGTACTGTCTTCAAAATCAAGAACTTAATGAATTTGATATCATGTTTAATGGGGTTAGGCAGGGTGGTGCATGCATTTCTATCACATTGTCATGGGGCACCTCAGCCATACTTGGCGAAGTCATCTTTGCTGGGTTTACTGCTGTATTGTCCTTGTGGAGTGGGAGCGGGGGGGGGGGGGGTGGCGATGATAAGAACTGGTGGGAACTGGTTGAAGGGGGAGCAGAATGAGGTTTTGTGGAAGATGAGAAGGTGCATATGCCGGAAGCTTAGCAGGAGAGGCTTGCATGGATGGAGGGAGGGTGGAAGGAGAGGAGGGGAGAGAGAGGGAAGGGGTGCTCAGAGCGATCGAGGGTGTTGCTACATCAGGGGGATGGATGATTCTGGGGTACAGATCTGTCATATAGGTGATGGAATGATAGATGATGCAGATATGACCCTATCTAATAAGTGCCTCCAATATTTTATGCATCCCAATATAATTCATGGAGGGCCTCTCCAAAAGGTAAGCGAAGAGTCATGATGAGGATGAAGATAGGGACAAATCCTGGAAGAAATGGAAAACTGACTGTTAATGTGGCATGCAGCTGCCTTGTCAGGCAACCACCATCTCCAATCGCATTTCCTACATATACACACAGTTTTCCTTGTCGAAGAGGATGGCAGCCTTTGTCATGGCATTGTTGTCTCCTTTCACAAGCCCAGCTCAGAACGAGCAGGATTGGCTTGGCACCCTGCCCGACCCAATTCTCTTACCCATCCCTTCCTTCCTCCCCGCGTTGGATGCTGTTCACATGAGTATCTTGTCCACACACTGATGAACCTTATTGACGTCAGCAGGCTCGATTTGGATGAGATGAACTTCTTCTTCTACAGGAAAAGGAATAGAGAGACAAAGAGAAAATGGTTTTCTGGAGTTTGTTGACAAGGTGCCCACACCAATCTTGCTGAAGTTCTGGCTGCACTGCTCCTCTGTGAACTGCCCAGTGAAAGACTGGGCCTTCCCTTCTGTGTTCTGCAGGGTCCAAATGCTTGACCTCAGTGTCATGGACCTGCCATCCTCCTCTTCATTAGCCACAAGTTGGTGGACCTGCAGCTTGACCTCGAGGGCCTTGCGCTGATCCTGCCAGGGAACGTGCCCTTGTTGGGCTCCAAGCATGCATCTCCACTATGTTCCCTTCTCTGACAATAAAATGACTAGTGGGAGGATGTAACATATCTTCCCATGTTCCTACTTGCTAAAATGGCAAGTGGGAGGATGTAACATGACAGAATTGGGAGGAAGGTATGCCTCTCTCTCTCTCTCTCTCTCCCCCCCCTATATATATAGTCAACTGTAGCATTAAAAGTGAGTGTTCAGTATGATAAGGTTGCATGATTAATACTTGCATTGAATTTTTTTTTGTCACCGTAGACAAGAATTGGACATGAAAAATGGGTATCATATCTGAGTATGGGCTGCTATTTCTCATTACTCCTAAATGATCTGCAAATCAATCGACACCATGAAACATAGGTTCGATATATGTATAAATTCCTAGTCACTGGTGACTCTGCATCCATGTTCTCATATAGGATCTTGTCTGTTCTCCAATAGACAACAGGATAAAAGTTCTATGGTATTGTCATTCATCTTAAACTGGATGCTAGGTTCATATGATCTAAACCATCGTCATATGCTTGTCCCAATATTAGTTAATTCAGCAATCGACATCATATAGCATCTGGCCACAGTAGTTGCAAGGTCACAACATTTTTGTGGAAGTCAGAAAGCTACTGTTAAATGGAAGGGTGTGCAAGAGAATGGCACTTTGGTGCATGGGAATGGGTCTTGTGGGGTTGATGGACCCCAAATAGATGTTGCACAGATGATCTCCCTGATCCATGCTCGGGTCCTGTCCACTGATCAACCTCCATGGGGTTGAAAAAGCAGAATGAGACCCTAACGGTAGGCCAAAAACTTATCCATGCTGGCCATCTGTTGACCTAGCCAGTTTTTGAAACCTTGGGCATTAATCTAATCTTTAGATTGTTCATACGATTGTCATTTAGATGATTGAACAGGCTTTAGTTTCATCGTCACGGAAGTGAAAGCCGAGTACTGAAGTGGGAGATGCTACATAGGAATGGGAGATGCCCGCAACATTGTCTGCCAACTTGTTGTTCACTTGTTTGTCCAGCCTCACAGCTTGACCCTCGAGAAAAGGGCAAGGGTTTGGTAGGACTTACATCACCCATCACCGTTTGCATCAGCACCTAATGCTTCTACCACTAGGCATGGTGGGTAAGGCAGAGGTGGTTTTTGTACCCAGTCTGATGTTGGAGATCAGCTAGATGGCTGTCCGATTGCACCTCACTACTTGGGGTTGGGGGTATCTCATCGCTACTCTTTGAACTCTCCCTGAGGGGCCTCCTTTTTCATTCCAAGGTGTGAAAGCCATCTTGCCTTTTGCTCAGGGATTTCCTGAACCTATCCCAACATTCATCCATATTATGATTGGATGACTGATCCATTGATGATGCATGAGGTGACTCCAATCTCAGTTGTGCAAATATACATGGTAAAGGGTTTGTAACTTGGGATATCCTCTTGCTTAGGTTTCCTGGGATGTCTGAACCAGACTATCAAGGATGTGCCTGTCGGCATTCATTTCTGGAAGGCGATGTCCCTGTCAGAATTAGAAACTAATTCTAAAAAATGCCACATTATATAGTTTCTCCTTTGTTGTTTCTTTATCTCTAAGGGTAACATGTTGCATTTCTAATGCTGGTGCTACCTTTCAAAGTCTGTTGCCATTGGTGTCATCTGATTCTTCACCTTGTATTTTGACATTGCCTTACCTTGGAAAATTTTCAGTTGAAGGACATGGCCGAAGGAGTACCGGACGGATGTAAAGCAGAAAATAAATCAAGATCTAATCCTTCCGAGGGCTCAAATATTGTTAACCACTCTTCCTCTGAAAACCATACAAGTGGCACAGCCGCTTTTCAATTGCCAGATTCCAACATTCAGGCTGGTAATGCATCTGGTAATGGGAACAAGACATTAGGAGATGAAGCAGAGTGGGTTGAACAGCAGAACCAGGAGTATATATCACTGTTTCTGCTCTTCCTGGTGGTGAGAAATATCTTAAACGAGTTCGCTTCAGGTGCTGTCCATCTCATCCTTCATCTTTACTTCTTCTTGTGGTTGCATCATTTTCAATATATTTCATTTTTGTGCTGCATAAAGTTAGAAATATTGCTGCCCTATTGTTATTCATTGCAAACCAGATTCTTGGCTATTTATGTATCATCATTTTTATAAATTCTTAGGCATGTATGATTAAGATGCTCTGTCATTATCCACTGATCTTCACCGCATACACAAGTTTCTTTTTGATTGCTGTAGGAAAGTGGGGGCAAATATATAATTTGTGGTCTTTCATTAAAGTCTTGTTTTTTGTTCTTTTTTCTGATCGCCTTTTCTAATGAGGGCAGAGATGTGATTTTTCCTTGGTAATTATATAAATAGGGAGTGGACTGGTCAGTTTGGGGCCAGTTTGTATCTCTCTTTTCTCTTGTCCGCACCGCCTCCTTATGTCACTTGCTTTTAAGGAACATAAATTCTAGTGGAATGCTATGGTGCCACACTTTTTTGCCACACCTATTTTACCATCTACAAAAGATAAATGCTACATTAGCTTTGCTTAGGGTTACCCCTATATAGGACCAAGGTTCACCGCATCGCCAATTCGGATGGATTCAGTTTTTCTTGATTCGATCCAATTCGAGCGAATCGAACTGATTTGATTCAATTTGCTTGGATGCGGATATATTATATATAACTATATATATTATATAATATATATATATGTATATATTTATTTCACCCATGTCAAACATCTTATTTACTTGAATATCATTTAAGTAAATGCTAGTATTTGTAGTTTTATTTACTTAAGATATTACATGTAAATAAGGAAGTACCTCCCATTTGAATCTAATAAAAATATAAAAAAATCATATTTTACTAATGAAAAGTCAACTCTCCCATCCAAAAAAAAAAATCTCAATTTTGATGGTTCCATCAAAATAGCATCTTTCTAATCCCTCGTAATTTGGTCTATCTAAAAATTTCATAATGCAAATAAATCTCAATGGAACACTAAAAATCGAAAGTCTAGTGAAAAAAGTTAAAAGTGCATGTGACTTCTCCAAGAAGGTCACTACTACTATCAGTAGGAGAGTGGAATAGGAGAGTGACTCTTTTGGAGAAGTCATATACGCATTTGACTTTTTTCACCAGACTTTTGATTTTTAGTGTTCCATGGGGTTATTTAAATTATGAAATTTTTAGATAGGCTAAATTATGAGGGATTAAAAAAATGATATTTTGATGGAATCATCAAAATCACGATTTTCTTCTTAGATGAGAGAGTTGACTTTTTATTGATAAGAGATATGATTTTTTCTTATTTTTTTATTAGATTCAAATGGGGTGTACTTCTTTATTTACATGTAATATCTTAAGTAAATGAAAGTATAACTAACATTTAGTTAAATGATGTTCAGATAAATAAGGTATTATGTAGATATGAAGAGAATCGGGTATATGTATGTCAAATAATACATAATATGTATATTATATATATATACATGCGAATCGAATGAAATAGCCGAATCGGGTTTCTCCTGATACGATCTGATTCGGCAAACCATGCATGGGACTATTAGTAAGTCCATGCGGTACTTGTTTTTTATGGGGGAAAATCGGTGTGGCAAAAAAAGTGTGGAACTGTAGCATATGTCTAAACTAGTTGAAAACCCGTGCGATGCACGAGAAGTTTTTAGATTTAAATATATCTTAATTTATATATATATATATATATAGTAAGATTTAAAAAATTATAAAGTGATATAAAATTATTATGGATAATCATTTCTTAGTGGTATAAAACTGTAAGTAATTGTCTTACTATTGGTATTTTTAGACTTGCTTTGGAGATTTAGTAAGATTTAAAAACTATAATGGTAGTCATTTTTTAGTGGTATAAAATTGTAATTTTTAAAAAAAAAATTGTGCAAGATTGAATATGTCGAGTTTAGAAAGTTTCTTCATAACTTTAGGTGAGAGACTTGCCTTATTAAAATAGGTGCATTAAGGAGTGAGGTAGGAGATGTATTTGTGAGTTTTGGCGGGAATAGGTTTGTCCTGGTGTTGCCACGTGGCAGCCCCAAGACTGAGAATATAATATTAGTATAGATTCAATTCTTTTTCTCCCTCCTTCCAAAAAAAAGAGGAATAGAAATATATTAAATTTAATTGGAACTAGGTGCATAGATATGCAAGTGGAATGATTTCCACCTTACTGCAGAGGATGTGAGATATTAAATTATCAGGAAAAAAGGAACCAGAATGTGAATCTACTAGTCTGTTGTGTCAAGGCTATTTCAAAATAACCAACTGTATTGTGTGTGCTTGGAAGTAGGCAAGCATATTAATCATTCTTGAGGTACAAATGCTGAACCAGCATAACTAGATGTAAGAAACATTACCCCTCTACCCCTCTACCTGACGTTTCCTCTTTTCAGATAACCAAAACAAGAAATCTACGTATGGAACTTCTCACGTAGATCACTTTTATTTTATTGTTGCATCTTTATGGTCGCTTACCAAGATGCCGCATCGCTATAGAACAGACATAGGGTTTTCATACTGAATGTGCTGAAACTACATATCGTGTAATTCTAGATCCCTAAATATGATGTTCATGATGATGCACAGTACAATGGGTGTCCGAAACTTTTGGTCAGCAGCTTTGCTTCGAGTGTTCCCCATTATTTATTGTTTTACGTTTCTTTGTCAACAGCCGGAAAAGGTTCAGTGAGCAGCAAGCGGAGCAATGGTGGGCGGATAATAGGTCAAAACTTCAGGAGAAGTATATCATATTGACACAGGACAAGTCCAACTGTCCCTCTTAACCTCTGAGCAGAAGGATAACGTGGTTACTGACAGTACCGATGTATAAAACTCACCGTCTACCGGGAAATGTAAATTTTTGTGCCGTCGTCCGGTGGGCTGTCTACACCTTCCAAAACGATCTTTGGGCCATAAATAGCAGAGCGACAAGAATGGAACTACGAAGAAAGATAACAAGGGAGAAAAATATGGTAAAACACAACTTGCTTGTAGAGTAAGTTTGTGCAGCTTTTATTTGCTTCAATTTTTTTTCCCAATTTTTCTTTTAGGGAGGTACACAGGATGCAGTTCTTTTTTCCTTCTTCTTCTTCCTTTTGCTTCTTAATTTTACGGCCGCTTTTAAGCTGAAGGCTCATTTTTCCTCACTCCCCAATCCTTTTTAGTCTTTTTTTTTTGACCCATAACTCTGCTGGAATAACATTTTGGAAATCAAGGGTAGTTGATTTGTCATGATCAGTATCATCACTCCCTCACCAACCTCCTCTTCTCCTTTAACAATCTTCTGTATCTTGTAAATTTTGCACCGGTCCCATGATCTTACTATTTCAACACCATATTTCCAGAACAGCGAAATGTTAATGTTACCGTGAGACGCCTCCAACCAAATTGCGCAGATGTCCCGCTTTTTGTAACAGGATTGCGGCTCGCATACACGGTAAACTTTTTTATGCTGTTTGCAGCATCAGATCCACGCCCGCCCCAAGTGCCCGAGGAGTTCAAAATCGATTATATTAATGTATACCTGATTCTGTATTTATTGTTTGTAAATAAATTTAAAACGATATTTAGTCATTGGTATCTTCAACAAGGTGAAAGTGTTTACAAATGAATCAGCCTTGCCCTTCTTCCTGTCTAAAAAGCTATTCACTTCTATGAATTGCCGGAAACGTCTATTGACTTGAAAGCTAAGCACATAAATTAACCGATTCATGTAATACAATCACAAGAACTACTCTCTTCTTACTAAGATTCACAACATCCAAACCCAAATCCTGATATATCATAACATAGTTCTCAAATATTATTTTGTTCACTTTAGAAACGGATCTTCTGGGATGGAAATATTTATCGTGACAGAATTTCTAGGTGGTGGTCTGAGCAATTGAAATATTCCTCTAGAATGAGCTTTAGCTAACCATTCTGAAGGCAACCTATGCTACTCTGGTAGTACGTTAGGGGTTCTACAAAATATTTTGTTCCATGAGAAAAGGAATTTCACCTTTTTAGCATAAAAAATATATTCCTTCAAAAATTTTCTAAAATTTTGACATAGAAATCATTTTATGAAAATAATTGTGAAAATATCATATCTGAAAATATATCCCCACACGAATTATCAGTTTTGTCCAAACATTACAAAAGGGTCATTCTACTTAAGTTCCGTCAAATAAAAATCATATTCTTCATATATTTAGCGCAAATCAGCACCCGGTCCAATTGTTGATCTCCTACTTTTTTTTTTTTAGTTCATTGACCATATGATTTTGACATCTGGCAAATTGGAGATTTCTTTCATTTCTAGTCAAAAGAGGACTCCACCGTTAGTTACTTGACAGTGGAGACGATGACAAGTCAAAAATACCTCTGAAGTGGTAAAATTTTTATTTATCTCTTTTTTAACTGAATATTCTCTTTTTATCTGATGATTGTGAAAAGTCAAAATTATCGTTTTCATAAGGTTACCAGCAATTTATTCCTCATCAAAATGCCTCTAGTAGGGTAAAATTGAGTATTTTTATCTCCTTTTTAATTGAATATTTTTATCCTCTTGTTATTTGATGATTGTAAAATTTTATCCTCTTTTTTATCTAGTGATTGTAAATTTTTAACTGAATATTTTTATCTTCTTTTTATCCCCTTTTTAACTGAATATTTTTATCCTCTTTTTATTAGGTGATTGTAAAAAATCGAAAATATCATATTTCACAGGGTTAGTAGCAATTTATTTCTCATCGTCAAAGTACCCGTAAAGCTGAGTATTTTTATCCCCATTTTAATTGAATATTTTTAGCCTATTTTTATCCACTTTTTTACTCTACAAATGACACTGCGACGGAATGACTCACTCACACACGTAACAAAGATAACAGTAAATGGGTCTAAAGTTAATTTTTTTGATTAATGGACTTCAAATTAATTCTGCGGTCAAAAAATAGACCTAACATTAAAAAAACCCAATACTTTATTAGATCTGTTTACGATGATTAAGAGAACCCCTCGCAGCATCCCAACCTCCGCCACCCTTCTTCCCCATCTCGAATCCTCTTTCTTTCTGTCCCTTCCACTCCCATTCCATTGTCGTTCTCTATGGTGTGCTCCGGTCTTGTCTGGACCATTGCTCGCTTCGTTCCGGAGGCAACCTACCGGGCTTTCTTAATCTTGCATCGTCTCTTCTCTCTCTCTCTCTCCAACACTGGCTAGGCTCCCCTTCTCCCTCTCCAACCAGCAATATGCCTGCTGGACGACTTCAGCTTTATTTTATAAAACAGGGAGTGAGAATATATGCGGATGCTAGGCATCCCTAGCTTGCCCAATTTAACGGCCCCCTGGATTTTCCAAGGTAATGGACTCCAGTTGAAGAAAAAAGAATTAACAAAAGAGAGCTACAAGCAAGATTGGCCAGGTGATCGGACTCTGTAAATGTGTTTAATGGTAGTAGATGAGTCACTAAGGACCTAATCTGGCGAGTATAATAGTCACTAGATCAGCCTCCAACGGGCAAGAGGTGTGACCCTTTTATTAATATCAGCTAGTAGCTTCGAATCACACTCGCGATTATTCCAGCTGCAAGATAAAGCCTTAGAATATTATTAGGAGCATTAAGGAGAGTTGTGTCTCTGCAATGAGGCTGTGGCAAGAGTCGTAGAAATTAAGACCGTTCAAATCGAAGAATCGAACTGAACCAAACTGAATTGGCCTGTTCGGTTCTGGTTGAACCGAAATTCAGTTCAATTCGAACTCACACATTACGAAGCCGAAATGAACTATCTATATAATCCGTATAAACTGAATTTTAATATAATTATGACAATATTTTTAATAATATTATTATGTGCATAAAAAAGTAATTATATGACTAAATATATATATATATATATATTATTTTCATTTTTTATTTTCAATGTATAAAAATTAATAATTTAATCATATTTAATTAAATTAAAAAAATTGTTTTGAATCGAATCGAAACCGAAATAATTTCGATTTGATTTGGTTCGGTTCGCCATCCTCATTTAGTTAGATTTGGGTCGGCAAAAAATGGGCCAACTCGGACCGAATCGAACCGTTGTTAAGCTGTAATAGAAATGAGAGAAAGCAAACACAACATCACCTTTGTGATTCTAATTAGACCACCACCACCAGCAATTCCAAAAGATCTTACATGCTCCACCAGTGTTCATGTAATGCTCCTCTCGACTCGGTTTGGTCACACCGACTCATGTTGGATCAGAAAGAGACATTTATAGTGGGACATACCAATGATAGCGATATAGGTTGAGACATACACAAATAATTAACAACAATACAACGAAATAGAAATAATTGTCCATCAACTTTAATTATCCAAATTCCATAGTCTGTGTAGAAATAAAGTGGAATAACATAGCCAGTGCCAAATATAAATGTCAAATGTTCTAAAAATATATTTATTGTCCGCATACTATATCACTAATCTCTAGATGAAAATGAAACCATTCAAAATAAAATTTCATTGTGTGAAGAAGAAATGCAATGCATGCTTCATGATGGTAATTCTGAAAATGAGCATTCTTCAAAGTCAAAACACATCCTTGAAATTTGAAAATGAAGATCTGAAAAATAAATTGCATGTGTTTGAAGAACATGTTGAGAAATCTGAAAATTCTATCAAAAAATTACATGAAACCATTAATGATCTGAAGTCTACTATTTCTAGACTCATGAGGGGAAGCAAAACTTAATGAAGTGCTTAGTGTTAAAGTTAACTCCAATAGACATGATTTATGCTACTCCCCTAAAAATAGAAAGAGCAAATATTTTGAGTCTAAGACAGTAACATCTTTTGTTCATGCTTCTAATGTTCATAGCACTTTTTAATCACATGCTAAGAAAACTATTCATGTAAAAAAATATGTTCATGTTAAGAATCATGTGCAACCTAAGAGAACAACCTATGTGAAAGGAAATAAGCATGTTGCCCCAATGTTATTCATAGGCCACAACCCACACAAAACACCTCTAATGTTACATGTTATTTCTGTGGTGAGCATGATCATGTGAATTATATTTATTCTTTAAAAAGAAACATGCAGAAAATGAACTTGCTGTGGATTAGGAAGAATTTGCTCCCTTCTAGAACTAACACTGTTGGACCCAAAACCATTTGGATACCAAAGAAATCCACATGAGATCTGTTGTTGTAGGTGTCTTGTGAATTTTAGAGTTGGAGCATCAATGTGAAACTCAAGACACTGAAATTGTTCTATGAGTATTATGTACTTCTATTTTGAACTTTCAAGGTAACACATGAATACTCTTGTATGCTGTATTATTTACTCATTTAAATTTTGATTATAGGCTGTATTTTGTTTTCCTTCTATCAATAAAAAAATCAAAAATCAAAAACACAAAAAGAGTCTTAGAGTTTAGTGTCTATTGCATGTCTATCCGTGTGTGCTTGCATGTAAAGTATTTGTAAATACACTTCCTTGACTCTTTCTATGACATAATACTCCCTTGATATTTATTGCATTGGCTTAAGACTTAGTGTGCATTAATTCAACTACTAAGGGGGGAGAATTCTGCATTGGAGTGTGCATACATTAAGAGGGAGCCAAATAGTTCTGTATTTAACTTGTTTCTCAAAATATATCTGAATTTGAACCAACACACTAAAGCACATGACTATGATTAACAGACATCACTACAAGGAAAAGCGACTATAGCGACGGATTTTGCGATCGATAAAATCGATCACTATTCGGTTGCAAATAACGATCGAATAGCCACTAATATAACTTGTCGCACAACTACGACTAATTAGTGATCGAAACTAATTTTAGTCGCTAATTAGTCACATATATGCGACCGATTAGCGACTGATTTTATCCGTCGCTATTCGGTATGCCCTCACTCCCCCCCCTTTTCTCTCGCACCAGACACTCCCACGGTGTGGACGCCTTGCTCTCTCGTAGAAGCTCTGAGGAGGACGTTGTTGCCTTCGTCGTCGCCGCCCCTACCTGCTCACCGTCGCCACACTATTGTGGACATCGCCGCCTCCTATTCCCGTCGTCGCCCCCGCCTACTTGCTGTCGCCGCCGCCGTGGACATCGCCGCAGCCTCCGCTACATCGCTCCGCCATCCACTGTGGGGAGCTCGTACCACTATTGCTTCTTGCTGCCGCCACCACTGGGGACGCCGGTCGATTCTACCACCATTGGTAAGGTGTTCTTCACTCTCACCGGCGTTGCTCTATTTGTAGGGAGCCCCTCCCCTTCTTGGTTCGGACGAGTCTTGGGGCGAGGGGTTTTTGTAGATCTGTTCTTATGTGTATTTGTTTATTTCTTTATATGTAAATTTTTTCCTGTTTTTTTTTTTTCTATCTATTCCGTTCCTTTTCTCATCCTCACGGCGCATACCAGAGCAGAGCAATAATTGCTACTCATATCTCATGCAACAAGTATTTCTCATAGATTAGATGGAACTTCCTGGTAAAAAAAAAAGGCAGCAAGTATTTTGCATTATGAAAATTTACAAATTGTTTCAATAAATTATAATCAATACTGGCTTTCATTTAATGTTTACATGCATCTGAGTAGAAACCTATAAATGTAAAAACTCACCAAAACAAAAGACTTTTTTGCCCCAGAAGAAGGCAATATAAAGAAGTATAATGTGTGATTGGAATCCTAATACAAAGCTATGCATGGTCACCAAGGGACCTATCAAATGGCCACATGTATCCAACACCCAGCAATGATCTTTGCACACTTCCGGCATGAGGATCCACAAGAGAGAGAGAGAGAGAGAGAGAGAGAGAGAGAGAAAGAGTGAGTGAGAGAGAGAGAGAGAGAGATCATGACATGAATGCCCATTCTGCAATCAACATTGCGTATCAGCTCATATTGTGTATGTATTTGCTTGTGACTGTGGACCCCCGAAATGATGAAACCAACAGGAACCTCATCATCAAACTATTCTTAGCAGACATGGCAAGGTTTAGCCATCCCACACCACCACAGAAAGTTATGGAGAAAAGAAGAAAAGGACATGCAGATGTGTGGCAAAGAAAATAAAAGAAACAAGGGGAACATGCTCCCATAATGGGTTGTTTTTTTTTTTTACTTGGCATAGAATTGATGGGCATTGTACACTACAAGAAAAGAGACTATTAGGGACGGATATTGGCGACGGCTCCAAAAAATCGTCGCTAAAAAGAGTATTTGCGACGACTATTAAGAAGCCGTCCCTAAAAGTGTAGTATTGACGACGGCTTGAGAAAGTCGTCCCCACTAAAAATTATTAGCGATGACTAATTATATGAACGTCGTTAAAAATAAATTATTCGGGACGGCTACAAGAGCTATCGCTAAAAACATCATTCGGGATGGTAATTGTCATCCCCAATAAAGGTTATTAGCGACAGTTAGGTAAAGCCGTCACGAATAAATGTTATCACGACGGTTAGGTGAAGCCGTCGCATAAATTTTTTTCACGATGGCTAAAATTCCCTGTCGCTAATAAATTTACTACCGACTATTTTAGGCCCATCACTAATAAACTATTATTAGGTACACTTAATTGAAGCCGTCCCTAATATTTTTATAGCGACGAATAATTTGTTCGTCACTACTAACAATTATTAGGGACATCTCTAGTTGTCCCCGATAATTGATTATTAGGGACACTTACAAGAAGTTGTCCCTAATATTAACATTAGCGACTGCTACTTCGGGCCGTCACTAATACTCTTATTAGGGACAGCTTTATCTGTCGCAAATAATTGATTATTAGGGACGACTATAGGTGGTTGTCCTTAATAAGAGCATTAGCGACGACTGTGACCGTCGCCTTTAGTTTTTATTAGCGGCTGTTTACGTCTGTTGCTATTAAGTTTTGGTGATGGCTTTGTTAGTCGCCAAAGCATGATACTGATGGCTTAAGCCGTTGCCATTATTTAATAGAGATGGTTTGAAGCCGTTCCCAATAATATAATTTTCTTAAAAAATGTTATGGTATAGATATAGTAAAAATATAAATACTTATTGTAAAAATAACAAAAAATAAAAACAAATACAAATATGTAAAAAATATAAATTATAAGTTACATTTTCAATTCACTGAATATACATATATTGTTATATATATATGCATTATATTTGTGCATTTGTGAATCTAATAGTCGGATTTTAGATCGAGATGAAATACAATATTTGGATGCTGATTGATAGTAGATTCAATAGTTGGATTTTGATCAGATGTAGATTAGGAGTGAAACCAATTGTTAGATCTTCATTAAACTTAAGTTTAACGGTTAGGATTTCGATTCAGAGCAAATCCAACGAGCAATCTTGATCAGATTGTTATAGATTGATAGTAAACTCAACTGATCAAATATATATAAATTGATAATGAATCCTACAGTCAGGTTTTAGATATGGATGAAATTCAACGGTTGGATTTGGATTGATAGTAGATTCAACAGTCGGATATTGGAGATGTAGAGCGGGAGCGAATCCAGCCATCAAATCTTGATCAAACTTAATCCAACTATTAGGATTTCGATCCAAAGTAAATCCAATGGTTGAGACTAAATCCAATAGTCGAATTTTAGATATGGTTGAAATCCAATGGTCGAGAGCGAATCCAATAGTCGAATTTTAGATATAGTTGAAATCCAATGGTCGAATACTGATTGATAGTAGATTCAATGTTGAATCTTGATCAGATGGAAATCAGGAGTGAACCTAATTGTCATACTATAGGAGTATTTTCTGTCGTACGATAACGGACCGAAAAGGTTCCTACTTTAGAGTTGAGAGCAAACGGTCACCGGTGCGGACGGAAGCCTGCAAGATTACAAGACGTCAGATGAACCCGGTTGAAGAACGGGGGAGACCCTCGATGCCTAAGTCAAGGATGATTGTAACTGGGCTTGGAAGAGAAGGTCTTTTTGTGTGTGGACTCGCGCGTGGGGGATTGTGAGGAGATGATTGCTCGTACCTTTGTCAGTACGAGATATCATACTTATTTGTTTTAGAAAAATGACATTTTTATTTATTTTTGTTTTGTTATAATTAATAGGCATTAATTAATTATTTTAGTGATAATGTTAATTATGAAAATTCAATTTTAATATTTAAAATTTGAACATTATTAAAAATTTTAATATTGAAATTTAAATTTTTTTTTGGGGGGGGGGGGGGGGGGGGAGAATTGCGACGGAAATTTTAGTCACTGATTCCGTCGTTGATTTCATTTTCCCTTCCCCACCCCTGCCCTTTTCTTTCACTCTCTCTCCCTCGCCCGCCAAACCTCTTCTACTTTCCGCCACTCGCCTTGACCCCTCTCCCCTTCAGAACATTGGAGAGCTCCACCCTCTGGTGAGGTCCCAACTGGTGGAGGATTCGATGGCCGCCGCCCTGACGACTATGGGCATGGATGCGGACTCCGTAGGGCACTCTCTCTCATCATCCTCGTCCTCTCTCTCTTCTCCCACCTTTTCTGTGTGCAAGTTCCAATCAATCGCCATCGCGACACCCTTCCCTCTTTGCGCCACTGTTCCTCATCTCCTCCACAGCAGCAACACCTCCGCGTCGGCCTTCCTCCACACGTGCTGCACCTGAGGCCCGCCTTCCCCCATCATCGCGTCCCTGTCCTTCCCATGCCACACGCGAGGCGGCAGCTGGGGACAACCCCGACAAGCTTCGCCGTCCCACGCCCCACTCCCTCCTTTCGCCATCGCCTCATCCCCCTCCAGCCAGTCTCAGTGGAAGCCACCAACCCCGTTCACTCTCTTTCACAGTAGATCCTCTCTCTTTCTTTGTCTTATTGTGATCGGCTCTCTCTTCCCCCCTCCGGAGCATCGCCCTCCATCAAATCTCTCTCTCTTCTTCCGCTTGGTCCCTCCCTCTGCCTCTTCTTTCTCGCCGCCGCTACTGTGCCACTTGGGTCTCCGCCACGACGACACTGGTCAGCACTACACTGACCTTGTAGAACCCAGGCCATCGTGACTGAGGGCTCTGCCCCATTGCAACACCCTTGGATATATGTTAGATTCGCATGTGTCATTTTAGATGATCAAATTTATATAAATAGTTAATGCTAAGATAAATCATCATCTTTTTTTTCCCTCAAACATTCTATGTAACTACTTTAGTTAGGTGGGATTTACCTCAACCTGGAAGCTGTTGCCCAGCTAGCTAGCCCAGAGGGGGGGTGAATGGGTTATTAAAATTTGATCTTTGATTACTACCTGTTCACTAAAAAGATTACACAACAACTTAAACGAAGGTTAGAGTTAGAGAAAATGAGACAGCAAGCACACAAGACACAATCACAAAACACAAGGATTTTTATCCTGGTTCGGAACTCCTCTCCACAGGAGACCTACGTCCAGTCCCTGAGCAACACCTCAGGATTTCACTATCAAGGGTACTATCCCCCTCAGGATCCTTACACCCAGCCTCAACTGGTCTTCCTTCAATCTGAAGGGAAAACAACCACCCTGGATACCACCAGGTCTTCCTTTACCCAGAAGGGAACACAACTAATAAAAGGAAGTATAAGAACAAGCTTCAGGAACTAGCTCAAACAGCTACAATCTGAAGCAAACAAGCCTCGAGAGAGAAGGAATTGTAACACTGGTTTCTCTCCAAAGACTACACTGGCTCTCACAGGAATTTCTTCTTGAACACTGAGAGCTAAAGATGGATTGGAATAGAGTACTTCGCTCTAGTTTGAATCACAGAAGACTTGAAGGATTGGCGATGCTTTCTTTCAGAATAATTTTCTTCAAAAGTGTTATCCTTCTCAGTCTTGAGTCTTGTATTTAAGCTTCTACTTGAAATTTGAACGTTAAAGATCCGTTGTCTCTCATTCTGGTGTATGTTAGACTGGTCTGCAAGGAAGCTTCTGATCTTCAGTCTTTTATCCTTTAGTACACGCCAAGAAATGTTTGATATCTTGTATCTTTTGTGTCCAACGTTGTACAGATAAATCTTGTCAGGTATCTGCAAGCATGTCAGCAATAAATAGGAGACAGCTAGGGCTGTCGTGATCGTTAGTCACAGTTTGGAAAAGATATTGCTAGTTTTAGCAAAGCTCCTTTCTGTCAAAATAAAGATGTAGACAGAATAGCACAATGGTAGAAGATATCGTCTGCATGCATGAGAGATACGTTCAGAGTGCATTGAATGCACAGTAGTCAAATAGATAAGATACGACTTTGACTATTCAACGTATATCAAGGAGTGTTTATATAATAATGAAATCGATATGAACAAAGCCGATGCCTTTACGACTTATGAAATCGTTATAAGCATTTATGAAATCGTTGTGAGATACAAATCGTTGTATTTCTGAAGAAATCGATATGAAACACTTAACAAATCGTTATGAGATGCAATCGTTGTGTTTCTGAAGAAATCGATATGAAACACTTAACAAATCGTTATGAGATGCAAATCGTTGTGTTTCTGAAGAAATCGATATGAAACACTTAACAAATCGTTATGAGATGCAAATGTTGTGTTTCTGAAGAAATCGATATGAAACACTTAACAAATCGTTATGAGATGCAAATTGTTGTGTTTCTGAAGAAATCGATATGAAACACTTAAATCGTTATGAGATGCAAATCGTTGTGTTTCTGAGAATCGATATGAAACACTAAACAAATCGTTATGAGATGCAATTGTTGGTTTCTGAAGAAATCGATATGAAACACTTAACAAATCGTTATGAGATGCAAATTGTTGGTTTCTGAAGAAATCGATATGAACACTAACAAATCGTTATGAGATGCAAATCGTGTGTTTCTGAAGAAATCGATATGAAATCTTAAGAAATCGTTACGGTATCGATTTGTTTGAAACATCACGACTTTTCGATCAGAAAGGAAATCGATCATAATACTTATGAAATCGTTATGATGACTCTATGAAATCGATATGAGTTATAAAGGAATCGTTCTGATTATCAATAGAAGTCGATATGAAGTATGAAGAAGTCGATGCAATGACTTGGAAAAATTATGAAATGAGAGTCTTACCTGATTGTCTTGAACTTTCTTTTACTTTTGTTTCCTGTCCTCAAGGCTCAAGTAATTATTAGTAATGTTTGTTAATCATCAAAATTAATATATAAATAAGTGAATTAATTTATATGAGGAAAGATTGGTCATCAATCTCCCCTTTTTGATGATGACAAAATATACTAAACAACATAATGAAAACAACATGTTTTTCAGAGTTGCATTAGTTTTCTCCCCCTTTTTGTCAATAAGCAAAAAGAAAGGTCTATGAGACAAAGAAGAGAGAAAGCTTTGTATTAAGTAGGAGGAAGATAGTACATACGAGACAAGAGGGAGGCATGCTGGGAAATAACAGTCCATGCCTTGATCTCCATATCTTCAAAGGACTGGCGGAAAACACCAGGAGCAACTGAGAAAGAAGAACCCATTGCTGGAGAGATCCTCTGAATGTAAAGCTGCTGCTGCTCTTCCAGGAATTTTGCATACTGATCTTTGTCCAGTATGAATCTGAAATAGGTGTTCTTTCCAAAGCTGACACGATGGAGAAATCTATCCAGAGAGATTGGATAGAAGATCTTCTGATCAAACAGATCCTGCTTCAGAGCATAGAAGGCAGTATATCTGGCTGCCCACTGAACATAGATCTCTTGAATGGGAGTAATAGAGTTGAGATCCAAGAAGGTTTCTGCTGATAGAATAGGCTTGCTTGCCTGGCTAGGCCACTGTTGATAGTTTCCAATTGAAGATGGGATGCAATGTAGAGCTTTTCCCATTCGGTGGGAGGAGAAAGCCTTCACACTCAGAAATGAGTGGAGCCAAGGTCTGAGACGAAATGCGGCCGAGTGGTATTCCTGAAAATAACCGCAAACAGGAAGGCAAGCTGCCCTGCTTGGCTGACATGCGGCCCATCTGCCTAGCAAACATATCCAGAGCATGGGAGCCGGCATCTGAGTCAAACACTAAGGAGTGTAGCTTTGGCAGAAGAACTGGAGAGTCAACTTTCATGTCGGAAAAATCCACTAAGAGGGGAAGATTAACTAGATGTTCGGATCTCAGCATCACAATGGTTGAACGAAATTGGTAGAACTGGACTTCAGGCAGCTTGTTCAAGTAGCAGAAATCACTGTACAGCTGGAAGTTCTTGGCAATTCTGATCTCTTTCAAAATGAACGGTCCCCAAGAGTTTTTATGCTGAAGAGTAAACCACTCAGAAAGAGTGAGTGGGTGAGCTCTGTGGGTAAGGGATTCTACCCTGGCAGTCAAGTATTTGGTGTACTGAGCTTTGTTGCCCTTGACATTGGCCCACTGATCTTCAGTCTTGAACTCAGTGCCCTCAAAGATTTTGGTTTTTTGAGGATGGGACATCTGGGTGAAAGGAAGAACAGTGTTTAGATGCTCAGAGAGGTTGAGGAAAGGAATACCATAGACGGTGGAGAGGATGCATTTCTGAAGGTATTCCCTATAGATAGGTCTTCTCTGAGGTTCGAGGGTAAGAGAGTACCAAAGAGGAGGAAATAATGGTAAGAGGAGGATGCTGACAGAGGGAATGTTTCCTCTTTTTCTTGGCAGGACTGGGAGGATCAGTCCTGTGAATATGAGTGGCAGTGGAAAGAATGGTGAGGAGGGTATTTCTCTCAAAATCATCCGGAATATTAGTGTCAAAGATACCAAGAAGTTGAGTTTTTCCGGAATGAGGATGACAGAGGAAGGAGGAGTAGGAGGATAGAAGAGGTGTTTGGGATTGAAGGATGTAGATGGGGTGAACTGGAGTGGTTGAGTGAGGGGTGAAGAAGGTGAGAATGATGATGGAGCTGAGGTGTGAGAAGGAGTGGGAGAGAAAGAAGGTTGAGATAAAATGGAGAGAGGAAGAAGGTTGGGTGCGAGGCATAGGGTTTTGAGAGTTGGTGGTGCTGGAGGGGCTGTAAAAGGAGATGAAGGTGAGGAGAGGGTTGGAGTTGCAAGAGTAGAAGTGTCAGGGGCCTTGGTAGCTTCAATGGGCGCTTTCCCTTTTGCATGACCCTCTCTGACAACTGCAGACGGCCCAGATGGCCCGGATGCTGACACTGATGGCCCTGCTGGCCGAGACTCTTGAGCTGGAGGCCCTGGTGGCCGAGGAACAGCTGCTGATCTGCTCTGAGTAGCTGCAGGAGAAAACCCACTTGACCTTGAAAGAGTTGCAAGCATGGACTTCATATCAGACATTTCCTTGTTGAACCACTTCATAGCATTTCGGACTGAAGATAGCTCAGAGGTGGTTGAAGCTTGACTGGTCAGAATGCCTTGCACACTGGTCTGAACTGATGATAAATATCTCCTTGAGCCTTCAACGATTCCATAACTGGCTTCAGATTTACTTTTCTGTGGCTCTTTCTTGACCTACTGTGAACCACTCTCTTTGGTTTGCTCTAAGGTACAGGATCTCCAATCACCATGACCTGTACTAGGTCCGTCACTTATAGGGGCATTTTCAATGGGCTCCCCTGTGATGGTGCTTTTTCATTACCAAGCTCTTGCCTCCTTGAATAGGAGCAGATTTAACAACATTTTCTTGCTCCTCCTGAGTGAGAGCTTCCTCTTCATCTCCATTTGCTCCCCTGAGCGAGTTCCTCACCACTGGATCTACTGGAGCATGGATGCTCCACAGGAATTGATTCTACAATGTGGCCTTCTGCACAAGCTTCTTCCATTTCAATTTCACCAGACTGTGAGTGGACTGGTGTGTGAGAGCTGATTCAACAAACTCTTAAGAATTGAGCCAATTATTGAGGTAGGCAGATCACTGGCTTTATCTGCCACTTCCTCCTCAACTACTGTCTGCTCTTCAACTGTGGTGATACTGCTTGCTGCTGACTCTACTGCTTGCTGATCTGCTGCTGGTGCTACTGCTGCCATTTCTTGAACATACGAATTCTACATCACCAATATGGCCTCTCCCTCGGCCACAGAGGTCTTGGTCCATATGCCATCTTCTGCACTGAGAAACCACTTTCTTAAGGTTCCTGGACCTTATAGACTGGCCCATCTTTTCCACAACAGCTCCAGATAAATCAACTCCAAAATGCTTGAAAATCTTGGTAAGTAGATGAGCGTAGGGCAAGGATACATTCATTTTGCTCTTTGTATCCCAGATTTGAGCACTAGCAAACTTCATTCTCTCCAACATGACTGCGGCCAAGTTAATCTCCTTATTCTGGATTACCCAGAACATCATATCCGAATCTGTCCTAGTGCAATATGAGAAGTAGCACTCCGGGGAACTATAATTTGGCAGATAATGAAATGGAGTAGACGGTTGAATGCAGACATTTGATTGATATCTAATTTTCCGTCTTTCAGCCTAAAACCTGGACCTATAATGCCAAGACCCTTTGCTTCATCGTTCACGGTGTGAAACCCACTATGTCCAGATGTCTTCACTCCAAACAACGTGTGCAGGAGTTCATGGTCTACCTAATTTGGATACCCTTAACAGAGGAGACAAGGGACCCATCCGCCTCTGACTTCAGACAAACGAAAAAGGCTTTCACCAGATCGGGATAGCTTACCTCGGTGAAAGTGGCAACATCCATCCACTGCATCCTTCTCAAAGCTTCTACTAACTGCTCATGCCATTCTTCTCTAGATTCTGAACATCCACTGCCTTGTTTCCGCAAATCTTTGTCTTCACGAAGTTGAATCTTTCCTGCTGCTCTGCGGACAGGTACTCAGCACTGTAGCCCCCTACACTTCCGGAGATCATCGGAGCGGCCATGGGTAGAGAGAAGAAAACGGTTCTGGAGAAGGGAGATGATGGAAGAGATGGAAGCCCTCGAGGGATTCTTCGCGGGAAGAAGAGAAAGCTTCAAATCTTGCAGAGAGTCGATGCGGAATCGTTAGGGCATCGGCTTTGGGCGAACAGATAAAAGAGAGAGGGTAAAGGTGAAAGATGAGTCGTTCCCAGAACGATTTGACTAATTAAATTACTTTATCGAAAACAGGAAGCGCCAAAAGGCGGTAACGGCAGAAAGGCGACAAAAGGGTTGACGAGTCAAACTACTTTTAACACAATGGCGGTCAAATAGAGTAAATAAGCTGAGTTTTGCTTAAAGTCAGGGAAAGAGAGAAAATTTCATTAAATATGAAAAATTATATGCCAATTTAAATACAGAAATCTTTTCACAAATTGCACATCCCTAATTCCCTTCTAAGAGATGTAAATCTCTCTTCAGGTAGGGCTTTGTGAAGATATCTGCCAATTGACCATTTGTATCTATAAAAGAAATTTCTAAATTACCACTAGCTACATGATCTCGAATGAAGTGATATCTAACCTCAATATGTTTAGTCCTTGAGTGTTGCACTGGTTTTTGGTGAGGTTGATGGCACTTGTATTATCACACAGTAGTGGAATTGACTTGATATGAATGCCAAATCCTCAAGTTGTTGCTTTATCCATAGGAGTTGTGTACAGCAACTTCCAGTAGCAACATATTCAGCTTCAACTGTTGATAGAGCTACAGAGTTTTATTCTTGGAAGACCAAGATATCAGACGTCCTGCAAGAAATGACAACAACCACTGGTGCTCTTTTATCTACTTTGCATCCAGCATAATCAGCATCAGAATATCCTACTAAATTTATTTCACAAGATTTTGGATACCAAAGACCTAAATCATGAGTTCTAGCTAAATATCTGAATATTCTTTTCACAGAAATTAAATGAGATTCTCTAGGGTCTGCTGCTGATCTAGCACACATGCATACACTAAACAAAATGTCTGGTCTACTTGCAGTCAAGTAAAGTAATGACCCTATCATACCTCTATAGTTCTTTTGATCTACCTTTTTACCATTTTGATCACTGTTCATTCTGATTGATGTGCTCATTGGCGTTGATAGTGGCTTAGCACCTTCAAATCCAAATTTCTTTAACAGCTCTTTGGTGTACTTGGCTTGACAAATGTGAGTGTCTTCCTTCCTTGTTTGATTTGTAATCCAAGGAAGTAGTTTAGCTCTCCCATCATACTCATTTCAAATTCTCCCTGCATAAGTTTTCAAAGTACTTGCAAAGAGACTCATCAGTAGATCTAAAAATAATATCATCTACATATATTTGTACAAGAAGTATATGTTTGACTTTAGATTTTAAAATAATGTACTATCTACTTGACCTCTAGTGAAACCATGATCTAATAAGAAAGTACTGAGCCTTTCATACCAGGCTCTAGGTACTTGTTTTAAACCATATAGAGCCTTATGGAGTTTAAATACATGATTTGGAAATTCGGTGTCATCAAAACCTGGAGGTTGTTCAACATACACTTCCTCTTTGATAAAACCATTTAAAAAGGCTGATTTGACATCCATTTGAAAAAATTTTAAATCTAATGCAGATGCATAAGCAAGTAAAATCCTAATAGCCTCAAGTCTAGCCACAGGTGCATAGGTTTCATCGAAATCTATGCCTTCCTCTTGGGAATAGCCTTGAGCTACCAGTCTGGCCTTGTTCCTTAAGATTGCTCCAGACTCATCCAGTTATTTCTGAACACCACTTGGTGCCATACTGAATGATTGGATGGTCTAGGAACAAGTGACCATACTTGGTTTCTCTTGAACTGATTTAGTTCATCTTGCATGACTATTATACATGATTCATCAGTTAAAGCTTCATTGACTGTCTTAGGCTCTATTTGAGAAACAAATGCTAAATAATCACAAGGGATTACATTACCTCTTGTTCTTACCCCTACGGATGGATCACCAATAATATTCTCAGGAGGGTGATCTTTCTTATGTCTCCATTCTTTTGGAAGATTTTCATGTTGAATTTCAGTCTGCTGCAGTTCTTCTAGAGGTGGATCTTCCTTGTCCTCAATTAAGGTATTCTTTAATTTTTCGGACAAGTCATCTGCATCATCAATGTCACTAATTCTTCCTTTTTCAAGGAGGGTTAGATTCATCAAAAATAACATGCACAGATTGTTCAATTAATAATGAGCATTTATTGAAAACTCTATAACCTTTGGGTTTAGAAGTGTACCCCATAAAGATGCCTTCATCTGATTTGGCATCTAACTTACCAATGTCCTTTTTCCATTGTTATGGATGAAGCAAGGACATCCAAATATTTAAAGTGACTGATCTTGGTTTCTTTCCCTTGTAGAGTTCATAAGCAGTCTTCTTCAAGATTGGTCTGATCATTACCCTATTAATGATGTAGCTTGCAGTGTTGATGGCTTCGGCCCAAAAATATCTTGGCAAGTCATATTCTGATAACATGGTTCTTGCCATATCCAAAAGAGTTCTATTTTCCTCTCAGCAATTCCACTCTGTTGAGGTGTCCTTGGTGCTGAGAAATTGTGCTCAATTCCTTGGTCATCACAGAACCTTGCAAACTTTCATTCTGAAATCACCACCATGATCTGATCGGATAGAGATAATGGTGAACTTCTGATCTTTCTGAACTTTCTTACTGAAGCTGACAAAATTGTCAAAGGTGTCATCTTGTGCTCAAGAAAGGATACCCAAGTAAATCTTGAGTAATCATCAACTATGACAAATCCAAAATTCTTTCTCCGAGGCTGGTAGTCCTCATTGGCCCAAATAGATCCATATGAAGTA